>OX637524.1:17168476-17500976 GCA_951799955.1 Apamea anceps
CATGAAATTTGGAGAGTGTGTTCTTCGTGAAGAAGAAGAGAAGAAGAGTAGGTAGGTATCCACTAAGAAAAGGTTTTTCGAAATTTCACCCCTGAGAGGGTGAAATGGGGGGATTTTTTTGTATGGAAAATCTTATTCCTTCAGTTAATAAACTTGAAACTTGGCACCAATACTAATTCGAAGTTAATTATGAAGTTTGCCATTTTATGTTTTTCTAAACTCTCCCATATAAAGGGGTTGGGGGGTTTCAAAGTTTGTATGGAAGAATTTTAGCGCGCGGTCCGATTAACTCGAAACTCAGTATTTATAACTAGAATCAAAAGTAAAGAATAATATCTATGAGGGTTTTTCAAAAATTACCCCTGACGGGCTGAAAAGGGGTAGTCAATTTTACAGGGGAGGATTTTACTTCATGGCTTGATTAACTCGGAAATTAATACCTATAAATAATCTTTGAGTCAAGTTATGAATACATCCAAAACGACGATTTTTTAATTCCACCCCTGTGGGGTGAAAAGCGGGGATACAGTTTGTATGAAAAATCTTCTTCATTAGGTTAATAAACTTGAAACTTTTCAAGAATACTCGCCTAAGTAATAAAGTTTATCATTATAAGTTTTTCAAAACTACCCCTCAAAGGGGGATATAGGATTGTTGAAGTTTGTGTGGAAGAATTGGAATGCGTGCTCCGATTAACTCGAAACTCAGTATTAATACTTTTGACAGGAAAGAAACGATGACAAGTTTTTGGGTCTCGACAATCGACCGCTGACGGGGCAAAAAGGGTAATTAATTTTTTAAGAGGAGTATTTCACTACGTGGCTTGATTAACTCAAAAATTGGTATACATCATCTTTCAGTCAAATTATGGGAACATCCCAATATTTTTTGTTTTCTATGCAAGTGGGGTGAAAAAAAAAATAAAAAAAGGAAAAAAAAAATGGGTAAGATCGGACGGATTAACTCGATACTAATACTTAAAACAAAAAGTATGTGTTTTAAGGGTTTTTCAAAAATCATCTCTTACCGGGGTGGAAAAGGGTAATAAAGTTTAAGGGGTGGATTTAACTGCTTGCTTCCATTAACTCGAAAATGGGTATAAATAAACTTTAAGTAATACAATGGGAACGTATGAAACGCTTTTTTTAGAAACAAAGCGTATCGTGGTAAAAGGGGACGACAAGGTTTATTTCAAAAATCTTATTCATTTGATCTGTAAACTTTAAAATTAACCCGAATTAAATAAATAAATGATCAAGATCATAAACATACATCTTCGAAATTTTTAAAGTACACGCAGATGAAGTCGCGGGCAAAGTGCTAGGTATCTAAATAATATAATAAATTCTGTCTGTATGTTACATTTTCACGCCTAAACCACTGAACGGATTTCGATAAAATTGCCTGCCAGCAGATGCCAAAGAGAATTCTCTTGGCGAAGGACATAATTTTTATCCTTTCCTACATCCACGCAGGCGAAGCCGCGGGCTGAAGTTAGTTTAAACCATAAAATATATGTGTATATTTATAATTATTGGTAAAGAAACTATTATTAGAAACATGGTTATTAGGTAAAACTCTAATAACATTAAATGTCGTTAAGAATACCTACTAATAAGTCAAGTTTTTCTCTCCTATCGCGCTGTGCCCGACAGGGTCCATAATGAACTCAGTTAAGTTATCACCTACACATTGTGGAATGCAATAAATGAGTATTGAATGTTTTTAAGTAACATAATAGTAATTGTGCACCAATCAACACCACATAGAGTGACAGGATGAACACAAACGCACTAGATAACTTTGTGCCTGCGTGGTTTCCTCGGTCAACTCAGTGTTTACGGTGTTAGCATGACACCCATAACTATAAATAAATAGTTTTCCTTAAGCAAATTAACCACAAACAAGTACCTACTCAGTAACGAACAGCCAAACAGTGAACTGGAAAACTATTTCATTATATTATAGCAGCCTAAAAATATAATATCCTAACGTAACTAAAACTATTACATGCCGCCAGTCTCTTGGGTACATTAGTCGTACCAGTCGACAGCGATGCGGAGGAATATTTCCAGGCATATTTTAGTTTGCTAATAGTTGTAGTTGGGTTAGGATATCTATTATATTTTATTTAAATAGTTTGACAGTTTAAGTAGGTAGGTACGCACATAATATATAAACAGACAAGAACAAAGAAACAGAAAAGACAAATGTGATGCTTAATTCTAAAGAAATCTCTCACATACACATAAATAAAATAAAAACACAAAGAAATACTTCAATACAAATCCAATAAGTGCCTGCAACGTACCTCTTCGGGTACGACTAGCTTTTCCGCTGCGAACGGCCGCGATTATCAAGAGTGCCACGAAAGCTCCCACCACGCTGCCGAGCACCCGCGCCGCGGGGACACGTGGCGGCGGAGCCAGTGTCGGCACGGACAGCTGGGAATTTAAAACATAATTTTATTCGCGAACTGGATCCTCTATATAGCCATACCACCAACCAGACACAAATCCAGACTGGGCTGCTACTGACAAACACCTTACGTGACAAGGTGACAGCCAGATATACATACAGAGTTACTTTCGGATGTATAATATATATATATATACTCGTATATATCTTAATATATATAATTCTTCTGTACGTACATATGTTTGTCACCTGGACCGATGTCGATGAAATTTTGTGTGTATATTTCAATGGGTTCCTGGATGGTTTGAAAACACAATTGGACCCGGTAGGCGGTGCTGCTGTCGGTAGGTATACGATGACTCATCCGGGCAGAACGACGTCTGCCAGGTCCGCTAGGAATGTTATATATTTATAAATAAAAAGGTAAGTAATAAGTATATTAACGGATAAATAAATAATATAGTTCTGCAGACCGAATATCGGCCATGGCGGCTAATCTCAGCGGATAATAGCTTTTATAGTGCACAAGTATGTGCGCACACACAGGTGCACTCTCTCTTCTCTTAAGCCATTGGTCCTGCGCTGTACTCTTTCCGATCGTGTCGGATTGCCGTCCCATCGGACTATGAGTAACGGATACCTTGAAATGGATGTTCTCGACAGGTGGCCATGGTTCCAACTTGCCGAGCGATGGGGAGACAGGCGTCTCATCGAAGGGATTGTAATAAGGGCTGTCCGGCTCTCTGAAGAATGGCTTCTGGTTGGACGGTGTCATGGTGCGCAAGTGGTCTATTAGCCATTTGTGCACATCCAGCCTTAAAAAAA
The DNA here is from genome assembly GCA_951799955.1 of Apamea anceps. Lineage (NCBI taxonomy): Eukaryota > Metazoa > Arthropoda > Insecta > Lepidoptera > Noctuidae > Apamea > Apamea anceps. Next base: position 17,171,720 of record OX637524.1, read on the forward strand.
TATTAAAATGAAAAACTTTGGCAGTTGTTAGTGGCCATCCTTAAATTACATACTCGTATCTACCAGGTTAAGGAGGAGGGACAAAGTATAATAAGGGGTGATAAGGGGGGACGAATCATAAGCTTCGTGACGTCACGTGTATAAAACTATATACATATAAACTGGCCTGCAAAACTAAGAACTACACTTTTCTTTTTTTTCTGTACTATATAAGTTAGAGATTTAAAATAAAAAACGTTTCATAGCAAATTTTATCAGCTTTCTTTGAAACTAGTAAACTATACATTAGTAACATTTTTAACATTAAAAAAGATAACACAATAAAAATAGCCACTTAATTTTTTACCTTAGTGTCAAAAAACTTAATTAACATTTATAAGTATGTTTTACATGTTATTTAAGGTTCTCGACTATGAAGTTTTTATATACCTACAAAATTAAACTCTTTTTCGAGTCCTTTTTATTTGGAAACTATATCTTGTGTACTTAAAAAGTTATTCAAATTTTAAAAGTGTGATAGTTTTGCAGGCCAGTGTATGTTCATAGTAAATAACATAACTAGCAAAATGTGGGTATTAGTATAGGGGCACCTCTTTCTAATCCTTCGGTAACCACGGGTGTGATTTATGATATGCGTATTAAAACTTCAACTCTAAGGTCTGCAACACTGCGCACGCCACAATTGCGGCGATAAATCCCCTCTTTGAGTGTTGTTTTTTTTCTCGTCTACCCCATGGAGTTGGTATCGTTGGAGAGGTCTTTCAAAAATATTGCGGGTTTGTGTAAACTATTTTCCGATTCAGGAATCCGTTTGTGAAATATTTAGTTTTAAAGTGCAAATTTTTGTTAGAGTCAGGTGTCCCCCCCTCCCTTCTGGTACTAAATAGTTATTTGAGATACATCCCCTCGTCTGTTGGGCAAGCTTATTAGGTTCGATAACAATGGAAAAGTAATTGTGTCTCATTTCATTAGTGACAGTTGAGCTCATATACGAGTTTATGTGAAAAAATTCACGGTAGTACTAATAACGAAGTTAAAACAAAAACTATCACAGCTAAGTAGGCTTTACAAGTGTACGCGTAGTAGTCGACCAACTTACATTTGCAGTTGCAATGTATGGGAGAACATGATTTTCAACTACGATGTTAAGTTTGTTCTTGGGAAAAATTAATTCCAACTACGGAACCCTTCAATGTGCGTGGTCTGACACGCACTTGGCCGCACAAACTCAAACTCAAATCATTTATTTCAATTAAACCATTTCAGGCACTTTTGAATCGTCAACATTTTAAATAGTCGGTCAGTTAGTCAGAAAGTGAAGCTAGTTGCCCACTCCACAACGTAGATCTCTTTGGAGAAGAACGGACAAGAAACTCCAAGAACACTCTTTTAAATCAAGATATTATTACAAAATCCTGGGTACATTATTCTTAATGCTTCTATATGTGAGAAAACAAAAAAAAACAATTTAAAATATAAAATTAAAAATAAGCCCTGGCAGTTAAGAGATGACCAGTCTCAACCGACGGCGCCCGTTCACGAACATGACGCGTGGATCAGCACCACCCAGCTCAACCATTTCGTAGGGAACCGAATGATCCAACACACGCGCCACCACCAGTGAGACATTTAAGTGAGCATGACATACTCTCAACTGCCATGCTCTTTCAAGTCAACATCAAAATATCATAAAAACGGATCCATGGTTCTCACATTTACAATTTTTTTTAAATATGCTTCTCAATTAGACAAAACTATAGGAATAATCAGGAAGAGGTATTTAATATTCAAGTACTAAGAATTAAATCTTGATTAAATAAAATAAACATTACGTTCGTAATGTCAGAAAAAAAAAGGGGGATGCATCTCTTCCAAATATTGAAATTGTAATCAACAACTAACAGTCTATTCGATACCTAGTAACTGATAACTTTAAAATTTAATAATCGATCAATATAAGTACCTATTTATATTATTAAATAAATAAATAATGTTTAAAAAATAATTACATATAAAAAAAAAATAACTTTACTTCAGACCTTGATCCATATGATGTTAGTAATACACACTACTTATAAGCTATGTTAGTAACAAACGAAAAACAAGATGCATTGTTTCATTTAAAATTGCAAAATATGTGATTTAAAAATCATGAAATTCCTGTGAAGTAATTTATGGATGGCCCCTTGTATGTACATTCCCTGTATAAGCCGACGTTTCAATATAATGACTGTAATGTTCCCGTTCACTGATCTTGACTAGAAATGTAGAGCTGCATATAACAAGGCGGAGAGTCATTGGAACCTCCTTTTACTTTGAGCAAACAAATAGAAAAACAGGAAGCGATTTGACAAAGCCCCGCTTTACCGAGCTCCTACAATTCTTAAATAAGAATAATAAAAAAAACAGAAAATAAAATAAAAGATAGACGAGATTGGTTGGAAGGAGAAATCTGTTTGTTTCGCTTACGTCCCGCGCCGCTTCAAGCTCCTGTCGAATTCATTGATCACTGCGTGTGGCTCCCGAGCACTGGTGGTGTTGGAGGCACCCTCGGTGCTGTTCCCGGGGATCTCCATTGCTCAGTAATAAGTAATTCGTTCGCGACTACACAAGACAGCGGACTACGCACAACTAACAAGGTAAGTATTACTATTTTAGTACGTACATAAATCTCTAATTGTATGTACATAATATTTAATATACCTAATACGGTTTTCCTTCCTTGGTGGTGCGGGTTTCGATTCCCTGCGTTTATGTGTTATTGGGGTTTCCACCAGTGCTCTTAGTAGTGAAGTGGGAAAGTATGGGATACAAATGATAGAGGATTTAAAGTTTTATATTTCTACTAGCTTCTGCCCGCGACTTCGTACGCGGATCCTGTTGCTTATGCCAGCGACAACGAGGTCGTCAAAATCGAAGATCTGAAACGTCTGATGTCGAAGTCTAAGAGCCCGGGGACGGGAAAACAGCGTGATGCGTGAGACGATTCGAGACGTTCCAGAACTTTCATTTTTGTAAAAAGTCGGCATGAATCCAGATTTAGTGACTTGATGAGCTCTAAATGAAGTCATCTGAAAAGCACTGTTGTAGGCTCGAATATTGCTTAAGAAATGGCTGGACTTGGGATGCTCGCCATTCAAAAGAACTCGTAAGACCTCCGGTAGCTCTTGCATAGAGTTTAGTCGTAACTTTCCAGACGCACAACACATTCCCTTGGTCTCTCCCTTCCACTTACACGCGTGACAGAGTGCACACACCTCAGACATGGTGCCAATGTCTCCGTGTTCGATGTAATTAATAAATGGGTTATAGGAAAACGCGCTCCTTTCTTTATTGTTCCACGGTTGCTCTTTAGGATCATAAACCATAGACCCAGTATCAGATGAGGATGAATTGCGAAGATTGCGACGTATACGGTCTAGATCCATTTTTTTCTTGCGTGGAATGAACAGACACCTCAACACGCATGTCGTGATTTCTTTGCCGAGCAAGTGCGTTGCGTTGCTCGCGCTGCTCGTCTGTCTCCAAAGACTGAGCTAGAGCATGCTGTGAGCGGTCTGCACTAAGGCGCGTCTCATGCTCTTCAGGATTCTCAAGTGATCGAGATGTGGCAGTGCAAATACGCTGGGAGCTTAAACGTGCGTCTCTCTGCGTGTGAGTCTCCGAAGCGCGAGATACTGCGTGGCGCTCGCGATCGCTTGCTTAGCGTGTATCGCGCTCCTGACTGTTCTCGAGTGACCGAGCAGTCTCAGTGCGGAAAAGCTGAAGACTTAATCTCTGCTCTCTCTCTGTATCCGTTTCGGAAGCGCGAAATAAAGAATGACGCTCTCGGTCACGCGCAAGTCGTATCTCACGCTCCTGACTGCTCTCAAGTGATCGAGCAGTCTCAAAGCGGATATTCTGAAGACTCAACCTCTGATCCCTCTGTGTAACCGTTTCGGATACGTGAGACAAAGAATGACGATCCCGGTCGATAGCTAAACGCATTTCTCGTTGTTCCACACTTTCCTGAGATCGAGAAGCAGTAGTGCGGACTCGTTTAAATTCTAGTCGTAATTGGCCCTGCGTGCTAGTTTCTGCGGACAAACTTAGTGCATTACGCTCGCGGTTAGAATCTAGCCGTTGTTCACGCTCTGCGTCGGTTTCGAGAGATCGAACTAACCTTAGAAATAAATCTTAGAAATCTTTGAGTTTAGAAACAGATTTGATATTTTTCTAAAAGGCATAGCTAAAATTCCTTGTTAATCCGATACTAACGATATTCAAATCAATGAAAAATAATCGAATAAGTACGTAAGAATTGCTAGTTAGTAGAAAAATAATAATTATTCGCACGAAAATTAAACACATCAACCAACACAGGCAACAAAGGTAACCCCCGTTTCTATAGGATGAGAGCGGCACATTGGCACCTATAACATCACTTTTTGGGAACGAAACCATAGCGCGATCTAACTCGACGCGAACGCCACACAGTTAGAAAACGGAAACTACCATAATATCATTTACCCAAATTAATTAAATTATGAATAAAACTAAATTGTGGTTAATTTAACAGACAACTACATTATTTTTGCATCAAAAAAAAAATGGTATCAGCAGCAAGGAACAAAACTAAGAATTACATACTTAAATCAATTACCTACAACAAATGTGCTTGGTAAGATATAACTTAGAACCAAAAGTTTGACTTGACTTCATGATAGTGTAGCTTGTTGTACCACCAATCAATGTGTTTAGTATTATTGGTGTGAAACTCTCCATACAATTAGATAGGACATGTAAAGTTCTCAGGTTTCATATCAGTATTGTTCCCGATGCACATAAAAATGCAAAAACTAAAAAAAAAGAATTTTAGGATTTTTTAAAACATGATAGCAAAATAAAAAAAATAAAAAATTAGTATGGGATTTGAACTCGCACCATTTAGTGCGGTATACGGTCGCCTGACCTTACCGCTAAATTCCCCGTTGACATATTGTTGAAATAGCTGTTCCCTTGCAATTTATAATATTACTGCCCCGCTCCTTTATAAAAATAGCGTGATTATTATGTTCCCAGAGTTAAATTATTATTAACTAAATAAATAACATGTCATTTTGTGCATTAAATTGTTTTGTGCATTCAATTACGAACAAAAACTTTCTAAAATCAATATTGCTTACCTCCTGTAACATACGGCGTGATAATATGTAGCCTAAAGCCTTCCTTGGTTTACAAAGAACATTTTTGCTGAATTTCAATTCAATCTATCCAGTAGTTTTGGCGTGAAGCCGTACCATACACACAGACAAACAGACAAACAGACAAAAATTCTAAAAAGTCACTTTTTGTCATCAGTTACGTTTTTCTAACAAAAGCCACTTATTTTTTCTCGAAAATTCTCAATGTACAGTTTTTCTTTCGTTACTGTTTTATTATATGTATAGATTAAAATGAAGTCCACATACATAAGGAAACACGATATACAATATTTATGATGGAAGGTGAATGTCTGTACAAGGAATATGACTTGAATTGCTGTAATTAACTAAGGAAAATATGTTTCTTATGGAGAAGAGATAAAGCCACTGACGTTTTATATATCTTAAGTCACCAACTCCTCTATGGTGACTCACCAAAGAGTACCAACGCTACACTACCCCCCTCTTGAGACCGTCAAGGGCGATAGTGATCAGGAAAGCGCACCTTACGGCCTGACCGTGTCCTTTTGATGTTGTCGTCTTCGGTCGTCGGCGTTGAATTGATGACTGGTGTATCTTGTGGAGTTCTTTCTTGTCTATATTTGTTATGGTGTGCAGTGTTGTTGTGTGTTATTGTGGTGTGTGAGTCCTGAAGTATGTAGGCCGGTTTCACTCGGTCTACCGATATTGTGACTATTTTACCGTTAAAAAGGAGTTTGAATACTTTGTTTCCCCTTTCTAGTACTTCATGTGGTCCTGTGTACGCTGGCTTGAATGAACCAGATGACGCGTTATCCCTTAAGAATACGTGCGACGCGGTGGAAAGGTCCTTTTTTTTTTGAGGATGGGATATCATCAAATGACTCCTCCCGCTCTAGGTGGAGCAGGAGGGAGTGTCAGACTCTTACTGACTAAGACCCACCCGTGTTCCTTCCTTAGCCCTTTATGTTCCAGGGCAGCGGTAACCTTTTCGGACGATCCCGCTACCCTGGCAGGCTTCGGCCCTATTGGGCCCCGTCACTCATGCTGACATCTCTTTGAGGCGCGTGTGGAACACATACACGCCGTCCGGCACGGGCCTGGTCCTGATCGGACGGTGAGTTACCCATTACTCACCGCCCGCAGGCCCGCGCCTACGGTGGCCGGGAGTCGTCACGCGGCTCCCGACGCCCGGAGCGTCTCCCGCGGCGGCTGAGGCGTGAGGTGCGCAAGGTGCGTTCTCTCGCCCACCCCGCCACCTCCTTCGCTAGCATGACTGCTTCGCAGAAGGAGGTGACTGCCTCCCACTCCCTCTCGCCCCGGACCATGGCTTGAACCAGGGCCGGACGCGAGAGGTCGCCGCCGCTGCCGATCGCCTCTACGAGGACACGGCGGTGCTCTGCCTCCGCAGGGCAGACCTCCAACGTATGCTCCACCGTCCTCTGGGCGATCCTGACAGTGGTGACACCCGGGCGTCTCCTCCCGCCTGATGATGTGCAGGAACCTCCCGAAACATCCGTGTCCGGAGAGGACCTGCGTCAGGCGGTAGGTGAGAACGCCGTGACGTCTCTCTAGCCACTCCTCAAAGAGGGGTCTTACCGCCGCTATCGTGGCGTGCCCTGCGCTGGGTTGCGATAGTCGCTCCTTCCATGCCGCCATGAGATCGCGCCGGAGGTTCGTCCGCTCCGCCGCGGTTTGCCGCGGATGCGGAGTTTCCCCCCGGCGTAGTGCCTCCGCGCGCCAATCATACAGGCGCGCGAGGACTATCGCCTCCAGATCCCATGGCGGCAGTCCGGCAAGGAGGCTTGCTGCCTCGCCCTAGATCGTGCGGTAGCCCCGGATCAGCCTTACGGCTACCACCTTTTGGGGGCGCGTTCAGATAGTGTGCGGCTCGCAGCCGCACTGAACGCGCTCATACCGGGGCCCCATATAGGGCCATGGACCGCACGACCCCCGCGTAAAGCCTCCGGCAGGAGGCGTTTGGCCCCTCAGGTTGGGCAAGAGCCGCTTTAGGGCGGCCCCGGCCCGTTCCAGTTTGGGGGCCAAACGTCGGCAGTGCTCGACGAAGTTCCATCGGCTGTCGAGGACGAGACCCAGGTATCTCATCGTGGTCTCGACGCCGATATGAACCCCTCCTACCACTAGTTGGGATTCCGGAGGTGGCCCGTACCGAGGCCCATGAAAGGACGTGCCATCGGACTTGTGCAATGCCACCTCGAGACCCAACCGCCGGATCCTTTCCACGACTATCGCAACCCCGCGTGTCATCGCGTCGGCCGCCGCCTGATGCGACCTCTCCTGCGCCAGGACCAGCGTGTCGTCAGCGTAGCAAACTACGCTGACGCCTTCAGGGAGGTCGGCCCGCAGCACCCAGTCGTAACCGATGTCCCACAGGAGCGGCCCCAGAACCGATCCCTGTGGGACACCGCATGACATCTCTCGCCGGTTCCAGTTCCCGTCGCGACCGGGGTAGATGACGGCTCTGTCCGTCAGATACGCCCCGACTACCACTCGATATTGTTATAATAAAATACCACTCGATATTCTTCAACTAAATGAGAAGAAATTTAAAACATGCATTCAACGCACACTATGTAGACAAGCATATTATAAGTTGGACGAGTATATAATAGATAAAAATGCTTGGCTTAATGCTGGTCCTGCTCCACAGGCAGTTGGGCTTACAAGTTGATCACAATTTCAATATTTGGAAGAGATGCTTCCCCTTTTTGATTTTTTTTTAGTGTTTATTTTATTTAATCAGGATTAACTTTTAATACTTCAGTATTAAATACCTCTTCATGATTAGTAGTTATTTTTTTTTTCTCTCATCTTGATTATATTGCAAACTATAGTTTTGTATAATTTAGAAGCATTTTTGAAAATTTTGTAAATGTAAGAACCATGGATCCGTTTTTTATGATGTTTTGATGTTGACTTGAAAGAGCATGGCAGTTGAGAATATGTCATGCTCACTTAAATGTCTCACTGGTGGTGGCGCGTGTGTTGGATCATTCGGTTCCCTACGAAATGGTTGAGCTGGGTGGTGCTGATCCACGCGTCATGTTCGTGAACGGGCGCCATCAGTTGAGACTGGTCATCTCTTAACTGTCAAGGCTTATTTTTAATTTTATATTTTAATTTGTTTTTTTACATTGTTCCCACATATAGAAGCAATAAGAATAATGTAACCAGGATTTTGTAAAAATGTCTTGATTTAAAAGAGTGTCCATGGAGTTTCTTGCCCGTTCTTCTCCATAGAGATCTACGCTTTGGAATGGGCAACTAGCTTCAACTTTCTGACTAACTGACCGACTATTTAATTTTGACAATTCAAAAGTGCCTGTAAATGGTTTAATTGAAATAAATGATTTGAGTTTGAGTTTGAGTTTGACTACTCGACGGAGGTAGGTCGGCACCCGGTGATACCGGAGTGCCTCCCCAATGCAGCTCCAGGGCAGGGTGTTGAACGCGTTGGCGATGTCGAGTGACACCACCACGACCACCCCACCCCGGGACACCGCGTCCCCCGTGGAAAGGTCCTTAAACACGAATATAGTCCGACTGTTGGAATGTCGCGATGCTGATGAGGGCTGTAAGTTCCTAGCGAACATGCGTAACCTGGATATGTAGTCGGTCACGTCAGTGTTGTTGACCGCTTCTGGTTCGAAGAAGTCACCTGGCAGGCGTAATGTTTCCCCGTACACCAACTCAGCCGGAGTTGCCTGTACGTCATCTTTGTGTGCACTTCGGATGCCCAACAGAACTAGCGGTAGTGATTCTACCCAGTTTTGGTTCCAATAGCAGGTAATAGCTGTTTTTAGCTGTCTGTGGCACCGCTCAACCATACCATTACAGGCAGGGTGGTAAGCGGTTGTCTTCCGATGCTCAAATCCAGATAAGTCTGACAGGTGTTTGAATAGGGCCGACTCAAATTGTCTGCCACGACCTGTCACTATTTTTGTAGGGCAGCCGAAGCGTGCAATCCATCCATACAAAAGAGCATTAGCCACTGTTAAATAGCTGTAATATCCTTGATTGGTATTGCCTCAGGCCATCGCGTGAAGCGATCTACAGCGGTGAGACAGTACCGGAATCCGTAAGAGATTGGCAGTGGCCCAATCATATCTATATGAATGTGCATAAACCGCAATCGTGGTAGTTTGAAGTTGCCCAGGGGTGCGGAAACATAGCGAGTGATTTTCGCACGCTGGCATGATACACAGTTTCGCGTCCATTCTCTGCAGTCTTTCTTCACTTCGGGCCATACGTAACGCTCTGCTACCAGTTTGGCACTGGCGTTGGCTCCTGGATGACTCAAGAAATCTAGATTATCGAAGACTTGGCGGCGAAGTTCTTTCGTGACATATGCTCTTGGTGTCTTGCTACTCTCATCGCAGTACAGTTCAGACAGCGTTCCCGGCAGTTTAATCTTTTTCAGACGAAGTGACGTTTCCCCGTCAAGCAGCTGTTTGAGCTCTAGATCGGAACTCTGGGATTTGGCTTGTACATTCAAGTCGATAGGCTGGGTAATTACCTCTACTCGTGACAGGGTATCGGCAACAACGTTATCCTTGCCCGAAATATGCCTGATGTCTGTGGTAAACTGCGAGAGAAAATCCAGGTGTCTGAACTGTCGTGGTGAGCAATTCTCCTTTCGTGTATGAAACGTGAAAAAGATGGGTTTGTGGTCTGTGTAGATAACAAACTCTCTGGCCTCGACCATATGTCGGAAGTATTTGATCGCTTCATATATCGCGAGCAGTTCGCGGTCATAAGGGGAGTACTTACACTGACTTGTGCTTAGCTTACGAGAAAAAAAAGCTAAGGGTTGCCATTCCTCATCCTTTAACTGTTGAAGGACTGCACCCATGGCGGTGTCGGAGGCGTCTGTCACTAAGGATAGTTTAGCTCCGCAGTCCGGATGCGCTAGCATTGCTGCTTGGCAGAGACCTCTTTTGCAAGCTGTAAACGCATCGTCCTCCGTTGCTGTGAAACTAACGGGATGCGAACCTTTTACCGAGCCTTCCAATAGCTTGTTCAGTGGTGCCTGGTGTTGAGCCGCCTCTGGGATGAACCAACTTTCAACTTTTTCTGGCAATGGTTTTGTGCCACCGGATGTTACTTGGTAACCTAAAAATGTTACATGTGCTACCCCGAATACGCATTTTGATGTATTTATCACCAACCCATAATCTTGCAATCTGGAGAACAGCTGTTGTAGGTTGTCCTCGTGTTCTTTCTGGTTTTTCGAGAATACCAAGAAGTCGTCTAAATATCCAAAACAGAAGTCCAAACCTCGTAGTGACCAATATTGTGAATGTCTGTAACATCGCCGCCGGACGGTAAACACTTTATTAGTCCAAGAACTTCGTATTTTGTATTATTTAATGTTATTTCCATAGGTATGTCTTTAAGACAAATTACATCTGTTTGATTCAGCTCAAAAGCTATTGTATTACTTAGGTCGTATTTTAATGTTCGTATGCCGTTGCAGTCATTATGTCGAAATTGTACAATATTATTATCTTCACATAACATAGACTTTGTCGATTGATTGAGCATTGTTATATTTGGCATGTTAAAATTAAGTGGCAAAAAAGCAATTTTTCTTTGGACTTTGTTAATGACATATTCAGTATTCGTACATGATTCTTAGACAAGGGCACTGGAAATAAGTGCATCGATCAAATTATTATCAAAAATATTTAATGCTCTAATGCATTCGCAAGAAATTCAAAACTTTATGATTACTACAAGTTTTTTGAAAATAGGGCTGAAGAAGTTGTGCACGGTACTTGTATAAATCTGTTCTGGTAGTTTTAACGTCAATCATGTTTTTCATTTTAGTATAATAAATTATTCGTGTTTATATAATAACTAATTAAAATATATCCGTAAAATATAAATGTATTTATAACTATATCAATATTTCATGATAATTATCGTGTTTGGTTCTAGAACTTGCCAGTTTCCTCACTATGTTTTCCTTCACCGTTTTTGAGAGCAGTTGTGATATATACAAAGCGCCTGTCTTGGTTCGAACCTACGACTCCATCAAATTTGGAAGACATGACTGTGACATCTACCAACCCGCACTGGGCCCGCGTGGTGGATTACCGCCCACTCCCTCTCACCGAGAGGAAGTCCATGTCCAGCAGTGGGAACATTCTAGGCTGGCGATGTGTGATCGTGTTTACTTTAATACAAGCCACGGTTGTTTTATTTTTCAGGAACTATCTAACTGATCAAGTGTGTTTTTTTTACTTAGGGTGCTTTTTAGGTACAATTTTTTGGTGTACCTAGTTATATTTTATGAGTAATGGTTAAATAATAAAATATTATAGAACACCTGCCATGTTGACGTCAATATGGCGGGTGTACCTTAATTTTGAAATAATTTCGTTCTAAAAGAGGTAAATTTTTTTTAAGCCTAGGTACTAAATAGTACATTTAAGGTACATTTTTTTGGTAAATAGGAGGATTTGATTAGTTAAGGTACAACCGACATTTTGACTCTCACGGCCAAAACGTAGAAGAAGGTTGAATTTAGGTGGGAGGGTCGGGGGGGGGGGGAAGTGAGACAATCCGCAGGCGCTGGATGTTTACTCTCTAGAGCTGTTAGTGTTTCTGGAAAGTAAGGCGACCACATCGCTGCTGAAAAGTATCCTGGCCGCACCCTTGATGTAACCTTCACTTTTGGATTCCACATAATCCTTTTTGAGATAAGTTATGAAATTCAGCTAATCATTATCTTCATCATCTTCCTGCCCTTATCCCTTGTCACTTGGGGTCGGCGCAACAGGTTTTCTTCTTCCATTCTCCTCTGTCAACCGTCACGCTATCACTCACTCCCTTCTCTTTCATATCATTCCTCACACAATCCATCCATCTTTTTTTCGGCCTTCCTCTCTCTCTCCATCTATCAACATGTATATTCATCACTCTTTTAGTCACATGCGTTTCGTCCCTTCTCATCACATACCCATACCAAACCAAACGATTTCCTTTCAACTTTTCTGTCAATGGCGCCACTCTCAAACTTCCCCTTATATACTCATTTCTTACTTTATCCATTCTCGTCACTCCACACATCCATCTCAACATTCTCATCTCCGCTACATGCAATCTTTTTTCATCCGTCTTCTTTACAGCCCAGCATTCAGATCCATAAAGTACGACAGGCCTTATCACGGACTTATAAAATTTCCCCTTTAACTTAAGGGGCATCCGTGGGTCACAAATTGTTCTTGTGACCTGTCGCCATTTCATCCATCCTGAGTTGATCCGGTGCGTTACGTCTCGGTCTACTTCGCCATCTCCTTGGACAAGAAATGCAGCTAATGTTGGATCTAAAATTAGGGCCGAATTTTTACAATTTTCTAACATGCAGAATCCTATAAGGGAAGGGAACAATAAAGCAAGCTTGATTCAATCAATCTTATTAGTTTGGCGCAGTTATGCAAGTATAACAATATGCAAAAAAACGTATTTCCCGATAGCTAGGTATGACATACGAGTATATTAACCTTGGATTGGAAAGTATTCAATGTCGAGCGAATCCTCTTATAGCATCAGGCTTAGGTGAAATAGTCATCAACCGCGGACTGCGTTTTATTATTCTGTCTTAAAAGTATCGGCGTAGCGACGTGACCAGGGGCCCGGTGGGAAAAAAGGTTGGGGCTCTATCTAAACTGGGTACACGTAGAGCCGCCTATAGGCGGCGCTCGGGCCTCCCAGACGGGGAAGCGGCGTTGATAGCGCCCCAGCCGCCGGAAGTGGGGGCTGAAATCTCACCGTCTGCTCCAATCCCATGCAGGTACTTCATGGTAGACTCGACAGCGATTCGAGCTCCCCCCCATCACGATGTGCGATCCATGCGGCGGTGTCTGCCGGGGGACAGGAAAAACCATGACCTCCGACTTGTTGAGGGCCACCTCCAAGAACTTCTTTTTAAACCACAAGCTCGCACATCAGCTTTGGAAACACGCGCCGTGTGGACCGGGGCGTTGTCGTGAAAAAGCAACACACCGGTGGTCAGTTTACCCCGTATTTTTTTTTTAATTGCTTCCCATAAATTTCGTAGAGTGGATGCGTAGGATGCTGCGTTTATGATTTCACCTTTTTTTTGTGTACTCAATCAGCAAAATTCCCTTTGATTCCCAAAACACTGTGGCCGTGATTTTTCCGGCGGACGGAACGACTTTGAATTTCTTAGGGGGCGCAGTACCCTTCTGGTGCCACTGCAGGACTGTTGCTTACTTTCAGGGTCATAATTATGAACCCACGTTTCATCTCCAGTAACAATTCGATGGAAAATACTTGATAGAACTTCACCACAGAGCTCTAAAAACTCTCGTAAGCACTCGATTTGCACTAACTTTTGGAAGGTAAAGAAGGTCATGAAGAATAGTGTGCATGAAACCAACAGAGAAGCGGATCATCTTTGCTATCATTTTGATCTTCATTCGGGCATCCTCCAGTATAAGCTTCTCAACTTTTTCACGTTTTCTTCCGTAGAGGCAGTGACCGGGCCGCCCGAGCGAGTGTCGTCTTTAATACTCTCTCTGCCCCTTTTAAATTAACTTGACCACTTTTGAACCGTAGATAACGAAAGTGCAGAATCTTGGTAAACCACCAAGATGGTAGCCACCATCACTTCTTGAATAGTTTTTTGACTTTTTCCTTGTTTGTTAAGGAATTTAATAACAGCGCGGTGCTCGATTTTCTTCAACATTGTCACGTTATCCATTCCAGTTGTCGTTGACTAAGGATAACTTACAAACTAGCCCTTAGATAATGTTATTACCTAATTAATTAATTTGTCAAATTACCCACATCATTAGTAAATCACCCTGATATACCCGGATACATTGAACGCCCCTCGGTCTGTTCGAGGTTTGCTAGTCATGGGCCGAGGCCCGCTGAGCTTGGCGGCCCCGGTGCACGGCACCGCCTAGCCCTCCGACAGCTACGCCACTGCTGTAATATCTCAAGTACCTACTTAAACAGCCTCGAAGCTGCCATATTGACAACGACCAAGCGAGAGAGAATGGCCGGTGGCCTGAACAACATTCCTACCCTCTATATTCTTCAAATATGATAAATTGGTTTTAGGTAATCGTTTTTAACACGAAGATAGACTAAGTACCTAACATCCTATGAAGATTCCAGGACACGAGGAGCTGTTGTCTGTAAAGAACAGGCACCAATAAAACGAAATATAAGTTAAATAAAATTTATTAAAAATTGTAATTGATGTAAAGACAATGTACTAGGAGTATGTCACAACGGTTGTGATGACGTCGATATCCGCGTCGTGAGCGTCGGCACTACACTAAGTGCGCTGACTCTCGGGGAACTACAAAATTACAAAATATCTTACAGCTAGTCTACGGGTCAGGTATCTTTGGTAAGCGAACACCTATGTAAGTACGTAAATATGTAGATCATGCAAGAAAAACACTCTTGTTAATAGAATGGGTTTGGTGCAAACGAAACGTTACAAACAAAAATTGGGCGAGTATTTCAAAGCGGAAGGCAATCAGTGGGGTAATTCTCGTAATTTTAAGAACGTTCACAGTCTGATCTCAGTCTCAATCTGTCAAAAAATACGTCTAATTTCCCTACATTTTGACAAGTTTTTGACATTTGTTTGTCGCCGAGATGAGACTGCGACTAGATTTTGAACGTTTTAAATTACGGGAATACGGGCCCAGGAAAATAAATATCGATTTTTAACATTTGAAAAATCAATGGGTTGCCATTGATATCTACATATATATAGACGTGTTTCTTGAGACGTAGCACAATTGTCCACATTCAATAATATACTTATAAGTGCAGTAAAAGTTTTATACAATTTACAAGATCTTTTCTACTTTACCGCCATATTATTATACAAAAATATTATCTTTACAGAAACTTTGCAAAGTTTATACCAATTCCACTATTATGAATCATTCAAGAAGGGTAAATACTTGGAAATACTGAGAATTCTTCCGCCAAAGTGAGATCAAAGACTACCGCTACAGATATCGTAACTAGATACTGTTCATGATACAGACCTATTTATATATTTAAACATATCGAGATCTTTATAGAATTTACAATCTAATCTATTTATCATAACTTATCCCACTACTACTCCTTTGAGCGTTTTCTATATTCACATCATACTGAAACGTAACGTGCTTCGTCGATTCTATCTCACAAATCTACCTATTGAGTATTGACTTTTACATTATTATACAAAAATAATTACAGTCTATCATTCTACTCACACACGGTACCACGCACTCTCCCAGTGCTGGTCTGTTCACTCTACACGAGTAATGCTGTGTCAGGCGAAGTGCTCTCTGACGCAGTTTCATCTATGAACACAACTCTGTCCTTACTGTCTGCACGCCTAGTACTCTGCTCTTCCCCATTATCGTTACTGGTTACTTCTGTCTCATTATTATTACTATTCAGATCTAAGCTCAGCCTCTCAACTATCCTACCATTATCAAATACTAGTTCCGTTCTGATCCCTGAAACGTCGTCTTCAAAGTCATTAGAGGTGGTCGTCATGGCAAAGGAATCGGTTCTGTGTCCGTTTTCAATGAGATCGTTCTGAACGTTATCAATATCAGTGCTAGAATGTGCTCGCTCTACATCGTTCTGTCGTCGTATATGCACTTGTGGTTCGGCATCCTTGGGGTTGGTGTATGACACGTAGCAGGCGGAGTAAGGAGGCGGAGGCTCTTCGCTGACGTATTTGTTGTGGTTGATGTTGATGACGCTAGGGCGCGCGCACTCGGAGTAAGGCGGCGGCATGTCGTTGTTGTGATGAACGACGTCTGGGTAATCTTCGATATCATCCAGATCAGTCAGCGAACCGGCGTCGTCTCGATTATCTGAAATTATATAATGGATAAAATATACATATACTATACTCTCTTTCTTTCTCGAGTTAAACTGTTATTAGATCATATTCTGTGATCATCATCCTCCTGACCCTGTCTGATCATCTCATCGCTACGTATCTCTTTACATCTACTTTATCCGTCATGTGATCTCGGTAGTCACACTGTCACAGTCATCCCCTTTCTAGTCTAGTCGTTTCTTCCTATCTTCGGCTTCCAGTCTGATGTATATGTATAGCTACTTATGTGCAGTGGCTGCGCCACCCGTCATTCGCGAATAAACGTCAGTGTGTATTCAACCGCTAAGTGTTTTACTTGTTCCCTGGCTCACGTACTTAACACAGTCTAACCGGATGCAGCTGAATACCAGTATTTTACATGGAGCGACTGCCTATCTGACCTCCACAACCCAGTTACTGGATAATACGATACCAATTGGTAAGACTGGTTGTCAGACTTTCGGGCTTCTGACTACCCGTAACGACTGTCAAAGATCCACGAATGACAGCCGGGACCAACGGCTTAACGTGCTTTCCGAGGCACGGAGGTGTCTCGGTATGTAAAGATGGTCACCCATCCACAGACCAACCGCGGCAAGCGTAGCTTAACCTGACCGATCGACCTGTGCGGCTGTTATTATTTAGCCACGGGCCCCTCCGTTTCTTCCTATCTATCTATACTAATCTATATCTATACTAATAATAAATCTGAAGAGTTTGTTTCTTTGAGCGCGCTGGTGTCTGGAACTACCAGTTGGATTTGAAACATAATTTTTACATTTGACAGCCCAATTCTTAAGGAAGGAAGTTTTAGAAGCCGAGCAAGTACGACGGGGTGAGACGGAGGAACACATAATAAATTAGTGCGCTTTACCATCAACGATTGCATCACTGCTTTCCAGGCGGGATCGCAGTCAAGCACTAGTTTATATCATAAAAAAATAAATTAAAAAATTGACGCGGACGAAGGCGCGGGCAGAGGTTAGTATAGATATGTGCTTGTACTTACGACTAGTGGCCATTACATTCGGCGTGGACCATTCATCCGACTCCTGTCTCCTTACTGGAAATAAAGTAACAATAGTAAGTAGTAAGTAATAATAGATTGCGAAAGTCACAATTTAAAGAACTTTTTGAACTCCCATGTTAGATGAGAGGTGCTCAAGGGCTTCTGATATCTTCAGGACTTAAAGCTTCACAATTCACAGTTATATTTCCATCAATAAGCATGGTGTCTGCCCTTCCTAACTCTTTCGCCTTGACCCCACTTCAACCACCCATCATAACATGTCTTAGAACATCGTGCGTTTGAATGCCCCTATTAATTCGAAGTCTATAGTTTAATAACTTGTAGCTAAAAGAAAATAAAAGAGATATCAAAAGAGTGACCAACCTCCTGGCAGGCGATGTTGACCCGGCCTGGTTTCATTCTGCTGAAGTTCACCCGCTCCAACATCTAAGCACACAAAGTGCTCATATTAGGCAAAAGACCCTTCAGTGGGCTCTACAATAAAGGGCTATATTATAGAGCCGTTCATTGTAGAGCCCAATGTAGTCTCAGTAAAAATATACACTAGTCTCTATCTAGGCTCTCGCACTCAAAAGTTAGTCGAGAGTTCAAGAAATGATCAAGAAAATAAAAAATATAAACATCCGAATTGAGAACCTCCTCCTTTTTTGTAGTCGTTTAAAAACCATCAATGAAAAAAACTATGTTTAAAATTATTTATAGTCTGCTCCAAAAGTATCAGCTGAAAATGAAGCAAATACGCCTATTTGCTGTGTTTTTCTTGTTACGATTCACATTGCTTGGGACTAGATGGCGCTGTGTGAAATGTCCAGGGATATTATTATTATTATCTATGTAATATAAAACATTTTTATACCAGTAGATATACAGAGAGCTTGTCCCAACGACCGAAGACAGCCACCCTAAGATCAGCACTCATACTCTTTCAAAGAAAATAAATTATAACTCACTCACTTGTATGCGCATAGATAGCTCTAAACAGTTTCTTATGGAGACAATTCTCCGCGGCCCTGACGAGCAGCACCAGCAGCGCCAACACCACGGCGCCGGCGGCCCAGCCGCGGGCCCCGTGCGACCAGCTGTGCGCGATGGGGCCCATCGTCCTCGGGGCCCCCGCCGCCCCGATCGGGATCACCGGCCCCGGGGCCTCCTCGCCCGGCAACACGATGGACAACGGCTCGTACGGCCGGTAGCTTTGGATGCTCTGATGATAATATACCTGTATTGAGTTTGCTGTCGGGGTTTTATTTTCCTTATTTTTACTACGATAGAGTGCTACAAAGATCTCTTGGTGACTGAATGACACTGACGGGGCGGTGTTGGTAAACTTTTGTGAAATTGGCATAGAAATTTTTTTGAGAAAACAAGATGGCGGCGCTTGTAGTTCCTATTTTGGCCGCGTGCCAAAAGAACCTTATAACGTTGTACATGGGGACATCACAATCCAGTTCAGTGTGATCAGTTGCGTGCATGTAAAGTCGGCGCTCCACAGCGGCCCACGGCTAATTACGCACGTGTCCTTAGCTTCACTCTGTATGAACATGTAGGCGGATCGTCCACTGCGACCCACGGCCACGAGACACGTATAGTGTCTGAAGATAGAACTGGCCATGTAAGATAGCACAGTGGAACTATTACAGTGATTCTTGGGTAAGCAGAACTACTAGTACTACTTAAGTATGTATGTACCTTGATGTCGGGCACGGCCCAGGGCTCCGTGTCGTGGTAGCGGTCCACGCGCCACGTGACGGGCGCCGTCGTGGGCGCCCACTGTCTGTTCAGGAGCAGACCCTTCGCGAGCGGGTCCAGTCTGGAAGGGACATCGTCGTCTATGATTGTGGGGATATTCCTGTTACAAGTAACAAATAGGTCACTGATTCAGACACGCAGATTAACTTCAATCATTATTAAGTATCATTGAAGCATTGCTTGACGAACCGACGATACTTTACTAAGATTTTCTTCAGTGTGAAGAAAATAGCTTTTGGATCTTATTTATTTATTTAGGATATCGAACACAAGATATACACGACACATTCGACATAAATAATGGCCAACACCAGGTATTAAGTAAGTAGGTGCACTCCTGAAGAGGCTCTTAAACGTAAAGTAGCTCGTGAGTGTACAATCTACAGAAATAAAACTATATTTTTTATGAATGCATATCAATACCTGATAAAGTGCCTGCTATCCTTCCTGAGCCCGTAAAAGGCGTACTTGTCGTGTTCGCGAGCGCGCGGCGCCGCACGGTCGCGCGAGCGCGCAAACTCGCCGGCCGCGCGTGTGCGCGTGCGCCTATCCCACGACGACACCCACGACCACGGCGATACTGTCGGCTGCATTGTGCTGGAAATTACAAAGTATTCGTTGTTAACAACAATGTAGATTGGATAGAAAAATGTGTTCCAGCAACACAGCTTTAAACCACAACAATATGTATAGCAGAGGGCCAAAGATTGTATATTAATATAGGACATCTGCCGAGCTCACTTCAAGCTCGCATCACCTTTGTTTTTTACTGATTAGAGCGGCTGCTGCAAAGTCAAAGTATTTATTAGTGCGATTTTTGATGATACTCGTATAACAGGTCTTACAGATATCTTATAGAAACTCGAAAATCTACCCTTTAGATTAAATAAACTAACTAAACTATACATATAATTTAGTTAGATTCTTGACGCCGCCGTCGCGTAATCTAGTGTGCCCAAATTAAGAGGGACATTGCCAAAATATAGTATTCAAGAACTTGTTTGTCTGTGTTTTTGTACTGTGGTGAATTAAAGTGGTTCCAGTAGTTTTTTTTTTTTTTTTAAAGACATACGGTGTCGACTTTGTAACAGTTCGCTATATCTCTGGAGTTTGTTATTATAATACCATTACTATTTATTTCTGATATATAATCATGCGGAGGGATAATTTTCCATGTATGCTTTGAGTTATTTGTTGATGTCATTATTTTATGGTAATTTTTTGCCTTTTGTGTCAATTTTATTATTTTCTTAAGTCTATGTGAGTAATTTTTTGATTTTGTTTGGTTAGTACAATTAGGTTTTAGCCTTAATTGCCAGAGAAGTTGTCGTTTATTTTTGCTACAACGTCATAGACCAAATGTCAACCAATTCGGATTCCTTTTTGATTTTATTTTTTTAATAATTAAACATAGGTTGTGAAACAGCTGAAATATTTCCATAAAATTATTGTACGATATATTTGGATCATCGGGGTGATAAATATCGCAAAAAGATAAAGAATTGAAGCATTATCCGAATTGACTGTAGTCACGCGTTCTAATATTCCAACTAGATTTTTTTACTGGAATCTTTAGAAGTTGGGCTGTGAGATCTGACATGTTAAAATCCATTACTTGATGAGTACATTTTCGCGAGTAATTGGGCGCAAAATTATCTATGCATGTGTTGGTTTGTAATCTGGTGGGCTCGTCAATTTGTAATTGTAAGTTATATCTCAATAAATAATTTGTAAACTCCTGAGATATTCTATTTTTTTTTTTAAGTTTTTTTTTTAAATTTCTAATCCAATAATGTTAAGTGGGAGGTCTCATGTTCCACAGAGTACAGGTTGGAGTACGGAGTAAGACAGGGAGGCCTGACGTCACCACGGCTCTTTAACCTGAACGTTAATGGACTGATAGATGAGCTCAGCAGGGCTGGTGTCGGCTGTTCAATAGATGGCAATTGTATGAACAACATTAGCTACGCCGACGATATTGCGCTGCTGAACCCATCTGTTAAAGCCCTCAACATGCTCATAGGCATAACCGAGTATCACATGGCCTCGTACAACACCAAAAAAAGTGAACTACTTGTGTTTAAGGCGGGTAATAAAACACCCACGACCATTCCACCGGAGGAATTGGTGTGAACTACTTGGAGGAATTCCGGTAAGTAGAGTCACCAAATTCAGATACATGGGGCATTGGGTCACTGAGGACCTCTCGGATGACTTGGATATTGAGAGGGAACGCAGGGCATTGGCAGTGAGATGTAAAATGCTGGCGCGCAGGTTTGCGAGGTGCACAAATGATGTTAAAATTACTCTGTTTAAGGCGTATTGCCAGACTATGTACACCTGCAGCCTGTGGGTCCGCTATACGCAGAAGGCTTTCAATGCCCTGCGGGTCCTCTACAATAATGGGTTTAGAATGCTGATGGGGTTGCCCCGATACTGTAGTGCGTCGGGGATGTTTGCGGAGGCCAACACCGACTGCTGGAGGGCTATTGTGCGCAAGAGAGTGGCCTCCCTGATGTGTCGTGTGCGGGGCAGCCCCAATGGCCTTCTAAATACCATAACAGAGAAGGTGTAGTGTCCGATTGTGAGGCACTGGAATAAGGTGCATAGTTCTGGTGTTGTCCTATTTAGTATCAGGTAAATTAATGTCAGTTAAATTAATGAATAAGTAGTTTTAAGGTACATACTAGGGCATGCTCCCGGGAAATCCCGGTCTCGAAAATACCGCGAAATCCCGGGAATTTTTTAAGCAATCCGGTACCGGGTCTTCGTCCCGTAGTCCCGGTTCTTTCGATACTTTCGGTACTTTATTATTTTCTTTCTTTTTTTCTATATAAAGTAACAAATCATTTTCAATAAACTACTTTTTTATACAATAATGTTAATATAAAACATTTTTAATTGAAAATACTGAGAATTTTTGCGCCATACAATTTTATTTGCCTTGCATTACACTAACATATTAATACGTCTTATATCAAATAAGCATTATTTTTAATTAGGGATGGCAACACCATGACTTAACAACTAGCATAATTAATAAACGACGGGCTCAAAAGCCTAGATACCAGAACCATAAAAAACTTTTAAAAGAAAAACTGAAACGTAAGTGGATTTTGTTCAGTGCAGTGTCAGTCAGCAAGCTGGCATATTTGTGAATTTACGTGTTTGTGTTTGATCCGGACGTTGATTTTGGTGGCTCCGTGGCATTATAAACATCAGTAAGGTTAAGTACCTATACTCCATTTATAATAGCATTAGAAAAAAGAGGCTCATAGAAGCAGGAATGCAAAACATTTTATTTCAAAGTTATGATAAAACAATTTTAAGGGAGATGCTTAAATTCTAATTTTCTTGCGTTTTTTGCAATTTGCAGGTCAGTGTAAGGTTGTATCTTAATAAAAATAATATGATGCACAACAATAAGAAATATGTAGGCAATAATACAATTTTAACCTTAAAAATCATCAATACATCCCTTTAAATTAGAATTGCTCCGAATTCGTCTGATTTCGAGGGCTACTGCAGCGCATCCACCTTAATTAAAATAAAATTCGGTAGAATTATAGTGAAACGAATAACGTTCCAAGTATTGTTCATCCCTGCTTCTTATAGGTTTTTAGCATTGACACTGTAATTTAAAATTGGAGTTATATAATATAAATAAATGAAAGCCACATAATTTCATAAGATAAATAGTTAAAATGGTTACAATTAAGTGTGACAGCTGCTGTAAAAATAGATCATAATAAATTCGGCGTCTATCATAATGTAATAATGTTTATTGTATTTTTGTTACAAAGTGTGCATTAAAAATAACCTTTTTTAACTTCTTTCTAATGCTATTGTAAATGGACATAGTACCTACTGAACGTTATTTATTTTAATTGCGTATGATAATATACTTTTTAGAACACTAGAAGAAGGAGGAAACTAATCAAATTCTGAAATTATGAACTAGTACTTAATCTAAGTTGATAATTGCCTATTTAATTTTCTAATGAGCTGATATTTAAACAAGCATAATTAAGTTGCGGTCGGTGTTGTGAAGTAAAAACTACACGTGATGACGAGACATACGTATTTCATTGAATGAAGTTCTAGCACCGACCGCCATTTTGTATTCCACACGCTATTGACAGTCATCATCTGCCTAGCCTTTTCCCAACTATGTTGGGGTTGGCTTCCAGTTTAACCGGATGCAGCTGAATACCAGTATTTTACATGGAGCGACTGCCTATCTGACCTCCACAACCCAGTTACTGGGTAATACGATACCCCTTGGTAAGACTGGTTGTCAGACTTTCGGGCTTCTGACTACCCGTAACGACTGTCAAAGATCCACGAATGACAGCCGGGACCAACGGCTTAACGTGCTTTCCGAGACACGCTATTGACAGTATTAGTATGAAATCAAATTAGAACTCTAATTATCAAATATTAACAAATGAAAGATAATTATGGTTGCGTTTATTTTCCCCTTTTTTATTTACCCATACTGGATAGGCAAAGGGATCAAAACCGACATGGCTTATGCAAGCGCTTTCTTTCTTTAGTGAAATTATTTTATCCAGTCAAAAAGACAAGAAACTCACTGAAACAAAAATTAAAAATCCATTTTTTTTATGTTTTTCCGTGCTACTCATAATTATGTATTTCAAAATATTCTAATTATGTATTTCAGTTTTGATATAGCAATTTTATAGCTAATAGAACTATGTTATTTATCAATAACATTCGCGTTTAGCTTTGATTTCGCTTTGGCGTTTTGAATTTGAATGTTAGTGTTTTAAACTTACAGCTATATTAATTGATGCTTTATAAAATATGGTGTTTTTTTATAGAATTACATTTTCATCATGGACTTTGAGGAGGTTCCAAGTACCGTCGTCTGTCTGGCATCATTTTTTACGTGCAAAGGATAAAAATGAGGCAAAGTGCAGAAAATGTAATAAAACATTAAGAGCACCTGGTGGAAGCACAAGCGGCCTCAATTATAGATTTACGAATAATACATAGTTTTATTAACTACATCCACCCACATTTGTAATAAGTTAATTTTTCAAAAAAATAAAGTCGGTTTTTGTTATTAATTTTAATTTACGTTTGTTATTAAATAATTTGTATTTAATATTGATTTCCTTTCCAACAATGGCAAATGACAACACTCAGGACAACATGGACCCCGTAAAAAGTCGGTCTCCTTCACCAATTATCCAGTCAAACTTCTCTCGAGCCGAAATCAGAAGCGGGATCGACCGAGGCATATCTTCGGTCCCATCCGCCCTCAATGATGAAGGAACAGATGGCTCTAGCTCAAATCGGATGCTGTCCACGTTGGCCAATATTCTGGAAAGCCTGTCACAACAGCAGCAAGCCAGTATGCAGACTAATCACGAGTTTCTTGCGGGGTTGATAAATAAGACTGTAACTCCAACGCGAAGACCAAGATTATGCGACATCTATATTGCACCCTACAATCCAGATGGTGATGTTCCAATTCGAGACTGGTGTGAGCACGTTGATCGAGCCAAAACACCTGATTACGAAATATGTACTAAGATAGCTAGTCTATTGCAAGGTTGAGCCAAGACTGTTGGTGATGCTTGGTTTGTAAAATCACCAGTGAGATGCAAGAAGCATTAATACAAACGTTCTAACCTGAAGCGCGTTACTCCAATGACATTTTTAAGTTGCGCAACTTCAAATTTGATAAGTCGAATCCAGCTGAATCAATAACCAAAGCCTGGAGTATTTGGAAACGCGTAGTAAGCGGCAACAAAGATACTGACGCTATGGAAGCCGTAATTGGCTACATGGATAATTAGTATCTTTGCTTACGAT
Organism: Apamea anceps; assembly: GCA_951799955.1. Classification (NCBI taxonomy): domain Eukaryota; kingdom Metazoa; phylum Arthropoda; class Insecta; order Lepidoptera; family Noctuidae; genus Apamea; species Apamea anceps. The sequence continues at coordinate 17,196,411 of OX637524.1, forward strand.
TGTTGTCTAGTAAGTGCACAGCTGTCCCCGAATTGATTTCTGTTTCAGCTACAATCAGGACATGAGAACCACGTCAAGGCAAACCGCCTGCCAAACGGCCCAGGCTAAGGAACAATCGAGAAGACTCGATAGTATGCTTCAAGTGTGGCAAGAATGGGCATATTCAAGCAAATTGCAACCAAGCAAGTAATAAAGTAAACGAACCAAAGCCATTACTGAGCGAAAGCACCAGTAAAGAGTCTGCAATTCGAACGGAACGCCCAAAGCGCAATATGCAACTATTGCAACAAAACTGACCACGTTGAAGATAAATGTTTTAAGAAGATGAACGACGAAACTGAAAAAGTCAATCTAGCACAAAAAAATGACGAAGAAATACTTACCCCAATGGCTGGCTGTATTGGTAACCGTACATTTACAGCATTATATGATAGCGGGGCTGCTCGTTCCTTGATAAGACGATCAGTAAGCTGTACCTTACCAGGTAAACGTGAAGATTGTTCTTTAATGTTCAAGGATATTGGAAGCAAAACTGTCCTAATTTTATCCTGCCAACTAATTAACACGACTTGCAACATAAACAATGTTTATTTTTAAATTACGTTTCACATTGTGGAAGATCACGAAACACCATGTGATTTTATGATTGGAGCTGAAATCGTAAAGGGCACTGGCTTAAATGTCCTGGTTACTGAAAAAAGCGCTAAAGTAATGAGGAACCCGTCTATTTCAACCATTCAAGCTACTGAGGACACTTTAAGCAATCTGGACACCGATTTGACTAATGAAGAGGAAATACGTGAGTTGAAATATTTATTACAAAAATATAATGCTTCTTTTGTTACCGGGATTCCTAAAACTAAAGTTACAACTGGAAATTTGGACATTCAACTAAAGATCCATCTAAAATAGTATGAAGAAGGCCCTACAGAATGGCACCAATAGAGAGACAAAAGGTCAAGGCTATTATTGACGAATTAATTGCTAACGGGATCGTACGAGAAAGCACTTCAGATTATGCGAGCCCCGTTATCCTAGTAAAGAAGAAAAACGGAGAAGACCGAATGTGTACTGACTACCGGGAACTAAACAAAAACACTATTCCAATCAAGTTCCCACTACCCATTATTTCAGACCAAATTGATAGACTATCGCGAGCTACTTATTTTATTAGCCTCGATATGGCCCAGAGCTTCTATCAAATCCCTATTCATGAGGCTTCAATATCAAAGACGGCTTTTATAACTCCCATTGGCCTGTATGAGAATATGTCAGAATGCCGTTTGGATTGATGAATGCTCCAGCAGTATTTCAACGTGCTATAATGACAGCATTACGACCTTTGCTTGAAAACATTCTAATTTACATGGATGACGTCCTTAGTAAATGTGAAAAGTTCTCTGAAGGATTACAGATATTGGACAAAGTATTGGACGCATTAACCAAAGCTGGATTTACATTGAACGCTAAGAAGTGCTCTTTCTTCAAAACTTCAATTGAATATCTTGGAAACCTGATCTCAAATGGCACTGTTCGCCAAAGTCCAAGAAAGGTAGAAGCTCTAGCCAGCGCCAGTACTTACAAATGTAAAACAAGACCGCCAGTTCTGTGGACTAGCTGGATACTTCAGGCGCTTCATACCATCTTTTTCAGAACGCATGATTCCTTTGTATAACCTAACCAAAAAGGACGCTAAATTTACATGGACACCAGAATGTGAAAATGTTAGGCTTGATATCATTCGCAGACTTACATCAGCACCAGTTCTCACCATATTCCAAGAAGGGTTGGCGATCGAGCTCCGTACTGATGCAAGTAGCTCGGGATTTGGAGCTGTTCTCATTCTAATAAAAGAGGACCGGCAACATGTTGTGGCGTACATGAGCATGAGGACTACAGAACCAGAAAGTCATTATCACAGCTACGAGCTTGAGACACTCGCTATAGTCCAAGCCATTAAACATTTTAGGCAATATCTGTATGGCAGAACATTTACCATTGTCACCGACTGCAACGCCATAAAGTCATCGTCTCATAAACATAAACTTTTATCGAGGATTCACAGATGGTGGTCATTCTTGCAACACTACAGCTTTAAAATTGAATATCGCCAAGGAAACCGTATGAAGCATGCAGATTACTTTAGCCGAAACCAGCATTATTAACGCCTACCACACTGCAGTCAAATACTTCGGGTGGGAGAAAACACTCTCCAAAATTCGTGAATCTTACTGGTTTCCTGAAATGAGCACAACAGTGAGACGATTCATCGACAACTGCGTGATTTGCAAAACAAGTAAGGGAACCTCAGGCGCTAAACAGGTCCAAATGTATCCTATAAAGAAGAAACCGATTCCTTTTGATACCATCCATATTGATATGACTGGCCACCTTACAAAACGAAATAGACATCGACTGCCATTTCAAATAAGTACCAAACGTCGTGCAGATATTGTTATCCCACCAGTAAGACATAAGACCGCCTTCGCAAAACGTCAATTTACCTACCTCAGTTATAGTTTATATAACCAACTTAATAAATTTCTCCAGGTGCACAAATTGAATTATCATTAATATAAAGATACGGTGACGATGTGGCTGATGAAACAATCTTATGATGAAACAGAAAAATTGCTTCTCACCCAATCCTAAGCAACTTGAGGCACATCTAGAAGCCACATACCCTCACACACATACACCCTCACAGACACACACATACACACACACACGCAGGCACACACACACGCACACACAAACATTTCTCTTCTGTTATACCTACTACTTTTCCTAATTATTTTGTAAATTAGCAAATAAGTAAACATAACATAATAAGTCTAATGGTGTATTCATGCACTTTATCTAAGCATAAGTTGTGGAATCATTGACTCCCAAGTCACAGGCTATAAACCTAGTTTGGGAGCCAGGAGATAAATTAGTCTCACATCTCTGTTCTTACCAAATTATTGTAATTTTTTTTTGTCTCCAAGTTATAGTTACTTAATAAATTATTACTATTATTAAGCACGAATATGTCGTCGTTATTGTTGACGCTTACACAAAGTTTGTGACTTTTACTTATTGGACATATCAAACTGCAAGTTCTATGCTTAACGCTCACAAACATGTTGTAGCTTTCTTTGGAGCCCCTAAACAAATCATAAGCGATCAAGATACTGCATTTAAAGCTGAATTTGAAGAATTCTGTAAACAGTATAGTATTCATCAACATTTTATTGTACCCGGGGTAAGTCGCACCAACGGACAAGTTGAACGCATAATGGCTATTGTAAAAAATGGTTTGACTATCATCCTTAATTACGAAACAAAAGATTGGAAAAAAGGCTTGGATTCCCTCCAATTGGCAATAATTTGTACCAAGAATAAGACCACAAACATAAGTCCAATTAAAGACTTACTGGAAGGCAATGTGCTGCACCTGTCGAATTAATATCTTAACAGTAGATCGAAATCAGCTTGACAACTACGTACAAAAGAAAATTGAAACAAGAGGAAAGAATGACAAAGAACGATTTGATAAAGTAAAAGCTAAAGTCAAAAGATTTCAAAAAGGAGAAATAGTTCTTTTTAAAACTAACCCTAGAAGTCAAATTGGACTCGATTTAAAGTTCCCAAATGCATATGAAGTTTGGAAAGTTTTACCTAACGATCGCTACCAACTTAAAAAGTTTACAGGCAGAGGAAGACCCAAGAAAGTGGCTCATGACCAGCTACGTTTAGCACCAAAACCTGGAGAATGCATCGACCAGGATACCGTGTCGGCGAAAGATGAGTCCATAACGTCAGAAGGTGAACCCTCCTTGCGACAAGAATGTTCCACAAATACCGACCTAGAACCAAACCAAGACATGGGCATGGGCGAATATTCTGATACAGGGAATAATGCACTACAATAAAGGGGTTTGACGTATTTGGTGCACATCTCAACTTGTACACCATGCTCAAATGGTGAACTTAGCAACTGGTGCACTTCTCAATTGGTGCACTTCGCAAAAGGAGCACTTTTTAAGATGAGTGGAGATTTGGAAAAATTTACTAAAAATGAATGGTTTTGCATAGGTAATTTTCTTAAAAATACAATCAACAAATACCTTTCAAGTAGGTACACACTTACTTAAACTTAAACAATTTTCAATATTATTGAAAATTGTGTATAATATAAAAAGTCACACGAAAGTAATAAAAAAATTACATAGCTGCGCAAACCAGAGACACAGGACTACTAATGCCTTGGAAGCATGGCATCGCCGTTTAAATGCTCGAATACCTAAACATCCCAGCTTGTACATGTTTGTACATACACAAATTAAAAATAGAAAGCAAGTATTGGGACAAGTATGCGCGTAACATGGTCAGAAAAAATCGTAAACAGCGGGATGTGATGTTTGACCGAAAATATAAGAAACTATTACGTAAATTGGAAGAAGGAAATCTAGCGGTGGAACATTTCATGAAAAAGATCACGTTTCTCCAATTATTCAAGTAATTTAATTTATAGCTATTTACTTAATTAATAGTAAAAATTACTAAGTAAGAAACAAAGGTTTATCTATATTATTTATATTTTGTTTTTGAGAAACAGGTTATGATTTAATTTAAAGCTTTTATTTAATTAATAATAATAACTATAACTAATATGATGACGAACAATTACCGGAGATTTATTGTGAAAGACGGCACGGTTGACATCTGTCGGGCATGCCACCGGCCGGGAAAATCAATCAGGCATATTATCTCCGGGTGTTCTCGTCTAGCTAACGGAGAGTACTTGCATAGAAACAAGCGGTACTTCTGGACACGGCTCGCATTGTCAGGAGGTTCCTCTCTCTGGAGCCCTGACCGGCTACTATTTTTTATATTTTTAAAAGTTTTTATACTTTTTATATTCTAATATTTAAAAATATAATTGATATGTTTACTTTAAAATAAAGGAAACTATAACTAAAAGAAGTACAGTTTAAATTATAATATTATAAAATTGATATAATATGATATTATATGTCTTGGGTCCAACTTTGTTTTTAGTCTTCATTAATGATCTCTGTAATATGAAATTTACTTCCGGAAACATTGTTTCTTTTGCCGATGACACCGCCATCACCTTCTTCGACAACTCGTGGTCTAGTCTCCAAGCTACCGCTCAGAAAGGGATTGATGTCGTACGTTGCTGACTTACGTCTCACTCACTCACTTTAAATACCTCTAAAAAAAAATCTCATCACTTTCTCTCTTAACATCACATCACAACCTCCGACTTCCGTAACTTTGCAAGCTCACACTGTCAATTAAAAACTTTAAACTGTAACACTAATTACATCTACTGAGACAATTAAATACCTTGGTATCACCCTAGACAAGCACCTCAACTTTAAAACACACATCACTCTTCTGACTGGCCGTGTCCGCAAGTTGATTTATTTTTTTAAAACTCTTAGACGCGTTTTCAACCTTCATCTTATAGTACCTAGGTACTAGAAATGCGGGCTCCTTACCGTTCGCCAATTTTTCATACTCAACACGATTTTACATCAACACACTAACAATAACAACCGCTCTGCAGGTTGGTACGGAATAAACTTATCAATACGTCCACCAATACTGCTGAGCGTGCCCGCCTGCTGGCTGTGGGTGAGTGGGAGTCGGGGCTGTGGCTTCAAGCACTCCCTTCACCCAACATAGGCACTATGCTGGGTGACACCACCTTCCGGCTCACTACCTGTCTGCGTTTGGGTGCTCCTTGCGGGGCTCCGCATCGCTGTCAGTGCGGTGAAGCTGTCGACTGCCTCGGACACCATGGCCTATCCTGCAGTAGGAGTGCAGGTCGGATAGCACGGCACGCCAGCATTAACGACATCATCCGTCGTGCTCTTGTCACCGCCGGGGTGCCAGCTGTTTTAGAACCTAACGGCCTGGCACGCGACGATGGGAAGAGACCAGACGGAATGACCATAATGCCCTGGAAGTTAGACAGACCTTTGGTGTGGGATGCAACATGTGTCGACACCCTTGCGCCATCCCATCTTCCTAGCACGGTGGGCTGTGCTGGAGCGGCTTCTGCTGGTGTAGAAAACCTCAAACGGCGAAAATATTCCAGCCTGATTGGGAGTTATATCTTCGAGCCGTTTGGGGTTGAAACACTAGGGCCATGGGGTCCGAGTACCCACTTGGTTTTTCGAGATATCGCCAAGCGGTTAGTCGACTCTTCACGTGACCGTGACGTGTTTCTTGGCCAAAGAATTAGCATCGCCATACAACGTGGCAATGTTGCCAGCCTTTCGGGCACTGTTCCTGTTGACAGCGACGCGGACAAATTTTTTGATGCCCTATGATTCTTTTGCTTGTTATTTTTTTTCACATGTACATATGTATTATTATTTTAGACTTAATTTGAATTAAATATAACACACTAACATTCCATTTGCACATCAGCCGGCTATACCCAGAAGAAGAAACAGGGTATATACTGTACCTCATCCATATTTTACTTTTATAAAAAGATTCTTTTGTTATCAAGGACAATTTTTATATAATAAAATTAACGCTATAATCCCACTGCAAACATGCTGTAAGCTAACATGCAAAAAGCGGATTACTGAATTTCTACCTACCAAAAATTACGATGATACCGAATTCCTGCTTACAACAATGAAGTAACTCACAATGTACACACACACTCGCACGCGCACACACACAAACACACACGCGCGTGTGCACACACATTGCCATATTGGACTTTTGTTATTCGGCTCTAAATTTTATTAATAATTATGTAACAGTCTAAGCAATACTTTGTCCTATTTTTCGGGAAATGAGTGCTGATTGTCCTTAATACAGGCTACTAAGTAACCTAGCTAGGACATCAAATCGTTAAATTGTTTTGTTATCTACTCATCTCAGTTGTAAACTATTCCTAAACTGTCATCCTGTTTTTGTAACAGACTGTACCACATTTTTATGAAATAAATTATTATTATTATTACATCATGTCTTTATTATGATAACTTTTTGCTGTAAATCAAATTTTTTCTTACATAAATATATTTTTATTATTTCCGAGTGACTTTTTTTTTATTTTTGAAAAAATAAATATGTTATAGTGATTATGTAGAGTTTAATTAAAATTATTTTGTTGATTGTATTTTTAAGAAAATTACCTACGCAAAACCAAAGATTCTTTCAAAATCAAAATCAACAGTCATTTATTCAAATTAGGCTGAGAATCAGCACTTTTCGAACGTCAAAATTACAAAAGACAGTCCCCCAAAAACGCCTGCCCTTCACCACTTCCTAGTGCTATCGCTGGGAAGAAGAAGTGGCGCAACAAACTCCTCAGCAGCACAGCTGTCTGTTTAGTTAGAATATAGTTGCATGTATACAATACTAAGAACCTATGTTCAGTAATTAACATTACAAGAAACTTAAATTATTTGCCATATGTCAGCCAGCCACGCCAATATACCAACAAATATAATAAAAACTATACATACTCAAGCTAAAAAATAATTAATTAAAAAAAAAATAAAAAACTTACTACCTAAATAAAAGCCTCCAGGCATAAAGGGCGTGACAGCTTACATATTTATGCATTGCTGGGTTCGTCACATAGCTGTCACTTGCAGTCACAGATGATGAACTAGGACCATCGATGTGAAATAAATAAATGAGTTAATACTAATAACAGTAACCTGTCAGTACCTAAACTAATTCTGGAGAAAGAACATGAACATTGTCTTGAGTTAATTAGGGCGACCAACTATTCTTATCGTGTAAGTAGTCGTTGATGGAATAGTAAGCCTTTGAACAAAGGTTGGATTTTACTTGAACTTTAAACGCATTAAAAGGCAAGTCTAGCAAAGAAGAGGGTATCTTGTTATAAAAGGTTATACCAAGCCCAACAAATGAATTATGAACCTTATGAAGCCGGTGAAAAGGGGCACGTAGTTTGTCCTTATTTCTAGTGTTAGCACTGTGAATATCACTGTTTTTAGTGTACAAGTGCAAATTTTGCCTAATATATAATATGATATCGAATACCAATATCTTTAAAAAAATCTCTTAGAGAAACTCTGGCACCTAGCTGGTAAATTGCTCGAACAGCTCGTTTTTGAAGGACAAATATATTAGGTATATCAGCGGCTTTGCCTCACAGCAGAATACCGTAGGACGTAACACTGTGAAAATAACTGAAATAGACTAAACGAGCTGTATCAACGTCAGTGTATTGTCTTACTTTCCTGACGGCGTAGGCAGCCGAACTGAGCCTTCCTGCTAGACTTGATATATGAGGTCCCCACTGAAGTTTGGCATCTACTGTTAGTCCTAGAAAACTTGCCGAGCCTACTGTTTCAAGCACCTCTTTATTTAGGACGATGTTGTGTCCTAGATTTCTGACATTCGGTAAGGCGAACTTTACACATTTTGTTTTCTTGGCATTGAGAACTAGGTTATTTGACGTAAACCAATCTGTAACTATTGAGAGTGCACTGCTTACGTCGTCAAAATCTTGTCTATTCCTGTCTACTTTAAAAATAAGAGAGGTATCATCTGCAAACAGTACAACGTCACAGATGCCCTTCAAATGGAATGGTAAATCATTGATATATACTAAGGACAAGAATGGACCCAGTATTGAGTCTTGCGGAACACCTAACTGAACTGGTAGCCCGGAAGATTTCGCGCCATTAACATCTACACATTGGACCCTATTATGTAAATAGGAAATTATTATGTTGAGAACCTCGTTTCGGACACCGTAATGATGTAACTTACGCAAAAGCGTGTCATGGTGCCCGCAATCAAAGGCTTTGGAGAGGTCACAGAAAACTCCAATAGCATTTAGCGATTTCTCCCATGCGTCAAATATGTGTCTCAGCAGAGCAACACCCGCTTTCATTTTTAGACAAATTTTCCAAATCTCCACTCATCTTAAAAAGTGCTCCTTTTGCGAAGTGCACCAATTGAGAAGTGCACCAGTTGCGAAGTGTACCATATGAGAAGTGCACCAATTGCTAAATTCACCATTTGAGCATGGTATACAAGTTGAGATGTGCAACAAATGCGTCAAACCCCAGCCCACGGGTTACCTGATCAATCTGAATTGGTAATGGGCCGGCCATTTTAGCTGTAGAACCGATGACCGATGGGGTAGACATGTTCTTGAGTGGAGACCGCGAGCCAGCAAACGTAAGGTAGGATGCCCTCAGCCCCTCAGTTTAGGTGGAACGGATGAGCCAAGCACTGGTTGGTACTTTGGCAGCAGCTGGCTTAGAGTTGTCGAGGATCGAGTTGAATCTTGTGCGACTGGTGAAGCCTATGTCTTGCAGTGGAATGCTGTAGGCTGATTATGTTCATTTGCCTAATAAAGGTACAGCCAGCGTCAAACGTAGGGACTCGATCGGATCGGGAGACCGATCACAATGATCACTATAGGGGCTCAGAGACCGATCACAATGATCACTATAGGGGCTCAGAGACCGATCACAATGATCACTATAGGGGCTCAGAGACCGATCACAATGATCACTATCACACAATCAATCTGTTGCTATAGCCCGTTGACCCTTAGTTATAACAATAAGTAAATTACAAGATGTAACTATTACAACCTAATTAAAAATGTTTCTACCTTACGAATCTATTGCTGCGAACTAATGTATTCTTAATGAAGCACGACTATTTATTTTAATTACAACTAAGTCATTAGTAAATTAAGTTTCTTTGTATTCGACACTGACGATGGAATCTTAAGAATGTGCTGTGGTTTATTTCATCGCTGAAGTGAGTTCACGGAATCCGTCCGAAATGCCGCCGAGTATGAAGTGTAATTTATTATAGGTACCTAAGTATTTGGCTTTCCTTCCCAAAATAAATCATTATTAATCACATAACTAGCGTCTTACTTTGTAAAATATTTGTAAACACTACCTATCAGGGTTCAAGGTTCTTGTATATCCGTACATTTAACTTTATATGACCTACAAGTAGTTGTTCCGGGTCTGGCTGTTTGTGTATGGGAGTTTAAATGTTTGTAAACGCACCCACGATACAGGAGAAATTCCTAGTGTGGGACAAGGTTTAAAAAAAAAACTTTGATCTAATCAATAATCGTGACTGACTTCTTAACCGACGACTAAATACGTTCAATCACGACTTGTCATGATCTATCGAGCCGTAGCCACTATCTACTTAGCAACACGGTGTCGTGTTCTCAGAGGGCCATGCCGTGTCATGGACTAATTGAGATCAATATATAGTTAATTGATAGGAGGCCGAGCTCGTCTTCGAGGCACTTGCTCTCGTCACTCTATTGTGAGCACACTGACATGACTGTGACCACATTCTTTATTTATTTATTTATTTTATTAGGTCTACCAACAATTTTTCACACTGGATACAGCAACATAATTCATACTTAAAATTAAATTACAGCGCAACAATTACTGATAGGTAGACACCACATGCACGAAACAATAACTTCGGAAAATTAGCTTACTAAGTACTAAGCGCTAATATTCAATTAAATAAAATTAAAATTGGAAATAGTGAAACACAGAATTATGAAGAAATTTATAAAAAATAAATTGATTAATTTTTGGCAATGATAACATTGTTAATTAAGTACAATAAAGTTAAAATTATGTAACATTAGTGAATTGATAAATTATAAATAAAAACCAACATAAAATTAAAATTCATTGAATAAAATTGATAAATTGTTAAATTAATAAGAGAAAAAACTATAAAATGAATAACAGCGATAAAATTGACACAATAAATAATTGAAAATGACTAGGGCTTGCTTGGTAAACGATTAAGGATGGCTTTTAGTTTAGCAAGAGAGTCAAAGTGGGGGTTGATAACATCACTGTAGTAATTTACTGCCTTACACATTCTTGTAACAGGCGAATTGGCACCCAAAACTGTTCTTCTAAATGGCGTACAAAGAGGTGTAATAGCACCACGCGGGATTCTAGAGTGTGCACGAAAACTGAACAGGGCAAGTAAGCTGGGACTATGCTTGATATCTATCGTATGCTTAAAATTTTTGTAGGCAAACATGGTGACCATTAGGTGTCTACGTCTGTCGAGTGAGGTCATGTTAAAATGTTTCAGTCTTTTATTGTAAGAATATATTTTTTTGGCGATACCATCGGAATATGCGAGGTGCAAAACGAAGCGTCTCTGGACACGTTCCAGTCTCAATGAATGTGTCGCGTAATGTGGACGCCAAACCACACTATTATACTCCAGGATGCTACGAATAAGACTATTATACAGTATATTGGTTCTATTATGACGAAAGGTTTTACAATTTCTTAGGATGAACCCTAACATTTTCGAAGCTATTTTTATAATACTATCGAGATGTGATGTGAAAGTTAACTTTTTGTCAAACAGTACACCGAGGTCCTTTATTGTTTCAACTTCCTTAATTTCAGTTCTGGATATGTGGTAACTACTGCGTATTGGGATGTTCCTTCTCGTAACATGGTAACATTTTTTGGGATTCAGTTCCATTTTGTTACTGTTGCACCATTGAACGAGACGATTTAGGTCACTTTGAAGTTGTAATGGATCATCTTCAGACTTAATAATTCTCAAAAACTTAAAATCGTCAGCGTACATAAAAAAATTCGAATGCAAAAAAACCGTGGAATATTGTTCATAACATAAATAAATAATATTGGCCCTAAGTGCGAGCCCTGGGGCACGCCGGAAGAAATGCATTGCAGGGTTGATTGATAACCGTTATCGACAACAAAGCAAAATCTATTCATTAAATACGAACCTAGCCACTCCAACAAAGATCCAGAGATACCATAGGCGCGCAACTTATTCATTAAGATTTTGTGGGATACTTTGTCAAACGCTTTGCTGAAATCCGTATAAATAACGTCAGCTTGATAGCCTGCAATAGCCTTTACAAGAAGTTCTGTGAAAGGGACTAGATTTGTACAAGTAGAACGGGTCCTAACAAATCCGTGCTGATGGTCGCTTAAAAACATCTTTAAATGATCCTGAATATATGGGCATATCAGTGATGCGAATACTTAGGCAAACGAAGATAATATTGAGATAGGCCTGTAATTGGTTACAACGTCTTTGTCATCCGATTTGTAAACCGGAACCACTTTTGCGATTGGAAATATACCCGTCGACAATGATCTGTTATATTATAAATCAACATAAGTGGATAAACCAGCTCAGATGAACATGCAATAATGAATACCGGAGGTATTCCATCTGGCCCAAGCCCTTTTTTTGGATCTAGATTTTTAAGTTTTTCGATTCGAAATAACAGGGGTAGTTAGTCCCAAACTATTATTTTCTAAAAATTACATGAATTCGGAAATGTATTCAACACCACTACTACTTATCATCCGGCTATAATCAGACGAGAAATAGCCTGCAAAGAGGTCACATACTTTTGACCCGTCAGAAGTAGCGGTAGTTCCATCGGTCATGGTTAAGGGGTAAGCACTTGAACCTCCTCGTTTAGCTTTTAGATAAGTCCAAAGCAACTTAGGGTTAGATGCCAATTCGCCTTCTGAATGTTTTATATTATCCTTGTACCTAACAAGTAGACGCAAGGTTTTCACATCGTTTGCTAATTAGTTTGAACTCCATTGCATCTAAAGGGTTCTTACTCGTAAACTTCTTAAAACGCTTTCGAATCTTATTCTTTTCATTCAATATTTTAATCAATTTACGACTAAATCATGTCGGGGTATTTTCGGTTTTTAGGTTTACATAATAGCAAAAGTGGTTGTATCACAGCACCAAGAGCATCGTAGAATACCTCCAGCATCTCATTAACATCACTTTCACCGAATAATGAATTCCAGTCAATCTCTTTTAAGAAATTACGAATTTTATGATAATCAGCCCTATGGAAGTAAGGAGTGGCCTTTGCTATGTTGTATGGGAAACTTGCTGCCCTGTCAAATGAAATAACAATATCTAGAGAGGGATGCTGTTGATCCACATTACTTAAAGGATACAAGTAAAATCCATCAAAACTTCATTAATACTGTTTAGTCCAACGCTATTCCCGGTGTTACCCATGCATTTCCAATCGATGCCACTCAAGTTAAAATTACCCACGAGACAAACGTCACAGTCATTTATTTGTTCAAAGACCGCACCACAAGAATCCAAAAAATGCTCCAAAGTAGTACGACGCACTGGCGGAGGTAAGTATACTGCATAGAGAGCTATTCGACTGACTGTTCGTGTCCATGGTAGTTCTACAGAACCCAGATATCTTCGCAATTACTTTCCTAGTCTTTCACGGGTTTGGACTTGATGCTCTGCTATCAGAACTCCTCCGCCCTCTTTTTTCCCGCCAGCTAAAGTACTTTCCCTGTCCCTTCTATAGACTACGTACCTGTCGTTGAACAGCTCGCTGCTCAGAACAGAACTATTAAGCCAAGTCTCTGACAATATAATAACATCAAAGTCGTTACAACATAAATTCCGATAGAAGACATGGGTCTTTGTTCGCAGGCCACCACTATTTTGGTAATATATTTTTAGGCCATTGAATTTAGTTTTTAAGTTATTCTGTGTAGCATGCATAAGAGCGATGAGAAAAAAGTTTTCAAAATTACGTTATCTTATTTACAGTAACCAAACTCTCAATCAGAATATGTCCTTCGCCATCAGCCTTCCGAACAAAAATCTTGCCGTTTCTCACCCCAACATACTTATACCCCTTTTCTTTTGCCTTCAACCTTGCGGCAGCATGAAGAGATCTATTAATGACGATAAATGCTCCACAATATAAATCGGGGTCTTGTTACCCCAATCCAAAGTCTGTACTATTAAGCTTGTTGTTTTTATTGGTTTGGTTGTAATCTATGACGGCAGCAAGTGGCTGATCCCGTGTTTTGGTGAGCCGAGCTGAACCACAACAGACCGATGACGAGAACTATCTGTTTGGAGCTTAGCTGTACGGGTGCAGTGTAGAACATCGCTATCTTTCAATTCACATTTAACTACAGACCCCAGCTGCTTAACAACGGTGTATAGGTTGTCCTGTTTATTTTCAGGAAAACACGGTATCTCAAGGTTGTTGGACCGCGCTTATGCTCAGATTGGAAGTCCTTAAACTGCTTAGTATGGGCAACAAAGTGATAATTCAAGTTACATCTCATGCAAGTAATAGACTGCCCGTTATCGTTTCTGTTCAGACTGGTGCAGCATCCCCATGACGGTGACGTAGCCATGTCAATAAATTCACAACAGTGTTAAGAATGCGGCAGTTTGTTTACTTTTTGCACGTCGAAGTGTTAAAATAATTCAATCCAACCTTTCGCCGGCGCTGGAGCGTGCGACAGTAAGCTCGCGAGAAGAAGGTCATAAGTCTGCCGTACAAGGCGTCGCTTACGTGTTTTTAGGAAACACTCTGGGTAAACAGTTAATGACGGTAATTCGTTCTTGGAAATTAACAAATATTGATCATTATTCATTGCTCACACAATATATCAACTAAATTACTGCACTGTTCGATACTAGGAACTTATTGGATCGATATTGTCTATAATTCTGATCCAGGTAAACACTTTAAACACACTTATTGAATAATTTTATGAGGACCATTTTTACTCAGATGTTTACTGTACGGTGATTCTATGTCGTAATTCATTGGAATATTATTAAGATACGTAAAAATAAAATTATAAATTATACAGATGGCTGGGACATCGACGCACAACTGTTACGATGGATTCAATGCATCGTTCTGACCCCAGGGACTGCGGGAGCGCAGGGCTGGGAGCGCAGGGCTGGGAGCACAGGGCTGGGAGCGCAGGGCTGGGAGCGCAGGGCTGGGAGCGCAGGGCTGGGAGCGCAGGGCTGGGAGCGCAGGGCTGGGAGGTTACCATTTTTCGTCGATTTTTCTACGCTGGGGGGTCGAGAACCATGTGAAGTCATGGCTACATACATGGCTACGTGTCAATGTCCCTGCCACACTGTATTTATGTAAATAGGTTTGGACAAAAACACTTTTACTAGTCTTTTTTTTTTAACTTGGCCGTGGTCGGTGTTTCCTATCCGACTACTCTGGAGCTACAAGGAACACCGAAACAAATTCAAAGTTTATTTTATAGTCTAGACATTGGCAGGACCATGCAGATGAGCTTATAACCAAGTACTCATAGCATGTTAGTTACTACGAGTACAATGTAAGTAAGTAGCTATTCTCCATGAAAGGGCCTGCGTCGAACATTACAGCCACTCCTCGACGAGGGGCCTGAGTGAACAGCATAATTATGCCTACACTGTTCCCACTGCTCACCATCAGTCTGAATCATCGATATCATTAGCATAATAATATCGATGATTGAGACTGTAATAATATCATTAGACAATACGTTTGCAGTTATGGTAAACAAGTCACCATGGCGACCTCAACCGAGGACTTACATACACACAGGCAGGGGACAGGGGAGCGAAGTGACAAACACTGAATAACAAGGAGGGGTGATACAGCGCTGTTATCGTATATCAATAGGCTCGCCCGCATTACATGGACTAAGAAATAACTGGCGAAATGTGGGTGACCCATACCATACACATGCATTTCATTGAACCCAAATAATTCCCATTTAGATTTGCTAAAAGTATTGATGGAAATTATAATTATAATAAATGAGCCTCTTCTTTCAAATAGTTTCCACTTTGGTGTCTTGAAAGTACTAAATAGCAATGTAATTGCGATCAACGTGATTGGTCACATCTAATCTAACCTAACCCATTAGGTCGTGAGTCGGGTCGCCTTAGCTTACTGTTACTGCGACTAACTTTGAGAAAAGGTTAGAAAGTTAAAAAGAGGCTACGTAATTTATTTAAAAAGCGATTACCATTACAAGACTTATAAGTTTTTAGATGATCAATTAAATATATCCAATTTTTAATAACATTAAACGTCCTGTACAAGTTCCTCGGTGACTTATTAATTTCGTACAGTCTGTGTCTACGGCGCGGCTGTCTGCAATATTCCTGCTGGTGCTGAGGGCTATGGTAATTATGAGCAACACTTTCAATCACGGATATCAACAGCATTATAATCTAGGTCTCAGTATATTCTCGAAATTGTAGCAAAATCGAGTAATACCAGAAGAACTAGTTCGTACTAACTAACCGGCTGGCGGCTATGGCCATCGAACATGAACTGAATAATTCTTAACATGTTAATTGATCGGTTGATTGAGTGCAATGAGTGACTCAATATTATTGCATAAAAAAACTATTAAGCAGAATGTTATTGTAGGTGTAGCGCCGGCCTTACGACAAACCGTCTCTGATGGCAATATTGGTAAATATGTGAACACTATGTAGTTAATTTATCTGTCATTGCTTAATTATTAATATCTACTTTGTACCTAATGTAGTATAGTTATTTTATTCCAGGTACATCGTCTTCTCATATAATTATGTAGTAATTAATGTAAAGTGTTTTACAAAATATTGTAAAACACTTTAAAAGAGCACTTAATTATGAAGTTTCTTACCCATTCTTCTCCAGACGCTCCCACCTGATGGAAGGAGCAAACTAGAATCGATTCTAATTTCTTGTAAAGGACAGTGCTCATGGATGTATGGAATCCCGTACCATGCTGCATCAAAGTCAAACTTTGTTTTTTATAGTCTACACTTACTTACCTATCATATTAACTCCTACAAAAGTTATTTTTGTAAACAAACACCGGGTTTCGGAGATTTAAAAAAAATCGAAATAACAAGAAAACTCGGTATTTAATTGTTTGACAAATCATACTGGAACGGCCATTATTGCAAAAAAAAAATCGTTAAAATAAAAATTCTATTCCATTTTATTTTATTATGATCTATTTTTACAGCAGCTGTCACACTTAATTGTAACCATTTTAACTATTTATCTTATGAAATTATGTGGCTTTAATTTATTTATATTATATAACTGCAATTTAAAATTACAGTGTCAAAACCTAAAAGAAGCAGGGATGATCAATACTTGGAACGTTATTCGTTTCACTATAATTCTACCGAATTTTATTTTAATTATGGTGGATGCGCTGCAGTAGCTCGCGAAATCAGACGAATTCGGAGCAATTCTAATCTAGAGGGATGTATTGATGATTTTTAAGGTTAAAATTGTATTATTGCCTACATATTTCTTATTGTTGCGCATCATATTATTTTTATTAAGATACAACCTTACACTGACCTGCAAATTGCAAAAAACGCAAGAAAATTAGAATTTAAGCATCTCCCTTAAAATTGTTTTATCATAACTTTGAAATAAAATGTTTTGCATTCCTGCTTCTACGAGCCTCTTTTTTCTAATGCTATTATAAATGGAGTATAGTTATTTTTAATTAATTTAAAATTAGCAAAGTATAATTTTTTAAGATAAGATAACATTTATTTGTCAAAAAAAAACACGTGTAGGTTTTACAATGAGATGGAAAAAGAGAAAAAAGAAGTCTCAACATGTTTTGCCTAGAAAGGCGTACAAATACAATCGAAATAAATTATTCGTATTAAAAAGAAGTAGACAATATAAATTGACAAATTCATAACAAGCGATACAATTGATAGTTAAATAGAGTTGTTAAAAAGTAAAAAATAAAAAATTGAATTCCTGTAAAGAAACTTAATTTAAAGGTAAACTTATTTGACATTAATATTTTGCAAATATTCAAAATTGTTTACTTCTTTTTGGAGTCGGTGCCAGCAGTTGTATCCTGTGCCATTTATTTTTTCAATTCACGATTATAAAATTTTAAAACAGATGCTTACAAACGTAATGCTTCAAAAATTTCAAAGTACTTAAAAAGTGGCAGGGGATTTTTATACGTATGTATAATTATTATTATTTAAAAGAAATTATTGTGAAAATTGTGTCAATTTGTTTTAGAGTACAGTCTAGTCTGTATTTGTGTTTTAATTATTCTAGGTATGCAATAGGTATCTTGGTAGTTTTATAGTAAATGTTAGAGGTCGTTTTTCGAGGTATTGTTGCCCATACGTATTTCCTTGCCTTGGCTGGCACCGACTCCAAAAAGAAGTAAACAATTTTGAATATTTGCAAAATATTAATGTCAAATAACTTTACCTTTAAATTAAGTTTCTTTACAGGAATTCAATTTTTTATTTTTTACTTTTTAGTGCAGGAACGTTTTTGTTTGTCTTTTTTTGAAGGCGGTTTTTTTTTGTAAAAAGTTTTTTTATTTCTAGCCGTTTAGTGTATTTTTTATTATAATATAATGGCAACGTAGTTAATATCTTTTCTACATAGAATATTATTTTGAAGAAGTACCAATATCATACAAGTAGGTACTACTGTCTACTTTCTGATCTTTAATTTGATCCCGTAGAGAGATGATAATATGACGCATGAAATACTGTCGATTCTTATGCGTCGTATGCTGCCTCTAATATTGAGCTGGGCGGTAACAGTCCATAAACTAAAAGGGACCACCCTCGAGAGAGCTGTGATCGACCTTGGTAAAAAAAACTTTGCAAAAGGACAAATATATGTCGCGCTAAGTCGTGTCAGAAGTTTGGAAGGCATAGTGTTATCAGATTTAAACGCCAATAAATTATTGAATCGACCACACGATGATCGAGCGATGACAGAGATAACAAGGTTGCGGAATCTGCCATCTGATAATCAAGACAACACATAACGTGCCATGGAATAGGCCTACCGGGGAAACCACATTAAAAAATACGCGCCCAGCACACTACCTCATAGGTGGCGTGGAAACGTGTGCATACTACCAAGAATACAATTTTATTTTAGTAAATAATAGAAGCGATTTTTTTTTAAACATTGTAAGCAAAATGCCTTTAATATTTCAGAAGTTGTTTTGTGGACACATTGATGATAACATCAAAACTAGATTTTCAATGGCACCTTGTATTCAGAGTGCATCTCATGACAGTTCTAAGCCCAAATACTGCTAGGATACATTGTTTTATTTTGAAGTTCTCATGCCAACCTTCCACCTTCCAGCTCCATCATCAGATCAGTTCGATAGTAACTTATAGCCAAAGTGCATTTCATGACAATTCTAATAAGCTCAAACACGGCTAGAATACGTTGATTAATTACGGAGTTCCGGTACCTGTCTTCCGGCTCCATCATGATCATCAGATCAGTTCAATGATAACATTTTCAATATAACTATTCAGGATTGTATGTTTATTTGTATTGTCATAGTTGCTTAACTATCTTGATTGTGATATCTATGCGAGTGACAAGTTCCGTTAGCCATATCTGATCTTCTTCACCAGTTCCACTTCATCAAATGTTACTTTTTGACTGTAAACGCTTGATTTCTCGATGAAAATATTAAAATTACTATATAGTTGCCTATAATATTTGAGGAGTTCCCTCGATTCCTCATGGATCCCATCATCAGAAGTGGATTTTGAAAAAAATGGGACCAATCTGGAAGCATATCCTTTAAATTTAAAAAAAAAAATTGCAAATCGATCCATAAACAACGGAGTTCTGAGGTATGAAACATAAAAAAAAAAATAAAAAAAAAAATACAACCGAATTGAGAACCTCCTCCTTTTTTTGAAGTCGGTTAAAAATACAGATAATTCGTTAATATCCAATAGCAAATATGTTAAAAAGTAAAATGTCAATAAGCTTTAAAATAATGTCAAGAGTTAATAACGTCAGAATGTTCAAAATCATAATTCAAAATAATAATTAATTACATTAGCATGTATGTCTAAAGTAATTTATCATCTAAATAGTCGGCAACATTATAATAGCATTTATTTATTAAAAGTTTTTTAATGCTTTTATTAAAACTATTTATATTTAAATCTTTGTATGCCTTTGGTAGCTTGTTGTATAATTTCGGGGCCATGCAGAATACACTCTTACTCATGAGAGCTGTTTTAGACCTGTGTAAACGAAGTATGTGATTATCACGTTGACTTCGTTCGGAACCATCTGAATACTTTGGAAACAGTTGGGGATTCTTTTTATTAACAAATAATACCGTTTCGAGAATATACAAGGAAGGAAGTGAAAGAATTTGATGTTTTACAAAATATGGTTTGCAACTGTCTATATTTTTAAGGCCAAACATAGCTCTTATGCATCGTTTTTGCATTCTAAATAATACATCTTTATGTGTGGAGTTACCCCAGAAAATAATGCCGTATCTAAGGATCGATGCCACCAGTCCATGATAGGCAGTAAGCAATGTATCTATATTTACGATTTTTTTTTTTTTTTGAGGATGGGAAATCATCAAATGACCCCTCCCGCTCTGGGTGGAGCAGAAGGGAGTGTCAGCCTCTTACTGACTAAAACCCACCCGTGTTCCTTCCTTAGCCCTTTATGTTCCAGGGCAGCGGTAACCCTTTCGGACAATCCCGCTACCCTGGCAGGCTTCGGCCCTATGGGGCCCCGTCACTCATGCTGACATCTCTTTGAGGCGCGCGTGGAACACATACACGCCGTCCGGCACGGGCCTGGTCCTGATCGGACGGTGAGTTACCCATTACTCACCGCCCGCAGGCCCGCGCCTACGGTGGCCGGGAGTCGTCACGCGGCTCCCGACGCCCGGAGCGTCTCCCGCGGCGGCTGAGGCGTGAGGTGCGCAAGGCGCGTTCTCTCGCCCACCCCGCCACCTCCTTCGCTAGCATGACTGCTTCGCAGAAGGAGGTGACTGCCTCCCACTCCCTCTCGCCCCGGACCATGGCTTGAACCAGGGCCGGACGCGAGAGGTCGCCGCCGCTGCCGATCGCCTCTACGAGGACACGGCGGTGCTCTGCCCAAGCAGGGCAGACCTCCACCGTATGCTCCACCGTGTCCTCTGGGCGATCCTGACAGTGGTGACACCCGGGCGTCTCCTCCCGCCTGATTATGTGCAGGAACCTCCCGAAACATCCGTGTCCGGAGAGGACCTGCGTCAGGCGGTAGGTGAGAACGCCGTGACGTCTCTCTAGCCACTCCTCAAAGAGGGGTCTTACCGCCGCTATCGTGGCGTGCCCTATCTATATTTACGATTGGAGCGAGTTTATACAATGCGTAGGAAGAACTGCTAACTTTTTTACTAATTGTTTCTATGTGGTCTTTCCAATCTAGTTTTTGGTCAATAGTTAGTCCAAGAAATTTGGCATTACTAACTATGCATATAATGTGATTTTTATATTTTAATTTAATGTCCTTTTTTACTGGTATTCTTTGATTAAAATGTAAAATTTGTGTTTTATTTAAATTAATTTTTAGATTATTATTGTCTAACATGTTTTTTGAAAGACGTGATCATGACACTTTCAAAATTCAAGGTTATATTAATCATATTATTTGAAACGGAACGTCATGTAAAGGGAATAAAACAATATCTACACTTTATTACTTTAAATTAAATTCCCTGTTCAAAAATCAAATCCCCGACGCGTAGGTAATGTCGTAAAAAAATATGAAAATAATTACTACAATATTTTGATGTTGATGCATGAGACTTTATGGTAGAACTTTTGGTCATTGCCTTTTGAAGTACTAAAATTCCTTTTAATACTAATAGAAATAAATAAATAAAAATCATTTATTTGGAACAAAAACAAGTACAGTAAGTGGACAGATATGAAACGACGATAGCTGCAAAAGTTAAAAACTGTGGCGCAGCTACCAACGCCCGACTCCAAGTGAGAGGTTAAACTGTTCCAGACTAGTACATAACAAGTGTTATTAAACAAAAACAGGTAAAGACGAGAGAAAATTAAAATTAAAAATATAGAAATAATACAAATAAAAAGAAAACAAAATTAATTGTGTGCCGTGTGTAACAATGTTAGTTGTGGGTGAATATGAGGTGTTGTATGAGAGTGAGGATGGGTAAGTAAGTAAGGCGAGTGGGTGTAGGAACACTCCTACACATCATTATCTACATCATCATCATTATGTACATCTACACTCACACGAGTGTAGATGTACATACGTGTGTGGCGAATGTGTCTGTTTATAGAGATGTTAAACTTCCACAAGTTTTTCAGTTTCATCATACGTGAGTGATCTTAGCCAAGTGTCGAGCTTTTTCTTGCATTTGTGCCTGGTATCCGTTTTTATTTATTTTTTTGTACAATTTAGAGCTTAAAAAATAAAGAGATATAAATAAAACAGGCTTGGGGCTAAATAATAACAGCCGCACGGGTCGATCAAAGGTGAAGCTACGCTTACCGAGGCCGGTCCGTGGATGTGTGACAATTCACATATCGAGACCCCTCCGTGCCTCGGAAAGCACTTCAAGCCGTTGGTCCCGATTGTCATTTGTAAATCATTGACAATCGGTACGGGTAGTCAGAAACCCGAAAGTTTGACAACTAATCTTACGAAGGGGTTATCGTCAGTAAATGGGTTGTGAAGGTCAGACAGGCAGTCGCTCCATGCAAAATACTGGTACTCCTACTCAGCCGCATCCGGTTAGACTGGTAGCCAACCCCAACAATGTTGGCAAAAGGCTGGGCAAATGATGAGTTGGAATAAAAGATTTGACGTTGAACAGAAATAGATGAAAGAATAAGGAACGTAATACGGAACATTCGCTCTTCTTCCATTAATATCTGATTTCCGGTCCAATAGACATCAAGGTCAAATCTCCAGTAGATTGTGCACTGCCACTGCTAACTACCAGGTGGGACTTAGCTGTGCTAACAATAAAACCACTTTATTCTGCCCTCGTCTGGCGAGTTGTGCGCTCTATGAATAAACCTTATGGGAATACGGGTGAGATAATCGACTTCCTGAACTACCCCTTGGTAAATAACCACAACTTCAGCCGCCACTTTATTCAGAAAATCGCTTTAATCGTGTAAACGTACAGCTTGCGTGCTATTTCTCGGAATATAATCGACCTGACAGGTAGTTATGCAGCGATGCAATATCCCCTCAATCAGGGGCCAATGTTTGTTATATTGCACCAAATGTCTGCCAACATTTTTTCCTCCCATGTCAAGGTCATACAATCAATGCAATATAAATAATATTTCACTCACCGCAGAGTTCGGGTAGCCGGAACAGGCACACAAATCAATAACTGTCTTAACCACTCACATTTTAAGAACTCCACTCAAATCACAGCACTATTTTATATGTAAATTGTGTCGTATTTGATCCAATGTTTGTGATGAGAACGCGTTAGTCGCGGCGGAATATCAGCGGATAAATAAACAGCGGGCGAAGGGTGTGTCGGACGCATGCGCGTGGCGGCTGGCACACTAGCGCCGCGCCCGTGCCGCGGGCAACGGGAGAACTAGCGGGAAAATTACACAAGCTATATGACATGCTGGAAATAAGGGGTCGCCCAGCGGTAGATTATAATGAATAGCGCACGGACTTCTTCACACCCTCTTCACACACAAACACACCCTCTGATGTGATGCCAGCTATAATTGGGTACCACGGACGCATACAATGCCCTAAGGATGGCCGTTAATACAGCATCCGTCTATCATGTCGGCGCCTGCAACTTTTGTGTTCGGATCACGCATTTCATACATATTTAATATATTGCATATTTCTTAGGCGCTTTTATCTGACTCACCGCAAATCTTAGAAAAACTTATTTATTTATTATTTATTTATACTACCTACTAACTTCTACCTCATATTTTGTATAGTCTCACATACTTTTTCAAAAAGGACCAAAATCGGTCCGCCTCTACTTCTGTCCTTAATATTCATATTGTAATTCTCTCTGTGTTTCTGGTGCTGTGAGTCTGGGTGTTTTTCTATCTATAATATGTATGTATTTACAAAAAAGAAAAATGTATATAAGTAGTTTATCAGCCATCTTGTTACCATAACACAAGCATTAGGTTGCTTAGCTTGGGACTAGATGGCGCTGTGTGAAATGTCCAGGGATATATTATAAGTATTATATATTAATTAAAACAAAACGAAGTGTTGTCAGAATTAAAAGCATTGGGCAACAAGCTTCAGTGCCTCAAGAGTAGCCATATCTTATTTGCTGTTGTGTATAACATAAATAACGCCGGTTTCCTGTTGGTTTAATTATATTTGAGTCTACTTTATTAGGGGGCGAGTGTATTGTCACTAACGAGACACCAATCCAGACTCCAGTGCGGGCTGCTCCTTTCTTCTTCTCAGCGTGTCGATGGCAAACAATAGAAAAAATAAACATAGTTGCCACTGTGATTTTCCTAATGGAAAACCGGATAACAATTTGCTGAACCTGAGGATCCAACCCAGGAGCTCATTTGCAGCAGTTTACGACCACTACACAACGAGGCAGTCACTATCGCAATTCATTCGCAGTCAGTATAGAAAAATACATTTGTAAACAAATACACCAATTTTACGAACAAAATAAAATACTAACAGACAAACAATATGGCTTTCAACCAAAAAAGAATACCACACAACTGTTATCAACGTTCACAGATAGTATTTATAAGCATTTAGATAAAAAACAGCATGTATTAGTAGTATTTATAGACTACAGCAAGGCATTCGATACGCTCAGACACGAGCGGTTACTGGAGTGTCTTCATGACAGTGGAATTAGAGGCAAACTACACGATTGGTGCGGAAACTAACTATCTTGATGACAGTAAATACATGGGCAGAGTCAGTGACGCGACTAGTGAACCAGTCATGGTAACAGAAGGAACGGCGCAAGGCTCGGTTCTTGGACCGCTGCACTACCTTACTTGCACCTTGATCAAATTTACGCAATCCAACTACGTATATTAAAAGCAGTTGTCCCGCATAACACTAAGAAGAAATACAAAAATGACTACCACAAATTATTTCAATTCTGCAAGATATTACCGATACATGAAAAAACTAAAGAAGAATTTTTAAATGAAAATCGAAAGAAAAGTAAAACTATAAATAGTCATGAAATTAGGACTCGTAGCGTCATCGATGCTTCGCTGTTACTTCCAAAGTACACGAATCTACACGGCAAGAGATCATTAAAGTATATAATACCTTACCTTATTAATCAACTACCTATATCATTGGGAGACAAAATAACAGACAAAAACATAAAATACAAATTAAAGCAACATTTCTCACAAAATATAAATACCTAATATTATATATACATACTCATAGATACATTAATAAAAATTTATTATTTAATTCATAATAGAAAATAATTCAAAAAAATATTAAAGCAAAAATAATACCTAACAATAATATCATAACACAAATAAAACTTAAAGTTAACTATTACTAAAAACATATATTATTATGTAGGTACTTTTAGGAACAACCTCTGTATCAGTTCAAAAACCCTCCACCGCTTTTGTTTTAAGGATGGAGGCCGGATGGTCACTGATGTGCGCTGCTTCGTATTAGATAATAGTGTTTTGCTTATACCCGTTGTAATTTTATTTTGTTGTTGTTACTTGTTACTTTTTTACCTAAGTAGTTAGATTCTCTAAATTATGTAGTCGATGATTATGGTGCACGGTAGAACTCTAATGAGTTTATGTTGGCACCAACATAAATGTATATAACGTATGTGTGTACTACTGAATAAATACATAAATAAGTCCTTAAGCCACAGCACCTCATCCTGCAGTGTTTCTTCTTGGTCGTGTAGTGCCAGCGACCTCCCTCGAGCGTACGCCTCCTCCCAAATATCGGCATTTTGGTCGTGCAAGCCACCAAAAATAGAAAGAAAATCTTTGCGAGCCACCAGCGCCCACGACAAACCACGAGCCACCTTAAAGAACTACGTCCCCCCACACTGAGCCACGAGCCACTGAGATAGTATGGATCATCAACATCGCAAATATTCCTTTTAATTTTATCATTATTTTTTATTTACAAATCAGTCATGACTTTGACTCAAAATCACTACCACATGTTGACACATTGACACATTTTGCAAGTATATGCAGATCGGTAAGAAAGTATGAAATAAGGAATGTTTGAAAGAAGTTTCGAATTACACAGAGATACTTATTACCCTAGAACCTAGATAGATTAGAGAACGTTATTTTTTAACCGACTTCTAAAAAAGGAGGAGGTTCTCAATTCGGATGTTTGTATTTTTTTTTTATGTTTGTTCGCGTATAACTCCGTCGCTTGCCAACCGATTTGAAAAATTCTTTTTTTGTTGGAAAGGGTATACTTCCTAAATGGTCCCATAGAACTTTTATCAAAAACGGTTTAGTAGTTTGGTTTTTAAAACAAAATTACTAGTAAAAATTACAACTAATAAAACTACACCGACTTCCGAAATTAAAGTTATTTTTCACTTTGTAGTGTCGTTTTTGGAAGTTGGTTGTTTTTTTTTTTTGCACAAAAGTTTTTTTATACTTTGGCCGCTTAGTTAGACAACGATTCGCTTCTCCGCTGCGGGTCCCAGGTTCGATTCCCACACAGATTCAACCTTACCTACAAACATAACAGTACAGTAGACACTGGAGTGATAGAAACGACTCTACAAAGCCTAACTTTTCTAAATCTGAATCGTGTCATTTTCTGGACTATTTATTCCGCACCGGGAAATGATACAAACACTGTATATTAAGTAGTGGAACATTCCAGTGGCATAGCTTGCACGTGACGTCACCCGCAGCCTTCATCACTGCGAGCCATCGATTTGTGAGAACTCTCTGTGTTGACAGATTTAACGATGTTCTGCTGAAGCCATGCCAGACGCAACTGACATCTAGCCAACGCATGACGAAATAGTACTTAGGTATACTTGTTTATACAACGTGTAACCACAATAGTACCCTCTTTGTGCCCGACTGCGCGACACGAAGGACAGGATATAGTTTTCGCGAGTATCTTTGTATCTGGTTGCATTAAATCTGCGATTGAACTAAATCTGCACGAACTGCATCAGAATGCTTGAGAAGTGAGCTTGTTGCGGACTATTTAGTTGCAGTCGGATCTTTTGTTATTTTTTTTTTTAAGTACATTATTATTGCCGATTGCATCATACACAAATCCAGAATCTACAAATCAGAAATACTGAAAAAATCCGTATGGCAAAACACAATCACACTACAGCACTGCCTGACCGGACTTCAAATCCAGGACCCTACGATTAGCAGTCGGGCTTGCGATCACAACAGCATCGAGCAAGTCAAAAGCCCCAACAGAGCAGCAGTACGATTCTGTAACCATCTCACCGTGAAAACTTAGGTGAAGTGAGCGTGGAGTGAGCTGTCATTCCAACTAATGCTAGGGATTGACACTACTGACAACTCACATTAAGCTCACTTAACTTGAGTTTTCACGGTGAGATTTTTACAGAATCGATCGGCAGGTATATTAACTTTAATTAACATTGACCCTTCGCACAGTCAACAAAATAGAAACAATTTGACTTTGGCAGCGCTGTTAAGTCGTACTGGTTTTCGTAGTTCAAGCGTTACTGGTGTGCGGTTGATCGTCGATCTTTAGATACTCTATAGCTGGACTGCTTAGTATGCGTCAATTGTATATCTACATGTCATTTAAAAAAAACACAAGTCGCTTCCGGTAGATCCCAGAATTTTAGCAAAAAGACGAAATGACATAGTAGCTAAAACACGCAAAGGAGATGTCCGCTTTTTATATGGACGTTGGTTTTTTATTCCTACTACTACTACACCCAAATAAAAGCTACAAAAATATGGAATCTGGAACCACTGAAATAATATTTTTGAGAAAAATTATAAATTATTTAATTTAGTATATATATTATTGTAGTATATCTGATAATAATCCTATATGTGGGTAGGCTTGTCAAGCAGTTGGTTGTCAGCCATTACACGAGTCTATGTGATTACAGTGTTTTATTGATATAATCCTTAAATACAGAACATTTGGCGACGAGGCGTTATTCACGTGTGTTAGTATTGTTTGTGTCACTAGTGATTGTGAATTCAATGAACAAGGAGCACGCAAAATCGTTTAATATGGCGTTTGGGGGCAACCTCTCATTTGATCACCGCGTGCATGAGTGGAGCATTTTTAGAAGTCGTTTTATCCAGTACTGCACGGCGAACGACATTGGAGACGACACCGATAAGTCTGGAATGAGAAGACGAGCTATGTTGCTCACTGCGCTGGTGGAAGATACCTACCGCGTCGCAAGAGATTTGGTTTTTCCAGGAAACTTGGACAACGTCGAGTATCAAGACCTGTTAGTAAAATTGAACGTCCATTTTCAAGCAAAAAAGAGTACGTTCGCTGAAAGGTACAATTTTTACAAGGCGGAACAACGTCCTGGGGAAAATCTAGTCGAATGGGCGGCACGAGTGCGCAATTTGGCACAGTACTGTGGATTTAAGACCGAGTTAGATACTGCTTTACGCGACAAGTTCGTCTTAGGATTAGAAAATACCAAGGAAAAAGAGAAATTGTTCGCAGAAAGCATTGAAACCCTCACATTCAACAAGGCATTGGAGATGGCGCAGAGCGTGCGGTGTGCGCGCGCCGCTTTGCAAACCGCGCGAGCTGGCAACGTTGCGGCCGGCACGGCTGGCGCGAGCTCCGCGGAGGCGGCGCAGGCGCAGCCTGTGTTCGCACTACAGCGGCCGAGCGGTTTTTCAACTATCGATAATAATTCGCGAGTGTCTAAGAATTGTGAAGTGTGCGGGTACAAAAATCACTCGAAAGAAAAGTGCCGTTTTGTTAATTATACCTGTCAAAAGTGTAACAAAAAAGGTCATCTAAAAAGAATGTGCAAGGCTAAGATAAGCGATAGTAATTATTTGGGAACGAATGACGATGATGTTGTTGACGGAGGTATTTATAATTTATTTAATTTGAAAAATACTATTAAGGATCAGCCCATCTCTTGTAAAGTTAAGTTAGATGACAGGGAAATCTTATGTGAAATTGATTGTGGCAGTGCTGTCTCCGTTTTACCGGCTATTCTATACGAACAGCTGTTCGGGGGCGATAACAATAACAATTATCGCTTACGGCCGTGTGAGGAGATTTTTAATTTTTATACAGGGGTAAAAATTGCACCGTTAGGCTGCTTGTCATTGTCTATACTATACGAAGGCCGCACTAAACAAATCTTTTTTTTGTTATCAAAACAAATGAGAAACGTTTGCCTCTTCTGGGCCGTGACTTCATGAGGTTGTTTGGAATACATTTGTGTAGCTTAAATTGTAACAATGTAGCACGCGACAACGCAGGGGAAATGTTAATAAAAAAATATACAGCATTATTTTCCGATGAGTTGGGCAAATTTAACAAGTATAAAGTAAGCTTAAAAATTAAACCCGATGCACAGTTGAAGTTTTTTAGGCCTCGGCCCGTACCACTAGCTTTAAAACCAAAAATTGAGCAGGAATTGGATAGATTATTGGCAGCAGGAATTATAGAAAAAGTAGACCATTCTGACGTCGCTACGCCGATCGTACCAGTGTTGCGTTCCGACGGAAATGTCCGAATTTGCGGAGATTTTTCAGTAACGTTAAATAAAGCTTTACATCTAGACAATTATACACTGCCTCGGATCGAAGATTTGTTTGCTAAGCTTCATGGTGGGCTAGAATTCAGCAAGCTATATTTGAAATTGGCTTATCTTCAGCTAGAACTCGATGACTCAAAGAAATGGTGTTGTATAAACACGCATAAAGGTTTATACCTATAGGTACACGCGGCTCGTATTTGGATTAGCAAACGCACCCTTTATATTTCAACGAACCATGGAGCAGTTATTAGGCGACATTGACGGTGTTTGTATATATTTAGATGATATTTTAATCACTGCTCCTAATAGGCAGGTACATTTAGAGAGGTTAGATCTCGTAATGAAAAGATTGCAAGACGCAGGGTTGAGAGTAAAACACGATAAATGCGATTTGTTCAAAAGCTCAGTGGAGTATCTTGGTTACGTTATAGATAGGAACGGGCTGCATAAATCCAACAGTAAAATCGAAGCTATTATTAAGTGCGAACCACCAAAAAACGTTAATGAATTAAAGTCATTTTTAGGGATGGTGAATTATTATCGCTGCTTTGTTCCGAATACATCATCGGTACTTAGTCCTCTAAACAAGTTATTGAAAAAAGGTATGGAATGGGAGTGGGGAAAATATCAGTCTGAAGCGTTCGATAAAATAAAGAAAGAGTTATCCTCTGATCGCGTACTGGCCCACTACCACCCGGAGTACCCGACGGTCGTCACTTGTGACGCCGGGCCGGCAGGCCTGGGCGCGGTCCTCGCGCAGAAACAGCCCGACGGCACAGAGCGCGTGGTAGCCTATGCCTCGCGTACGTTGTTGAAATCCGAACTGAACTACGCGCAAATTCAGAAGGAAGCCACATCTATTGTATTCGGGATTAAGAAATTTAATCATTATTTATATGGCCGTACGGTGCCATTTGTATTGCGGACGGATCATAAACCTCTGCTGTCGATTTTTGGAAAGGAAAAAGGGGTGCCCGTTTTAGCAGCGAACAGATTACAACGTTATGCTTTGTTCTTATCGGCATATAACTTCACTATCGAATATGTAAAGAGTGAGGAAAACGTGGCTGATTTTTTATCGCGGTCTGTGCCTGCTCAATCACATGAACTCGAAGTAGGTAAGGAAATAGATCAGTCACAGTATATTCATTTCATAGGTGAATCTGTTTTACTACCTCTGACTTTGAATGATATTCGGAATGAAACCGGCCGCGATGAGGTATTGCAAAAGGTGATAGAATACATACAAAATGGTTGGCCAACTAAAATGTTGAACCAGGATTTACGTCCATTTTTTTTATGTCGTTTTGATTTGGCTTTGGAGAATGAATGTATAATACGGGGTCATAAAATCGTGATTCCTTCACGTTATCGTGAAAGACTGCTAAATGAGCTACACAATTCTCATTTTGGAGTAGTCAAAACCAAAACGGAAGCTAGAATGCGTATGTGGTGGCCCGGCATCGATAAAGACATTGAAGAAAAAATAGGATCATGTAGTGTTTGTAACACGCTCCGAAAAAACCCACCAAGGGTGCCGTTAGCTCCGTGGCCATACCCAGAGCACACTTGGGAACGCGTTCACTTAGATATCCCAAGCAGCACACAAGCGTTTTCAACATCAATATACCAACCTATTTAGAACTTAGAGTTCTTTTAGAGACGTACAAGAGTGTTATAAAATGCTTTTGTCTTTATAAGAGTGATTTATGAGTTATTATACAGCTCAAACTGTATAAAATCTTTATTGAGGGATCTGCGTAAGCTTGGGGTGCTTAAACAGAATATTAAAATTCTACTATACAGCTTTAAGTATTTTGTGACACTTCAATCTGGTTTCATCGTTAAAGCTGTATACAGGCTGTATTTTACATGTGATCACTTACTTATTACAACTCTAAGTGTTATTACAGTATCACTTGATACTTGTTTCTGTACAATGGTGTATGCAAACTCCGTTCTCAAGCTTATTTTTATGGCGTAATTGTACACTATTGTAAATACAGTGGTTTTATGACTTCTGTCTATGAGGGTGTTTTAAAACTAAAAAAATAAATGACAGCTATAGTACAGCTTTAGTCTGTATTACTGACACAGTCACTTGATTGCATGACGAATAAAATTAATGTTTTCACTGTGAAGAAATGCAACATGTGGAAAAAAAGAAAAAGATCTGGTGCAGTCAAGAGGAGGATTGAAAGGGAATATTTGAATATTACAAATTATCAACCAAGTAACAGTTATGATAGTGAACCATCATTTATTGAGAAAACAGTCAAGCGTCAATTCCATCGACGTCCAACGAAGAAGGTTCCGTAGCAAAAACATTAAACAGTGATAATAATGATCATAACAGTTATATCAAATGTGTAGATTTAGGACAACCTTCGGAACCTGATAATGAAGTTTTTTCATTATGTGTGAAAATTAGTGTGATTTAAATAAAAAGGCAACAGGCACATGTAACGTGTATGAGTTTTTAATAACAAGTAAAAGTGACACATGAATGATGTGCGTACGAGCACATAACAAAAACATAATACATAGTTTAGGTAGGACGGAACACTTAGAGCTATGATCAATGTCGTAGGCGCTCCAACATTCCCCCGAGCGTTGAAAGTCGTGCTTTCAACCAGACTTCGATTCTGGTAATGGGCATATCCTGTTGAAGGCCCTCCGGATGACTCCAGTAGAGGTCTTTATATCTGCTACCCGGACAATTCCATCAGTACCTGGATGTATGGCGATGACTCTTCCTAGTCTCCACTTCAGAGGTGGAAGATTCTCCTCTTTCATGACTAGGAAGGCTACAAAAACAACAATAGAATTTTTTGTCTCCGGGAGAACCACAGCCACGAGAT
This sequence comes from Apamea anceps, assembly GCA_951799955.1. Taxonomy (NCBI): domain Eukaryota; kingdom Metazoa; phylum Arthropoda; class Insecta; order Lepidoptera; family Noctuidae; genus Apamea; species Apamea anceps. The sequence continues at coordinate 17,228,713 of OX637524.1, forward strand.
TACGTGTTTCTCTTAAATACTAACAAGCTCGTATAAACAAAATTTAATAACAAATAACATTTACATAAACGTTGTGACTTAAGGACAATGGACAATCAAATTGACATGATTATTAAGTGTTTTTCTATGAAAGGTTTAAAAAGTAAATTAACCTCTTGAAAAGATCACCCTATAAAAGTTCATTATTGTAAAACTAACAAAGAGATTCCTCCTCCTCTTCTTCAATAATTTCTTTTTCGCCTGTAGCGTTTTTGTCGATTTTACCTTTTTCACCTGTATCCATTTTATTTTGATTTCTCTCGATTTCCCTGATCTGATTCATTTTCAGCTATATTTTTTTTAAGCGCATCTTTTTTGGTTCTCATACTTTTAGTTGCTCTTTCATTCTTACTGAGTTTCCTCTTCACAGAATTTTTCAAGACGTTTCTATGATTTTAAACGGCATATTTTCCTGAAAATAAAGTAAAACAGATATAACATACACAACACACTAATAATACTTTGCAATAAGTTTACTTAGGTATAATAATGTTCATACAAAACAATGTATTTTATATGAACGAGTTATAAACTCTACTTTTCACTTCGATTGCGAGTAAATCAAACAGTGATATAGCAAGTTAACATATATTTTAGTTTAAATTAACAATTTTTGGAACAATTTTTCAACTTTTTTACCTGAGTAAATAAACATTAGGCTTGTGTGTAGGAGAACTATACTGCCAAATCACAAGTGCGTTTTAATAAAATATTATTGATAAAGTGAGGAACGGATCAAAGTAATTTTGAGCTCAGGGTTTTTCATTTCTTTAAGCGTAACTCTAAAGAGCATTATAAGTTATGCATAGAGAACTAATATACAGCCTAAGTAATAAACATATTCTATTATAAAGCTGATTAAAAGCCAATAGCTGTACAATGTAATCCATAACTTACTTAGTACAGCTATTCAGACTATAATACTCTCCAAATATTATGTAGGCTGCTTAGCTAATTGTCGCCATTTTCGAATGTTTAATAACAAAATTTAAAGTATAATTAAAGGATTTTTTTACAAAATCTTAAGCCGCATCTTGATAATCAGCTTGAATAATGATCACTGTGCCCTTATATCTATTACTTTAAAATTATTTTTTTATTCTAACCTTAAAAACAAACATTTACTTACCGTATTTAGTATTTTTCTTTATGTCAGCTCGATTATTTTGCTGGCGCGTGAATATTTTGAAGGAAAACATACACAGGTTCACAATAAATTTAATTTGCACTTTCAATTCACCAAATAACAACATCAGATATACAAATCTACGGTTATCTTTTACTTCTAGTAATAAATATTAAATAATAGTGTCGCCATTTCTACTACACGCATAATGTCATCGAAAATAGTTTTGTTTTATTTTTATTCTTTTGTAATCCTCTTCAAACACCTATTTAGAACACTTTTCGTTACAAAAGAATTATAAGATAATATCTGTAGTATAATGGTTTCTTTGTACACCGAATAACAGCTTTAATACAGCTATTGTACAGCTTCTCTTTTGCTTGTACAGCTACTATACAGCTCTAATAACGACAAAAGCTGTATAATATGGGCCCTTTTTTTACTTACAGGGGCTGTTTAAGCGCTTAAACAGCCTATATACAGCCTGAATATGCAGCTTCTAGTATAAAAACCAACTTAAATACAGCTTGTATACAGCTTGCAATGCTACTTGGGATGTTTATGTTAGGGGGTAAACAGTTTTTAATTGCGGTGGATGCCCATTCGAAATGGGTGGAATGTTTTACAATGCAAAAAACGGATAGTGAATCTATAATTAGTAAACTTTGCGAGATGTTCAGTAGATTTGGTACGAACGGACAAAGAAATATTAAAATCAACTTTACATACTTATCATTAATTATTTTCTGTCAAAAGTTTTATACTAATTTTCGAGTTAATCAAGCCACGCATTATAATCCTCCCCTCTAAAATTAACTACCCCTTTTCAACCCGTTAGGGGTAGATTTTTGAAAAACCCTGATACATGTTATTCTAAGAAGATTGCGTCGTGGTCATTCGCAGTGTACAGACGTGCTCGTTAGCAATATTTAATAATCACCTTCTTTAAAAATAGTGACCTCCTTTAGTGCATTACCAACGTAATGCAACTGTAATTTTGCTTAGTGTGTAGTTTCAGTGAATAATGGACATGAATAAGGAAAAAATTACAAAATGGATAACAGCCCCTCCTCGTCGTCGAAGACGACGTCGCGGAAGCCAGCCCTTGAGTCGGTCACGGCTGATGTTGTTTCAACGCCCCAGATTCAAAAATGGATGTCAGCTATTGAGCAGCACTTAAATGAAATTTGTGCTATAGCCGCGGATGGCAAACTCAACAAGGAGCAGAAAATGAAAATTTCTACCCTGTGCCGTAAAGTAGGATCTGGAACCTCACAAATGGCAGTCCTATACCAGTCGCTCAAGCAGAAAGCCATTCACGCGCATAACGCGGTTGATGCCCTTCAGGAAAAGCGCGATCTGACGGAACATATTTCGGAGCTCAAGCAGACGATTAAGGACTCTGGATCTGCGGGAAATGCTTCGTTTGCCGATATGGTGAAGAAGGGAGCAAACGATTTCATTCGGCCGAACAATTTAAGCTCTGTAGCTATATATAATGATAAATTGAAGCCAAGCGACGAAACAAAAGACCTCGTGCAAAAAATCATTCGCCCTGATCAAAATGAAGCTGCATGTACAGACGCCAGGAGGTCAAGCTACCCGAAACTGTCAAATTTTCCCAATCCACCTTGAACCTTAATGCTTTAGCGATAAAGTTGAAAATCTATTAAAGAAATTTGAGAGATTGTAGTAGCTTGATGTGCTGGCGTCTGTACGTGGTGTCCGAAAGACCAAGAATGGAGACGTTATCATTAGTACAGAGACCAAACATGATGCTGACAAATTCAAGCACGCAGTCCAGCTCTCTACATCCGGACTTACCGCCGACGAGCCAAGCAAGCGCAAACCTCGGATCGTGGTTGTAGGTGTGCCGACTACTTATGAACAGAACGTAGCCGACAAGTTTCCAGCAATGCCTATGGAGTCCTTTTTGAGCGTGGTTAAATTAAGCCACAAATCTGGGAAAAAAGATGCGTCGACCTGTAACTACGTCATTGAAGTTACAGCCAATATACGTAAAGCCCTAATCAGCCCTATTATCCCAATCAAGGCTTTTTATAAATTGGACGTCATGCCCTGTTAGGGACTTCACCCTGGTTACCAGATGCTACAAATGCCAACAATATGGTCATGCAGCAAAAACATACAGAGAGCTGAAATCTACTTGTGGTCACTGCGGTGAAGAAGGACACCCGATGTCAGAGTGCGCGAAGAAAATTGACACACCGAAATGTGCGACTTGCTCACGTTTTAAAAAGCCCAATAACCACAAAACGGGAGATACTGAGTGCCCTGCTTGGAAAAAAAAAATCAAAAGTCATTTATTCAAATTAGGCTGAGAATTAGCACTTTTCGAACGTCAAAATTACAAAAGACAGTCCCCCAAAAACGCCCGCCCTTCGTAAAATAGCGGAATACAGCAGTGCGATTCTGTAACCATATCACCGTGAAATCTCAAGTGAAGTGAGCGTGGAGTGAAGTGTCAGTGTCATTCCACCTGATACTAGGGATTGACCAAGCATACATTTACAATCAACAGCCCGTTTAGTGTACTTTAGCTATTTTCATAGTGTAATGTCGTACGGTATCCTATTGTGGGGAAATGCCGCTGATATTCAGACTATCTTTGTTTTGCAGAAGCGAGCTGTTCGATCAATTTATAAATTAAGTCCGAGACACTCGCTCAGAGACAAATTTAAAGAAATTAATGTTATGACTGTGCCTTCTCAGTATATTTATGAAAATCTTTTATATGCCCATAAAAATATAAAATTGTTTAAAAAATACAGTGATATCCATGATATAAATACTAGGAACAAACACAAATTTGTTGTACCTACAACAAGGCTCAAGAAAATAGGTGGCTCGTTCAGATGCCAATGTATACGCTTTTACAATAAAGTTCCAAGCCTCGTTCAAGATCTAAGCCTTAATAAATTCAAATCATTCATTAAACGTAAGTTGTGCCAGAAGGCCTTTTATACCGTTAAGGCTTATATCGAGGACAAAAAGGCTTGGGATTAAGCTGCTTCCAATTTTTACATATTGAATGTTTTTTTTTTGTGGTTGTTGTTTGTTTTTTTTTTTTTTTTTTATATATACAATTTGACATTAATGAATTTGATCTATGACATTTACTTACTTTGTAAAGTATTCTATTATTTTAATTATTGTGAATGTGAAGACTATGTGGGTCATTTTATTTTTTATTTTTACTTTCTGTTCTGTTAGTTTTTGTCATGGTCTGGCAGTTTGAGTAATTATTGTGGCCTACCCAAATGTCCTTTCTTTGGTATTGTTCGTCGAATCGTTGAGCTCCATAAGTTTTGAGTTGAGCTGCACGATTTCTGACTTATGCGTGCACTGACTGGACAGGTCCTCTCAATCTGTGTGGTTCTTTCCTCAAAAGACCATCTCAGACATCGACCTACATGGTCTTCATATGATCTGACCAAGATTATGTCTGGACTTTAAAAGAGACTGTGACGTCTGAGTTTGTTTCGGCCTTTCTTCTCAGGCTAGTCAGATAGGAAACGCCGGCCTCATCTAGTTTTAAAATATGATTGACGTGTAAAAGTGTTTGTACAAACCTACTTACAAAATAAAATCATTTATCATTTATCATTTATTTATCAATCATAATCGAGATTTTTATAATATTTTTATGCTAATTCTATTGCTCATTTTATATAATTTCAAAACTAGTATTTTAGTAGTCAAAACGTTCCTATTTTGTGGGGTTATAAAATAAAATAGAAAAACAGAAACTCAGTCAAGATCTCAATGTTGTATTTTTCTCTTTTTTTCTAGACTAGTCCTTATATAGCTTGAAGTGCGACCGTGCACAGCTACTAGACTGATGTAAATACGCATCGACATTGTTTGTTATTATGAGCGATTGTAGATGGAGTCTAGTAAAGACTGCAACGATGTTCAGCGCTGATAATAACCCAAATCTATTCAATTAGAAGAGATAACCGAGTGTGTCAAGTCATCGAGTGCTAACGGTGTGCCTGGCTGACGGACCAGACTGAATTCAACCCGACGACGTAGTAAGAGTGGCGTGATCACTTCACGCGATTCATGACATTTCGCTCGTGAATCGGGTGAAGTGATAAGATCACGCCGCGCTTGCGCGTTAGGCACTGCCATTTCCAAGAAGTGAACTTGTTTTTTTTTTTGCTGTCATTGATGACCATGTACATATTATTATTATGTCTGTTCGTATTCGAGTTCAGTGACATAAATTAGTTCCTAATTATTTTAATGCTTTTAGACATTTTATTGTTTAAATCCACTGTCTTTTATCTGCCTAGCCTTTTCCCAACTATGTTGAGGTCGGCTTCCAGTCTAACCGGATGCAGATGAATACCAGTATTTTACATGGAGCGACTGCCTATCTGACCTCCAGAACCCAGTTACTGGGTAAGTAATACGATACCCCTTGGTAAGACTGGTTGTCAGACTTTCGGGCTTCTGACTACCCGTAACGACTGTCAAAGATCCACGAATAACAGCCGGGACCAACGGCTTAACGTGCTTTCCGAGGCACGGAGGGGTCTCGGTATGTAAAGATGGTCACCCATCCACAGACCAACCGCGGCAAGCGTAGCTTAACCTGACCGATCGACCTATGCGGCTGTTATTATTTAGCCACGGGCCCCTCCTCTAAATCCACTGTCTTTGTACATCTAAAAAGTTAATTTTATCAGCCTACAATGCCTACATTTGGTTTTCAACAAACTGATATTACTTACATAACCGTATAGTTCGGAAGCGCCTCCGATTGGTCCCTAACACACGAACCTCCGTCGGCATGTGCGTTAGTTAAGACAATTGATAAAAGGCTCCTTTCATAATTAGGCGCACAAGTTTAATTTACTTACAATATTCAACTCTGTAAATGCGTTAATCGCCATTTTCATGATAGTGGTGGTTGAGGCTAAAAAACATCAAAATTGGGGATTTCGAACATCCACACCCCACTACAGGGGCAGTGAATAATACATCACTTAATTATTTGACGAATTCATCCATTGTTCAAATTAAATAAGTAGTGGTAATGAAGTGTTTTGCAGTTTTGTTATTCAAAGTCGAAGTTTCGCGCCAATCTTGCGTGTTTACATTTTTACTTTTCACAAATATCACACACACTCATATAGATACGATTTGAAATGTGTCAAATGTAATTTAAAATGTTTTAAACAACAAGAAAGTGCCCATCTCGTAACGTCTTAAACAAACACAAGTTCAATAAATAATACAATTTTCATTACCACTAGGTACTCAACTCAATTCGTGTTCAAAATCGCGTTCGCCGACCATTATTGTTTTTTTTTTTATTGTGTTGATGTGCGAAAGCGAAACGATTATTATGCCAAACGATTTTTTTTGTTTCAATCTATTCGAGGAATTAATATGACGAATTTCAGAAATCGATTCTTACAAATTGAAATAAACTTATTTTAAGCATTATATACTAATCTAATAAAAGCATTACACATAGATTGTATCCCGTAAACATAATAAAACCCGTATTTTTGATGCTAGTAACCCTTATATGAACAAGTAGTTCGTGGCACTGGCAACCCTACGTCGAAGTGATGTTGCCATGGGTTACGAGTATCGCGTGAAGGGAGATTTTGTACATTCCGAACTACGCTGTAATCAATTTGTGCGTGCTCACACCTCTTCCGAATTAGCGTGTCATGTAGCGTGTGATAAGGATGTCCCGTGAATCGAAAAAGATGAAGTCTTATGAGTGAGCGCTGTCAACGGTTGTGATCTAATCGGATCTAAATCGGAAGGGAAATTATATATTGTTGAAGTGAGCGCTGTGGGCGATGATGGCCTAATTCGGAATAACCTAAATCTCCCGCCGCGCAAGCGCGTTAGGCACTGCCATTTCCAAGAAGTGAACTTGTTTTTTTTTTTTTGCTGTCAATTGATGACCATGTACATATTATTATTATGTCTGTTCGTATTCGAGTTCAGTGACAATAATTAGTTCCTAATTATTGTAATGCTTTTAGACATTTTACTGTCTAAATTCTCCTATGTCTGTAATTTAAATGTAATTTAAAATATTATAAACAACAAGAAAGTGCCTATCTCTTAGCGTCATAAACAAACACAAGTCCAATAACACGTAATATTCATTACCACTAGGTACTCAATTTACGTTCAAAATCGCAGAGTTCGCCGACTATTATTGTTTTTTATTTTTATTTTTATGTGTGATGCGCGAAAGCGAAACGATTATTATGCCAAACGATTTTTTTTATTTCAATCGATTCGAGTAATTAATATGATGAATTTTAGAAATCGATTCTTACAAATTGAAATAAATACCAATGTAATCTAATAAAAGCATTGTTTATAATGGTGATTTAAGGCGGAAACACATTGTTAAAACCCCCCGACAGGACAGTATTTAATCAAAAAATTTCATACGTACTTACGTAGGGTCATAATTTCAAGGTTATTTTTTTCTTTATATAGGGTTTCACGCAGTCGGAGGTTTTTAAATTTTTTATTTAATTTTTTATTTCATGCTTTTTGTAGGGACTCGTTATTATTTCTTTTCTTTTATTTTCTTGCGTTTTAAGATTCTGGTAATTTTGTATTTAATCAGGTTTTTTTAATTCGCCATTTTGTTGTGGCGGCCATCTTGGATTTGAAATTTATCATAGTGTATAGTATTCTACTAATCAAGCCCTTTCATTTGGTACCCATATTGAGGGAGTTGTAAAACAATATGTAATCCGCCATTTTGTGGCGGCAGCCATCTTGGACCGATTTTCATCAAACATAGCTGACACTCCAACACAACTGAACTGAACACTCCTGACAAATTCTCCTTTCAAACAAAAAAAAAAACAAAATCAAAATCGGTTCATCCGTTCGGGAGCTACGATGCCACAGACAGACATACACACACACACACACACACACACACACACACACAGAGAGACACGTCAAAATTATAACACGCCGTCATTTTTGCGTCGGGGGTTAAAAACGCGACGCGACGCAACGTGTCGACACCCGATATGCACCGTGCACATTACCAACACGCGACGTCACGACATACTAGCAAATTCTGAATCCAGTTAGCTAACAAGCTAACAGCAGTGGAATCGTATGGACTTATGTACTATTAATGAATTGTTCGTCGGTCATTTCGCTAAATAAATACAAAAAATAATATTAAATTAGCATCCGCATCATTAACTCCGTTTGACAGTTTGAAGAATAGGGAACGCATATAATTGCTCTGTGACAGTTCTCGAACGGCTTACGCGTGGCGTTGGGTGTTGTCTAGAAACATACCGCGCGCGCCGCGTCGGATGGCGTGTTTACCCCCACCATGGGCAACACACCGACCTGGCACGTCTGGATCGAGTGGCGTGTGCGCGCATGGCGTCGCGTCGGATGTTCATAGAGTGACTCTGGTCTATAGAAAACAATACATTTGATTCGACTCAACACGCATCGCGTTTCATCGGGTCGCGTCACGTTTTAATAATGTGTTTCCGCCTTAAATCACCATTATAAACAATGCTTTTATTAGATTAGATTGGTATTTATTTCAATTTGTAAGAATCGATTTCTAGAATTCATCATATTAATTACTCGAATCGCTTGAAATAAAAAAAATCGTTTGGCATAATAATCGTTTCGTTTTCGCACATCATAGCAATAAAAAAAAAAAAAACAATAATGGCCGATTGGCCGGCGAACTCTGCGATTTTGGACACAAATTGAGTAGTGGTAATGAATATTACGTGTTATTGGACTTGTGTTTTTTTATGACGCTAAGAGATAGGCACTTTCTTGTTGTTTATAATATTTTAAATTACATTTGACACATGTTAAATCGTATCTTTAAGAGTGTGTGTGATATTTGTGAAAAGTAAAAAATGTAAACACGCACGATTGGCGCGAAACTTCGACTTTGAATATCAAAACACTTCATTACCACTACTTATTTAATTTGAACAATGGATGAATTCGTCAAATAATTATATGATGTATTATTCACTGCCCCTGTAGTGGGGTGTGGATGTTCGAAATCCCCAATTTTGATGTTTTTTAGCCTCAACCACCACTGTCATCAAAATGGCGATTATCGAATTTACAGAGTTGAATATTGTCTATGTAAATTAAGAAACTTGTGCACTTAGTTATGAAAGATTTATAATGGCGTTAACATATGAGCTTTTTATCAACTGTCTTAACTAACGCACATGCCCGCGGAGGTTCGTGTGTTAGGGTCCAATCGGAGGCGCTTCCGAATCCGAACTATACGGATAAGTACCTAATATCCGTTTGTTGAAAACCAAATGTAGGTTGATAAATTAACTTTTTAAATGTACAAAGACAGTTTATTTAGACAGTAAAATGTCTAAAAGCATTAAAATAATTAGGAACTAATTATTGTCACTGAACTCGAATACGAACAGACATAATAATAATATGTACATGGTCATCAACTGACAGCAAAAAAAAAAAAAACAAGTTCACTTCTTGGAAATGGCAGTGCCTAACGCGCTTGCGCGGCGGGAGATTTAGGTTATTCCGAATTAGGCCATCATCGCCCACAGCGCTCACTTCAACAATATGTGTCAGTCCAGGCATAAAGGGTCCAGTAGTGGGGTATTGAGTTAAGACTGGATTCGGTATCTAGAATAGTCAATTGATAGTATGGATTGAAAAAATAATCAAAAAGTAGCACACGTTTTTTTTTATCAGACATTTGAAGTTGAAATTCTGAAAAAGCTTGATTTGAGAAAAAGCATTTTGAAAGTTTGAGTGAAAAAAAAACACACTTTTACTTGCTTGTTACGTAGATTTTTATTCATTATTGTAGATTGATATGTTTTCCATAGAATCAACTTATAATTATACTTTTGACATCAAAACTAAAACAATTATTATCAAAATAAAAGAAGGATACACAGTCTAGTAAAAAAGGTCCACTTGCCGATATTTAATAAAAAGTTAGTTATTGCGATAGTAATTAACAATAAAAAACTAAAATTAAGTATTCTTACTCTATTTAGGAACTAACAAAATAACAAGACAGGCTTTTTTCAAACATTACTGCAACAGAATAATGATTATTTTAGCCACTGGTACCTTTTATGTAATGTCATAAAAGGTACCAGTGGCTAAAATAATCATTATTCTGTTGCAATAATATTTGAAAAAAGCCAATACAAACATAAAAATAAAACTTATTCTATTTGGGACTCCAACTTACGTTTTGGACAAAAATAAATTCCTCCTCGCACCTGATTCCTATGACCAACCTGTTTGCAGTACGAACATGTTGGTTTTTGTCGAATACTCTTTTCAATTGATGGTTTCTGAAAAGAGTACTCGACAGATGTTGTTGGGACAGAGTTGTGGTCAACATCAACATTTGGAATGGGTTTCGGGCATAAAATGTCTTTAGATTCTTCACGTACAAATTCACGAATCTTATTATAAAGATACGATTTTCTTTCGTACGTCATGCCTGCAGGGGATTTTTCTAAAGGAAAACCGTATACTTTATTCGGGTTCAAAACCTTTGATACAGTTGGTTGACTGTCAGTATATTTTTTGTAACATAACATGTGCCCTCTATTATCTTCATTTGTTTCAAAATGACTAAAATGCAGAAGTTGGTTAATAGTTACACAATCAGGTTGAAAAAAATTGGCCCAGTCGTAAGTTTTCACAAAAGTTTCTCCTTTCTCATCACCAGTTAGAACAGCTACTATAGATTTTGTTTTCGGACAAGCTTGAACAGCAGCTGCAAGAATATCCTTTAAGTTATTGCATTCCCATTTTCTAAAACTTTTTTTGAATAGACCGAAATACATGTCGGGTGCAAACTTCGTATGACCCACGGGAAGGAAAGATATACGGAAACTTCGGTGTCTGCCTGTTAAAACTCGCCATGTTGCATATTGCATGACATAGTTATTTTTATTTTGTCCAGCACAATTATCTGCATGACAAACAACATCTTTTTCGCCTATATCAAAATTTTCGAAAAAATGATGTAGCATTGAAATTATTACATTAGCTCCTTTCCCAGTAGCACAGGGTTCAGGAATTACGTACAAAACGAACTTTCTCAAAGGCTCTGCAGCAACACCAAATAAACTGACTTTAAATCCTGTCAAGAAATACAGTGGCCCAATTTGTTGTGAACTGTGCGGCAAATGCACCTGTTGGGCAAAATCAAAAGAGTAATGCATGACGCCATCATAAGAACATGGTTCATGAGGTCCAAGAATAAGAGTAGAGTCCGTTATTGAATCAGTCGCAACTTTGATTACATTGTTATAATATTTTCGTTCATTTTGCACTAAATCAAGGTGCTGCCTCGACTTTTCTACAAGCTGTATTTTTTCCTTTTCATCTAAACCACCCATTCGTCCCAACGTGGTCACGTTTTTCTGACAAGTTGCACATAGATCTGTTTTCGGTTTCTGTATAACGACATATGGACAAAAATCTTCCCAAAGATCATACCAACTACTTCTACTAATAGGAGTTTTATCGAGTAAAGCTATAGTTTCCAAATATTTGTTGTACACATACGCTTTAGACATACTACAAGGTAAAATTATTAAATCAGATTTAAATTGGTGGCCTGGTAATCGGCCCGGCAATACTAAACCGTTTTCATTAGCAAACTGTCTTATAAAAGTGATTGCGTCTGATCTAGTTTGCAAATTAATACAATTGTAAGGTCGTTTACGTGACCCGTGGACCTTTGGAGCAACACCGCTGTCCAGAAAGTTCTTTTTTACATTTTTTAACCTTTTCAAACCAGTGGCATATACATATTGGAAAAAAATCTTGCATACTGAAACACCTCGAAAGAAATACTTTACCGTGTATTCTTTTCGTTGCAAGTTTCTGTTTTTTGAATGTAATGTATTTTCACTTGTACGTAAGAGAGCATTTAAAGCTCCTTTCAAGACCAAGTGATGATGATTGACTCCTTCATTACAACGTGAATTTAATTCGATACAATCTAACCTACTACTTAATATTACATCTTTTTGAAATTTGGACACACAATTATTATTACATCCACAGCCAGTATCTAAGAATGAGGCCTGAGTTACATCGTCTAGAATTAAAGGATCATCATCTAGTAAAATATTACCAATTTGCCGCTCTTCGAGCGGCTCACAAGCACTAAATTCGATGTCACACGATAATTCTGTACCCCGTTGACTTTTGAACTCTAAATTAAAATTTTCATAGTCTTCATGTTCTACAGACGCTGAATAGCTAAACTCTGAAAACAAATAGTTGAAATATACATACTACACAGGTCATTTTTTCATACTATGTCTATGACATAGGTACCTAACACAACTTCTTAATTGGTATTAGAGTCCTTGCTGTAGTCATAAAGAATATGTACTATTGCATGCATACAATGATCACGTCGATCTTTTTTGATTTTACACAAGGCTCGGCTAACTATTTTAGCAAAATCATAACACTCATGTATTTCATCTTCACTGATTGCTTCTGTATTAGTGCTTTTTTCATAATACTGATCCGTTTCATCCATCTCAGATGTCGACTCTGTGAAATTATTTTCTAAGTTGTAAGTACCTGAATAAGGTGCAACGGTTTCTTCTTCTGTTGGTAAATCCGGCGTTGTTGCGGTCGAGGCCAAAACAGGTAGTGTGTTTACTTCCACCTCCATAGAAAGTGGTACAGGTCCATCAGAATGCTTAGATTCATCACTAGAGCTGGAACCTTCGGTTGAATCTTCAATAATTATGTTACCTAAAAACAAATTTGAATTTAGTATAAATGGGATGAAATTATGACTAATTGAGATTCATTAGCCTATCAACTTTGTCGCGGTCAGTTTTCAGTCTATGTAGATGCAGCCGAATTATTATGATTAAAGCTGCTCTCTTTTAAAATGTAATAAATAAGTAGGAACGTAACGTAATCTACGCTTAATCCATAAATCTCTAAATCTCTAAAATCCATAAAAAATCGAATTTAAAGACGACTGCTGTCTGTAGGAGGCTTCGCCCCTGTCGAGGTCTAAATATGAAAAGTAGGTAACAGCTGTAGATACACACAAGAACTCCGTAACATTCCGATACCCCGGTTTATAGAACTAGCTTTTCGACCTCGGCCCCGCTAAGCGTAATAACGTTAATAATATTATAGCCTATGACTGAATAATGCAGCTTTGTATTGGAGAAAGAATTTTCAAAATCGGTTCAGTACTTTTGGAGCTTATTCGATACATAACACAACACGTAACAACAAACATAGTATTAGTAGATATAATAGACAACGTAAAGACTTACCTTTATTCATTTTTATGCGCACTTTTCACTCACTCAATTTAAAACAGCTAAGATAATAAAAACTGCTATATTTACACAAAGACTGTCGGATATTGTTTCCTTTCCGGTGTCAAATGACAAATAAATTATTGCATCACAGGCAGATCTATTTATAGGACACGTAGGTAGCAAAAAACGATCAGGGAAATCCCCGCTATGTCGAAGTGAAGCAAAGTAAATCCCCTTAGTAGTTGCATAGTAGCAGGGAGTTCCCCGCTTTAAGGGACCTTTTACACGTAGTTTCAACATTTTAATCTTAAAATATAATTAAATTATTAGAAGTGATCAGTACGGGGTATTGAAACGTATTTTATTCCCAGAATATCGACATGCCACCCACTGGTACCTTTTTAGTAAACTTTTTTCATAAAGTTTCTGGTACTTAGAAACATCGTATATAGTCATTTACTATATGAAATTGTAGATAATTGAGCATTTATTTATAACCAATTAAAATCGCGAAATGCAATTTTTATACCCAACTTTACAAAACCTCTTATATCTCGGAAACTAAATGCCGCGCACTGGACCCTTTTCGCTTGGACTGACACATATATAATTTCCCTTCCAATTTAGATCCGATTAGATCACAACCGTTGACAGCGCTCACTCATAAGACTTCATCTTTTTCGATTCACGGGACATCCTTATCACACGCTACATGACACGCTAATTCGGAAGAGGTGTGAGCACGCACAAATCGATTACAGCGTAGTTCGGAATGTACAGACGCCAGCACATCAAGCTACTACAATCTGTCAAATTTCTTTAATAGATTTTCAACTTTATCCCTAAAGTATTAAGGTTCAAGGTTGATTGGGAAAATTTGACAGTTTCGGGTAGCTTGACCTGCTGGCGTCTGTACAAAATCTCCCTTCACGCGATGCTCGTAACCCATGGCAACATCACTTCGGCGTAGGGTTGCCAGTGCCACGAACTACTTGTTCATATAAGGGTTACTAGCATCAAAAATACGGGTTTTATTATGTTTACGGGATACAATCTATGTGTAATGCTTTTATAAGATTAGTATATAATGCTTAAAATAAGTTTATTTCAATTTGTAAGAATCGATTTCTGAAATTCGTCATATTAATTTCTCGAATCGATTGAAATAAAAAAAATCGTTTGGCATAATAATCGTTTCGCTTTCGCACATCAACACAACAAAAAAAAAAAAACAATAATGGTCGGCGACTCGGCGTCCGGCGAACTCTGCGATTTTGAACACGAATTGAGTACCTAGTGGTAATGAATATTGCGTATTATTGAACTTGTGTTTGTTTAAGACGTTACCAGATGGGCACTTTCTTGTTGTTTAAAACATTTTAAATTACATTTGACACATTTTAAATCGTATCTATATGAGTGTGTGTGATATTTGTGAAAAGTTAAAATGTAAACACGCAAGATTGGCGCGAAACTTCGACTTTGAATATCAAAACTGCAAAACACTTCATTACCACTACTTATTTAATTTGAACAATGGATGAATTCGTCAAATAATTAAGTGATGTATTATTCACTGCCCCTGTAGTGGGGTGTGGATGTTCGAAATCCCCAATTTTGATGTTTTTTAGCCTCAACCACCACTCATGAAAATGGCGATTATCGCATTTACAGAGTTGAATATTGTAAGTAAATTAAACTTGTGCGCCTAATTATGAAAGGAGCCTTTTATCAATTGTCTTAACTAACGCACATGCCGACGGAGGTTCGTGTGTTAGGGACCAATCGGAGGCGCTTCCGAACTATACGGTTATGTAAGTAATATCAGTTTGTTGAAAACCAAATGTAGGCATTGTAGGCTGATAAAATTAACTTTTTAGATGTACAAAGACAGTGGATTTAGAGGAGGGGCCCGTGGCTAAATAATAACAGCCGCATAGGTCGATCGGTCAGGTTAAGCTACGCTTGCCGCGGTTGGTCTGTGGATGGGTGACCATCTTTACATACCTCTCGGTATGTAAAGATGGTCACCCATCCACAGATCCCCTCCGTGCCTCGGAAAGCACGTTAAGCCGTTGGTCCCGGCTGTTATTCGTGGATCTTTGACAGTCGTTACGGGTAGTCAGAAGCCCGAAAGTCTGACACTGGTTGTCAGACTTTCGGGCTCTTCTTACCAAGGGGTATCGTATTACCCAGTAACTGGGTTCTGGAGGTCAAATAGGCAGTCGCTCCATGTAAAATACTGGTATTCAGCTGCATCCGGTTAGACTGGAAGCCGACCCCAACATAGTTGGGAAAAGGCTAGGCAGATAAAAGACAGTGGATTTAGACAATAAAATGTCTAAAAGCATTAAAATAATTAGGAACTAATTATTGTCACTGAACTCGAATACGAACAGACATAATAATAATATGTACATGGTCATCAATGACAGCAAAAAAAAAACAAGTTCACTTCTTGGAAATGGCAGTGCCTAACGCGCAAGCGCGGCGTGATCTTATCACTTCACCCGATTCACGAGCGAAATGTAATGAATCGCGTGAAGTGATCACGCCACTCTTACTACGTCGTCGGATTGAATTCAGTCTATGGTCCGTCAGCCAGGCACACCGTTAGCACTCGATGACTTGACACACTCGGTTATCTCTTCTAATTGAATAGATTTGGGTTATTATCAGCGCTGAACATCGTTGCAGTCTTTACTAGACTCCATCTACAATCGCTCATAATAACAAACAATGTCGATGCGTATTTACATCAGTCTAGTAGCTGTGCACGGTCGCACCTCAAGCTATATAAGGACTAGTCTAGAAAAAAGAGAAAAATACAACTTTGAGATCTTGACTGAGTTTCTGTTTTTCTATTTTATTTTATAACCCCACAAAATAGGAATGTTTTGACAACTAAAATACTAGCTTTGAAATTATATAAAATGAGCAATAGAATTACTTAGCATAAAAATATTATTAAAATCTCGATTATGATCACAGAACAGATAAAACCTCTTTTATCTGTTCTGTGATTATGATTGTAAATGTTTGCTTGGTCAATCCCTAGCGTCAGTGGGAAGACACTGACAGCTCACTCCACGCAAGATTTCACGGTGAGATTTACACAGAATCGACCGGCAGGTACATCAACTCTATCGACTACGAGGGCGCCTAGAGGGCCAGACTTCCGTGATTAATGCCTGCTGCTGACTCAGCTAAACACTGCACTGGCCTACAAACACTCGATTTTTTTATTTTTAAGCACATCAGTCGCGCGCAGCAAACCTCGAATAAACACATTGACTCGAACGTGATTTCATTTTGTGCAACATTGACTTGAGCCATAGTAAAAGCAAACAAGTACGCCAACTCAAGCCCCGAGCGAGCGATAATAGCCTAAACTCGTAGGGCTGTCACTTATACTTTATTCAATCGTCAAAAATGCATAGTCAATCTCTATACAAAACAATGTTCCCCTGTAGGGTAAGCATCAGGGACCTTTAATACAAAGTTTTTTTAAATTATTTTTTCTACACACGGCTACACATCAAGCTATGCAAAACCAGTAGTATTAGCTGACCGTTCATTGTGAGAAAATATCATGCAAAGTGAGGCCAAGACAAACTGGTTTTGTATAGCTTGACGTGTAGCCGTGTGTAAGTACATAGACCAGAGCCGACTACATTTTTTTCATTGCCTACGTCATGTCATCTGTTTAGTTATTTGAAAAATTACGATCGAAATATATGACTAATAAAAACGTGGTTTTACTGAATCATGCATTTATTCAAATTAAATTAAATGATTATGAAGTCTTTGTAGTTAAAGGAGGTAGGTAGGTACACGTACAAATTATTTATTACGAGCAGCAGGGCAGCGGCGAAGCGTGCGCGGGCGCGGGCGATATTACCGGCGTCACAGCCAGGACTGGCGCACCTTTAGCAGCGATAAATTTTGTCAGTGTGTGCATGCGACGACGCATACGTACGAGCGCGCTCACATACAAACCGCGCGCGGTGCGAATGTATGAAGATGTCGTACTTGTTTGCTTTTACTATGCTTGAGCCCACTTACCAATTTCTGCTGACGCAAAATCATATCATGTGTGTTTATCTATGTAGGTTATAAAGTGCAAGAAACTATTTTACGCAAACTAAATAATTACGTATAAGACTTTTTGTTATTTTGTTCTCTAAGGTAAATAGTATTTAAGTAAACTAGATATAAAATAACTAATTAATTAATTTTTGTCATTATATCAAGACTTCTAATGTTAAATATTATTAAGAAATTTATTGTCCTACAATTACTATAAAGTATGCTCATGCGATACAGGTTTATCCTAGTACAGGCATCTAACTTTATTATACCTTTGTAAGTTATTTCTAAGACTTTATGTAAATATTTTACCAATTTAATACTGAATAAAATATTATTTATTTATTATTTTATTTATTCTTTATTTTTGGTCTTAAGTATTAACACGAGTTTTCGAGTTAATCGGACCGCGCAATCAAATTATTCCACACAAACTTCAACACTAAGATAAAAAAATATTTTTCTCAAAATTGGGGGCCTTTAAAAATATAATTATGATATAGTTAGAACCACTAGTTTTTGGGATGTCTATCAAAATATATTTAATTTATCCTTGTTAGAATCATTGAATATTAGAAAACAATTTATGGACATGTCCATACTTCGCTAGACACCAATTTTCAAATCAATCTTCGCACATAGATAACTCTAAAGATTTCACTCCTACCACTTACTTAGTTCAGAAATACGCCACTAGTAGCGCTGCTGAGATGTCAACTGTCATGGCTGAGACATCCGTCTATTAATTTTCTTCAGTAATTTCAATGTTATTGTGGTTTTGTGATCTCGTCCTATCTTTTGTGTTTCTCTTTTCTTACTCCTTCTGTGTCTATATTTATATTTTTTATATATATATATATATATATCATGCTGTGGACGGACATTATATTTTCATAAATTCTAAGTTGACTTTTGTTTCTTGTTCGTCCGTACATTTCCTACTTGAGCTAAAACTCCATTAACTTAACATATACATAAAAACTACCCTGGCATGTAAACAAACGGTGATAGAGTGGCTCAAATCTTTTTAGTACGAAGATACGGAAAATTTAATTATTCATATTATTAAGTAGTCTCTGTGTAATGTGTATATTTTTAGGTTGTATATCTGTATAAGTTAAAAAAAATGAATGAATCTCTTTATATATTCTCACAAAGTCATACACACACAAACACACCCCCGCACACACCCCTACACACACACACATGCACATATACTTAAAAATCGTGTAAATAATTGATGCAAATACCTCAAATCAAATCAAAAACATCATTTATTTGCTGATCAAAGGTATACAGTGGTGCTGACATAAAATGTGATAACGTTCTCCTTGATCTACCTTACTGGCATGCAAATTTTACTTTTAATAGCAACTATACTATCATCCGCAAATAATGTAATAGGGTGAGTGGTTCCTTTAGGCAAGTCATTTATATATAAAATAAATAACAGGGGGCCCACGACACTACCCTGCCCCACACCATATTTTACTGTTCGCATATGAGAAGTGTATATTTCTTCTGTTTTGTTCGCTTCATTTATGCGTTTTATCTCTACGAATTGTTTGCGATTTGTCAAATACGATTCTATAAGACTTAAAACATTTCCCCGTAAACCATAATGTTCAAGTTTTGCAAGTAAGACTCTATGATCCACATAGTCGAACGCTTGAGTCATATCACAAAAGATAGCGCATATTGCTGTCTTAATATCGACTTGTGTCATTATAACATATAGAAAATCATAGATCGCTCTATTTATGCTCTTCTTCTGTCTAAACCCGTTTTGCTCTATATCTAGCATATTATGTTTTTCTAAATAGCTATAAAGTTGTTTATGGATGATTTTTTCGAAAACTTTTGAAAATACTTGTATGAGCGTGATGGGTCTGTAAGACTCCATAAGTTCTTTTTTCTTTTTTGAAGAGTGGTTTCACCACAGATATTTTTAGGCTTTCCGGATAGCCACTTACCGCTTCCGGATACTTAAATGATGTGGCTTATATGTGTTGATATAACATAGCTTGTGCATTTAACTACTTTGGTTAATATTTCTTCACACCCTACACTATTTGTATTTCTTAGTGATGCTATAACCGCTTCAACATCTGAGGGGCTACAGGGTGCAGGAAACATAGAGTAATTCCTTCTGTTTATGTGTTTGGTAACTTTAGTGCCAGGATTTGCAATTGGAACTATTTTATCAACAAAATAATCACTGAAAACATTAGCTATCTCTTGTGGACTTGTAACCATTTTGGTGCCACTTATCCTCAGTTTAGAGATCGTTTTGTTGGCTAGATTTTGCTTTGACCGATTAATAATTTTCCGCGTAGTTTTGATTACATTTTTAGAGGCTTTTATGCTATGTATATTTTGATAGCGCTGTGTTAACCTAAGTATATTTTTATATTTTCGTGCATAGTTTTTATAGTTGCGTTTGCTAGCATTATTTGGCTTTAGTCTATAATTCCATAGCATTTTTCTTTTGTTCTTACTACACAATTTTACACCCCGTGATGACCTTGATCTTATTGTGATAGTTTTATATGGAAAACATAAATTGTAGAAGAGTTTAAACGTTTCCATTCGCGGAGATATATTCAACTGGTGCCAGTAGAATATATCTCCGCGAATGATAAACTCCCAATACATATCTTTCATTTTCATTTTTGTATGGAGCTTTGGCTAGGACGTGTACATTTTAGATAATCTGTGAAATATATCTATAAACATATAACAGGCAATTATTTATAGAATTTGTATTAATTTATACAAAATTAAAATTGAAAATGTTTGACATTTGTTGTGAGTAAAATGGAGACATATTGAGTCAATGACAGATGACAATGACGTTAATGTCATTATAACCTAAAACGGGATATTTTATGTTTTTGATTCATTGATAAACTCTACTAACTACAATTACGTAATAATATGGGAAGTCGTAGAGAAAAATCGCAAAATAACACTGAAAGCCACGAAACGAACACACAAACGCAACGCACGAGACGAGACTGATTGACAGTCAGTCCCATGACATTGACAGACAGTGTATGTCAAAATAAAACGTTCGGAAGTACACTGGCCAAGTAGATGATTAATCGAACTAGAATATTATTATCAAAATATTTTTTTTACATGTGTCTATTAATAACGCATTAGAATAGGTGTAATAGATGAATTAATAATAAGTTATACCTTTTTATAAATAAATTTACTGTTTTTGTATTTACGGTTTCACACTCATTTCAGATCCATTCTGGTTTCAGAACGCATGTTTGCTGTCAGGACGCCGCCATATTGGCCATAACGATAACAAATGGCAATAATTGAAAACTTTTAATTTTTTTGTACACAAAGGGTTATTCTCAAATTCACAGATTAATATTTTTCCTAAATTCAGGGTATTTTTCCTCGTTTTTTGATAATTGTACAAGTGCTAGCCAAAAATTAAACATCTCCTTTATTGATGTTCTCCATTTTTTTAATTTCGTTGCATTATGCGCCAGAACTTAATTTCGCCTTGTTTTTTAATAGGGCACTCTATTAATTATGCCGTGTGATCAGACAGCGAAAATTTGAGATTTACATTGCTTTTGAAAATTGTGTAAAAAATTATCTATACAGGTTTTACTTTTTATCCTAGTAGGTTCTCTAATTCCTAAACTTAAGCCATATTGCGATAGCAAACATTCAAATTCCATAGAGGTCCTATTTATTGCTCTTTAAAATATCAATATTAAAATCTCCTGCAATAATAACCTTTTTATTACGCTTAACACAAATTTTCTGTATGAGTATTTCGATCTTCTCAAAGAATACATTTAAGTTACTAGGTTTAGGTACTCTGAGTCTGTACAAACAAATTACAATAATTTTACACTCAACTAATTCTATACCACAACCTTCAAACGTACCAGATAATGATAATCTAGCTATTTCTTGCATTTCTCGCCATTGATCACCTTTTTTTACCAGTATGCATGCACCTCCTCTATTGATCTCTCTTCTACTTCTACTTACTAATTAATTTGGTACATATAGATTTTTCTCTAGTCCTATATTTTTCACATGATAAAGTGCTCTGTGATACAGACCACATCAACATTGACATCGCTCTCACTTAGTTCTTCCAGGCAGACAGCGAGATTATCAGATTTGTTCAGTAAGCGCGCAATGTTCTGATGCAGTATTTGTACGTTGTCGTCACAGAAAAAACTCAGTATTATTTATTTCGCCACGAGTATTTTGCTCATGTATTATAGATGTACATATTATTGGCCTCAGTCTTGAGGTCCTTTATTGTCAGTAATATGTCGTTGAAAATAGTTTTCATTCCAGTGTTGTTCAACCTTCCATCATATTTCGAGAACATCATACCATCTATGGATAGATTTAAATTTGAGTCGACTAACGTAGCGTAATAGTATGCATTTACGTCAAGGTAGAGTAAGGCGCCAAACATCTCTACTCGCCAGTTAAATGCGAGCGTAATAGCTGCATTTAGGCACAGTATAATATTCGTATGACGTATTTTCAGCAGGGTATCTCTTAATTCCAGCACCAGATTAAAATAATTGTTTGTTGATCTAAAATCCTCTTCTCCTATCATGATTACACAATAATCATTTTTTGTGAAAGAGTATAGTTTTTCATGTAGATTTTTAATTATATGTAGAACTCCACATTTCGGTGAGAGATAATGACATATTTGCTTGTCTACAAACGTCTCCAATGCGATTGATAGAACACTATTTGTATTGTTTGA
Organism: Apamea anceps; assembly: GCA_951799955.1. NCBI lineage: Eukaryota > Metazoa > Arthropoda > Insecta > Lepidoptera > Noctuidae > Apamea > Apamea anceps. Next base: position 17,251,082 of record OX637524.1, read on the forward strand.
ACTTATTACGCATATCTTTTTTAATGAAAGATCTGACTGTTCTGTACTTATACTATTGTTACCTAGAGCCGATTGACCGCTATCCGTATGTATCATCCTCGTTCGAGTGGTAAAGGTGTATTGGTTTTCAGTATCAGGCTCTCTATTTGACTTGTTAGGGACATGTTTTCAGTATCAGGCTCTCTATTTGACTTGTTAGGGACATGTTTTCTCGTTGTAATTCTTCCACTTGTTGTTGTAGGTGTGCAATGTTTTGCTGTTGCGGTGACGTTGCTATGTCGTTGTGTGGTTCAAGATTCGAAGTTGAAGCCAGAGGGGAAATAGTGGGAGACTTTTTACGTCTCGACAGAGAATGTCTCTTGTTCTTGTCGCTTTTATATGGACTATTACCTATTATTGTAGACGAGTTGCAAAGCGCCTTTAATACTTTTATTTCTTCATTTAACATTTGTATCTGTCTATTGAGCTTGTTATTTTCCAGTTCGCTCTCCGTGCTCTCCGGTTTACTGGTAAGTATAGATATTTATTCTTTCATTTCAGAAATACACACTTAACCACATTTAGCCTACATTTGTTAAGCTAATTTAATATATTCTATTTAAGAGAGTGCGGCTTCTCCTGGCACAGGTGTTTTCACACTTAAAAGGAGAAGTCAACCTCATTATTGTTAAGAAAAATTTTGTTATCGAATAAATCAATTTTCATTTTCATCGTACTTTAATATCAAGTGAAGGCTGCTTTTGCATACGAAAGCGTGTAGCCTCCCTGATGTGACAGATGCAGGGCAGCGCCAACAGCCTATTGGTCACTGTGGCCGATAGGGCGGGAGGACTAACACTCAGGCACTGGACCAGAGTATTCTTTCCTTCAATTCTAGCCTTCAAATCGTGTCTTGAAATAGCATTGTTGTTCTTGTACCTATTGCGTTTTTGATTATTGATGTTGTATTATATTTGATTATGGTATTATATTGTTAACTAGCTTCTGCTCGCGGCTTCGCCCGCGTGGATGTCGGAAATTATCCCACGGGAACGTGCTACCCTAATAAAAAGTATGTCCTTCCCTAGGATGCCATCTATCTCTTTGCCAAATGAGAAGTTCAGTGGTTTACGTGTGAAAATGTAACATACAGTTTCAAGTTTAAATCCTCCCCTTAAAAACCGAATTACCCCTTTTTGCCCCGCCAGGGGTCAATTTTCGACTACTTTACATAATTATTATTAATTATTCTGTCAAAACTATTCATACTGAGTTTCGAGTTAATTGGACCGCGCATTTAATTACTTCCACACAAACTTCAAGACCCCTATATCCCCCTTTGAGGGGTAGTTTTGAAAAACTTATAATAATAAACTTTATTACTTACTTAGGCGAGTATTCTTGCCAAGTTTCAAGTTTATTAACCTAAGAGCTCTTACACACGAGCGGCATGTTCCCAACGGCAGAGGTAACTGCAGCCGTCGACGCGCGTCGGCGGCTGCAGTTGCAGTTGTAGTGTGCCGCGTCCGCCATCCGCTGATCTTCGAAGTTGAAATGTCGACGGCTTCCGTTGTAGTAAGTAAATCATTTATTTGCGTAAAACATGGTATACATTGATGTTAATATTATTACAGTAGCTCAACATGTTTCGCTAAGATATAACATAGCATGCAAAAAAAAAATTATATTTTGACAAAAGGAATAAATATCTCACATCCATAAAATCTTTTAAACTATAAAAATTACATTCAATAAGCCACTTGTGTAATTCTGTCTTTCCTCGAGTTCAATATTTTAAAGCGACTTGATATTTTGTTATAAATACGTACGCACATTCCTAGGCAGTTTTTGTTGTATTTGGCAAGTCTTGGCAAATCACTTAGTACCAGTTTATGAGGATCTCGTCTGTTTCTAGGATTTACATCATTTGCTGATTTAAATAAATGTTTGTCGTTAACTACAAATACACATACTTCATATATATACAGACACGGTAGAGGTAGCAGACCAAACCTCTTGAAGATTGGTCTACATGAGTCATCAGGTTGAAGACCACTTATTGCTCTGATGCACTTTTTTTGTGCGATAAATGCTCTATCTATATTGGTAGTGTTACCCCACATTACGAGACCATATCGCAGTATCGACTCAACATAGGCGTAATATGACATAGTTGCAGTTTTTATGTTAGTTATGTTTTTAACTTGCTTCAGTGCGTATACAAATTTATTGATTCGAGTGCTTACGTTATCTACATGTTCTTTCCAGTTAATATCTTTGTCTATTATTATGCCTAAAAACCTTGTATGGGTTTCCTCTTCGATTTTATTTATATTAAGTTTTATATTGTTTTTATTGTTATATGATTGATTGAATTGAATGTAAACAGATTTAGCTAAATATTTAAGGAGAACATTTCCGTCATACATGATTTCTGTGTAGCTTTAACCATTAAGGTTGCACACGCGACGGAAGCTTAAAAAATGTAGTAACTTCTCCCGTTTTCCCAACATTTCCCTTCACTGCTCTGCTCCTATTGATAGTAGCGTAATGAAAAGTATACTATAACCAGCTCAGGAGTATGAAAAATAATTGTACCAAGTTTCGTTAAAATCCGACGAGTAGTTTTTGTTTCTATAACGGTTATACAGATAGACAGACAGACAGACAAAAATTTTACTGATTGCATTTTTGGCATCAGTATCGATCCCTAATCACCCCCTGATAGTTATTTTGGAAATATATTTCATGTACAGAATTGACCTCTCTACAGATTTATTATAATTATTACTAGCTTCTGCCCGCGGCTTCGCCCGCGTGGATGTCGGAAATTATCCCACGGGAACGTGCCAACAGGATAAAATGTACCCATGTGCTTCCCCAGAATGCCATCCATCTCGCGGGCCCTTTGTGGCTAATTACAATAGAAAACCAATTGTGTCTCATTAGTGATGATTAAGAGGGTACCTATATGATATCTTTACCTAAGTACCTACCTAATTAAAAAAAAAACTAAATACCTACCTACCTAAATAAATCTATTTCTGATGATAACTAATCTAAACTCAATAAATAAGCAAAATCCCTAAAAACTAATATCTATACGAATGACTAATCCTACCTAACAGTATTATAAAATAACCTACGGTCACTACGTACCTACACTATCAAATATACTAAGTACCTATACTTTAAAATTAAAATCTATACCTACCTACGACTTATATAAAAATAAACCTAAATAACTCTATAAACTAAAAGGAATAAAAATGAACTCCATTGCGGGTGACTTAACCTACGACAAACTTATTATTTGCGGTTGGTGCAGTAATCGAGTCTAGGGATCGAACCGCAAAATTAAGTTTGTTTTTTATTGTATATACTTTTCCGGGATAAAAAGTACCCAGTGTGGTGCCCAGGATATTAAAGAATAATTATACCAAGTTTCAACGTAATCGAACCGGTAGTTTTTGCGTGATGCCTGAACAAACAGACAGACAGACAGACAGACAGACAGACAGACCGACAGACAGACAGACAGACAGACAAAAATTTTTTTAATCACATTTTTGGGTTCGGTGTCGGTCTAGTAACACCCCCTGCCATTTATTTTTTTGATATTTTCAATGTACAGAATTTTCACTTCTACAGATTTATTATAAGTATAGATATAGATAGATGATTCTGACATATTTGATGGTAGTTTTGACATTATTAATGGTGATTTTGACATTTTTATTGGTGATTTTGATATTATTATTATTTGCTTTGACATTATTAGTAATTATTTCAATAATTTGTCAAATATACCTAAGTACTAACACTAGTGATTATGATGTGCATGTTATGTGAACTAACAAATTGGATGGTAATAAATAAATGATTATTATTATTATTTGCATCTTCTACTTAAACATCTCAAATTCAATAATTCATTCACTGACAGACAGTGAATAACCTATTCCGCTGGGTCTAGCAGCATAACATTTTGCAAAAGAGTTCCCTTTATAACAAAAGTGGGCACTGAGGGAGGATTATTGAAAAGTTATCCGCTAAATTAGCTAAACATTTTTAAAAGAAGAACTTCATAGGTAGAAGTTCTTCTTTTAAAAAATGTGCAACATTCGATTATCGACTTTCAGTTGTTTTTTTTTTTATTCAGCTTAGACAAGAAAGATGGATACTTCGAAAATTCGAGTTATTTTTGAATACGAATTCCGACGCGGAACTAACGCGGCAGAAACAGCTCGCAATATCAATGTTGCGTTTGAAGAGGAGACTGCTAATGAACGCACCGTGCGATTTTGGTTTAAAGGCTTTCGTGATGGAAACTTTGATTTGAAGAACGAACCACGTGGAAGACCGCCCACACAGGTGAATGACAATGAATTGAAAGAGTTGGTGGAAGCCGATCCGAGCCAAACTACCCAGGAATTAGTGGCATGGTTTAACGTTACCTTACCAACAATATTGACTCATTTGCGTCAAATCAATAAAATAAAAAAAAGCGAAATGGGTGCCTCATGATTTGACTGATCTGCAGAAAGAAACGCGTGTTGAAACTTGTGTTGCCTTGTTGAATTGATACAGAAATGAAGGAATATTGGATCGAATTGTGACATGTGATGAAAAGTGGATTCTTTACGATAACCTTAAGCGAAAAATGCAATGGCTGCCCCTAACGGGGACATGGCCTACGGGGACAACGGGAATACAGGGATCAAACGCCGCAACAGTGTCCTAAAGCAAAGCTTACAATAAAATGGTAATGGTAACTGTTTGGTGGTCTCAGCATGGTGTTATTCACTATAGCTTTCTCCAATCTGATCAAGCAATAGCGGCAGATGTCTACTGTGCCGAACTTCCAACAATGATAGCAAAACTAGCAGTGAAACAGCCCCGACTCATGAATCAGTCTTCACCATTATTGCTCCATGATAACGCGAGACCTCATACAGCACGAGAAACCATTTTAACTCTACAGGAACTGCAATCAGAAACCATTCGTCACCCTCCGTATTCGCCAGACCTTGCTCCAACGGATTACCATTTTTTTCGTGATTTGGTCAATTTTCTACGTGATAAAAAGTTCTTCTCAGGAGGCAGTACAAAAACCTTTCACACAGTTTGTCGAATCTAGATCACGAGAGTTCTATCGCAAAGGCATAAATGACCTTCCTATTAGATGGCAGCAATGTATAGATAATAATGGTAATTATTTTGATTAAATAAATATGTTAAATTAAAAAAAAAACTAATTTCAATTTTTCAGTACAGATCGGCAATTTCATACTATAATTATGTTACATACAAGGTTTTCGTGTATGACTTCAAATTCACGAGAAAATAAACTGCTGTGTGAAAATGTTCAAGATTTCAGAGGGGCAATTCTTCTCATTTTAAGAACGTTCACAGTCTGAGGGGCAATTCTCGTAATTTTAAGAACGTTCACAGTCTGAGGGGCAATTCTCCTAATTTTAAGAACGTTCACAGTCTGAGGGGCAATTCTCGTAATTTTAAGAACGTTCACAGTCTGAGGGGCAATTCTCGTAATTTTAAGAACGTTCACAGTCTGAGGGGTAATTCTCCTAATTTTAAGAACGTTCACAGTCTGAGGGGCAATTCTCGTAATTTTAAGAACGTTCACAGTCTGAGGGGCAATTCTCGTAATTTTAAGAACATTCACAGTCTGATCTCAATCTCAATCTGTCAAAAAATCCTCTAATATCCCTACATTTTGACAAATTTTTGACATTTGTTTGTCGCCGAGATGAGACTGCAACTAGATTTTGAACGTTTTAAATTACGAAAATACGCCTACTGATCTCAGTCTTAATCTGTCAAAAATACGTCTAATTTCCCTACATTTTGACAAGTTTTTGACATTTGTTTGTCGCCGAAATAAGACTGCGACTAGATTTTGAACGTTTTAAATTACGAGGAAGGTCATATTATACATACAATACTTGCCAGATTTCTGTATTACAATTTAGGTTTAATTGTATTTTACACCTAATATAAACCTTTCGTAATAAATTGTCTAACTAAATGATAGTGAACCCCGTATCGAAATCTATTGTGTAGGTAATAAGAACAACGCGGTCACGAAAAGTGACTTGTTTTTTGATAACAATGCAAAGAATATATAGATATCTATCATTATTAAAATATTCACCAATAATTTAATACTGACATAGGGATGAATTTGCCTGTTAAGCACTCGTAGCATCCGTAGCTAAATGAAAATGTCTACAAACAGCTACAAGTGCTACGAACGCTACAAGAGTGCTACGAGTGCTAGAGTGCTACGAGTGCTACGGACTACGAAGGGTCTACGAATTCATCCCTGGTGAGGTGCTTGTGTGTAACCTAACTTCAGTGATTCTTATTTTGATGATTAATAATTATTAGTTTATACAGGGTCAAATTAAATAAACTAGCGAAACTCTGCAGACGTGATGGATACTGAAATCTAAACACGATAAACAAATAAAGATTTGATGATATTCTCGGAGTCCTCATTACTTGAGGAAACAGAACTACTGAGGTTGTTTTGTTTTATCGTATTAAGGTATCGATAGCCATTACGTCTGCGGAGTTTCGCTAGCTAATTTTATTTAAATTAATAGTTGATTCAATTTTTCTTTTTTTTTTTTTTTTGTTTAACATTGTACCAATACCCTATCGGCGCCTTTTCCGAACTGGTGTTGGAGTTGGCTTCCAGTCTAACGCGATGCAGCTGAATACCACATTTTCTTGTTCGGTTTTCTGCAATTTTCGGCCGAAATGTCCATTTCGGGCAATTTTCGTGTTACCGAAAATAAAACACTATTTTCAATTCATTCATACATGACGTGAACAGTTACCACAAGCTAAAGTAAACTTGCAGAAATTACTTTTCTCACATTTAACATCAGAAGGCCAATTCCCGTAATTAAAAACGATCAAAATCTAGTCGCAGTCTCATCTCGGCGACAAACAATGTCAAAATGTAGGGACATTAACAGATCGAGACTGAGATCAGACTGCAGACGTTCTTTAAATTACGAGAAATGATTGATCTGATTGTTTGATTATTAGTCATTTTTAATTATGTCTTTGAGAAAAGTATTAATTTTTGTGTGATTTATGTTTAAACAGTTAGATATTTCATCATGATTCATACTGCTTCTCTTTTAATCATACCAAAAAAAACTTATCAACAAACCAAAACACATTTTTCGGCTTTCGGCTGAAAATGCAAATTAGGCCACATTACAGTTTCGATTTCGGCCAAAAAGAATAACCATTGTCGGTCGGACTCTATCTGTGTGTGTGTGCCCCAGTGTGTGTGTGTGCGTGTCGCGGAGGATCGATGAGTGCCGCCACTCCGGCGCCACCCCGGCCGGGACACACCGGGAGCACAAGGGATTATTGCGTAGTGAAAGTGTATGGCTATAATACACCGACTTCAAAAAGGTGGAGGTTATGTTTTATTTAATTAAATATATACAAACTTCTAATGCTAAATAAACTATTAAAATAAAAATATAATATTCAAACCTAACTAAAACTATTAACAAACTAAAATATGGCGTCGAAAAATCCTCCGCATCGCTGTCGACTGGTAATGTACCCGAAAGATTGGCGGCATTGCCACGTTGTAGGGCATTACTCATCCTCTAACCAAGGTTGGGAGGTTATGTATTCGGTAAGTTTTTGTTCATGTATTATTCGGATTTCTCCGTGAATGCTGGGCTGATTTACGTGATTCCGCGCGGCGGCGCCAAATCAATTTTATTAACTTCCTTGTCGTAGTTTTAGAGTTCGCTGAAATAATAGGTTTATAATTTAGTTCGACTACGTTGATGATGATGTTATCGTCACTATACTGTTAAATGAATTTGTGAGTGGTACTACATTTTTTTTTTTTTGTTTCCGGGTTGGAAAATCCTCATGGATGTCCGCCGCCCTGGGGCGGGCGACGGGGTCTGTCAGGCTCTTACTGACTAAAAACCACCCCGGTGTTCCATATCACACCTACGCCGGGGGTCACGGGAACGTACGATCCTTCCGCGACCCCCGGCTGGTGCCGGCCCACCGCAGCGGGCCTCCTCGGGTCAGGGGGGGGAGTGAGGTGTAAGACTCCCCCCGCGACGTCTAAGAGGGGCGCGCGTGGAACACTACGCGCCGCCACCTCGGGTCCTGATGTGTGGGGGGCAACGGACGTCCCCGAGTCCGTCGCCCCTGGACCCATTTAGGGGGCTGAAAGAGGGCGTTGTCCGCCCTCCGCCGACGCCCGGTGCGCCTGCTGCGGGCAGGGTGAGTGGACGAGATCTCCCTCTCCCTTTCCGCAGCCTCCTTCTGCGAGACGACTGTTTCGCAGAAGGAAACCACTGCGTCCCAGGACTCTTCGCTGCCGACCATCGACTCGACCACGGCCGGCAGCGACAGGTCACTGCCTACTTCTGAGATGAGGGCACGGCGCGGCTTCTCCCAGGCACACCCTGCCACCGTATGCCGCGCTGTGTCCTCCCAGCAGTCGACGCAGTGGTGACACCGGGCGTCCGGCTCCCTGTTTATGCGACACAGGTACTTCCCGAAGCAACCATGCCCCGAGAGCACCTGCGTCACCCGAAACGACAGGGAGCCGTGCCTCCTCCCGAGCCAGCGCTCGAGCACCGGCCGGACCGCATCAATGGTGACGAGGCCAGCGGTAGGGCGTGTAAGCCTGTCCCGCCATTCCGCCACCAGGACCTCGCGAAGCTGAGACCGACGCAGCTCCATGTGTCGCTGCATCGGTCGCTCGCCCCGCGCCCTCGCTTCCTCGCGCCACCGATACAATGACGCGAGTACTTTCGCCTCGAGGTCCCAGGGCGGGGGAGTGGTACTACCTACTACAACTAAAAAAAGTGAAAATTAAATAATATTCATCGTATTTATTTATCGTTGAGTTCCTTAAGTTTTGAGTTGAGATGCACGATTACTGACAAATTCGTGCACTGACTGGACAGCTCTACTCAATCCGTGTGGTTCTTTCCTCAAAATACTATTTCAGACATCAATCTTCATGGTCTTCACATGATCTGACTAAAAGCTTAAAAGAGACTGTGACCTCTGAGTTTGTTTCGGCCTTTCTTCACAGAGTAGTAAAATAGGAAACACCGACCTCATCTAGTTTTTAATTGTGATTGACGTGTAAAAGTGTTTGTACAAACCTACTCAAGAAATAAAATAATTTATCATTTACAAAACAAACAATCGAATTAAAAAAAAGCGAGTACAAAGTGGCAAATGATTATGTTTTTTTCTTCACTTATTGTTAGGAACTAAATTACAATAAGGATTTTCAAGTTTCAAGATGGTAACGATATTCTGTAACCGCTTGTGTGAGTACCTAAGTATTTCAGCAAAAGGCAAATAATTTTATACATAAAAGCTATTCAATTCACTGAACATGACATTTGACAGCAAATTAAATTCAGTAAGAGGCTTTCAGAAACCAAATTTATGTTTCGGTTTGTTCTTGTAACGCTTAAAGGATCGAAAATAAAAACCATTCTTCGTTTCCATACAAGAATCTAGTAAAAAAATGTTCTACATTAATTCCCAATAATTCCCAACCAAATAAATGTTCCCCTCAGCATCCCATAAGAATATCTTGGTGTGTCCCTGTCCTACGGTTTTACTCTCGTTTGTGAGAGAGTTTGGCAGATCAGCCGCGCAGTGCCGCTGTAAACAACACCCTGGACCACTCGCAGTCACACACCACGCCAGCCACTACATCTTGCCACCCCCTACCACCACCAGCTCATCGTCACCACAAACAATTCAATTAAATATTCTTGAAACAAGTGAACGTCGGATAAAGTTGTGATTTTTCTCGTAATTATCCTAATTAACATTCGTGTTGTAATTCAAGACGGCTGTCAGGAAGTGATGAAAAGATGCTGTAAATTAAGAAAAGCTTTCTTAATTGATTCTAAAGTTCTACTTCTGCTGGCTAATCAGGTATGTGCGTGGACCCACGATCTAAATGAACTAGATTTAATAAATTAATACTATTTTGCCTAATAAGATTTGATACTATTTACAATTAGTAAATAATATTAATATCAAAATAATGTCAAAGGGCTAGGCTAGTCATAGAACTATCAGCTCGTGAAAAATAAATACAGCAAGTCCAAGCGGCTGAAATAAATACAGCAAGTCCAAGCGGCTGACATGGAAACCAAAATCCCTGACCTCTTTTGAAAACGACATCGAACATTTAATGGACAGCCCGAAACAGTCAGGGAAATGCTTAGCAGTTTGACGCAGTGATATAGTCGAAATATGCGAACAATTTAAGTTACTAGTCAAAATAATGTGCGTGACAGTAATCTTATTCTCTCATCCCCCTCCCCCCCCTGTCTACGGCCTTGTTTACAATAAGCACAGGAATACCTACAGGCTACATGTCATTTTACAAAGGATCTTCATTCTGTTTAAATATGTAATTTAAAGGTGTACACAACTCGTGTATTAGACAATAATTTAAAAAATAATAAGGATTCAGAAGTACACTAGATTACTTAATGAAGTACATGTCATGGTCTTCCTGTGAGCCAAATTTCATCGAAATCTGTTCAGCCGTTAAAACGTGAAAGCGTAACCAACTCAGTTTCGACAATATGAGTTAGAATATTTTATTTAGATGGTATATTATTGTTCCGTGTTGTGATCATAGAAATGTAAAAAACAGGAGAAGTGGCAAGGGGGCGTGTCTGTGTTGTCGCGGTATATTCAAAATGACCATGTTCTAGTCAAATGGCCATCTCCGTGAGCTAGTGCGCTTTAGACCGTGATCGTGAAAAAATATAAGAATGCCGTGTTGGTGAGTGGTTTCTTTTAAAAACCGAAGCCAAAACCAAAACTTTGTAAATCATGGAATCACTTACCATATATAAATAAAAGTATGTTACTATATTTGTCTTTAAAATCATGAAAAACAACAAATTGCAAAATATTTCTTGCTTTTACCACGTTAATTTTGTTTTGAAATGTCGCAGCGACTGTACTATTTTTGCAGTAAATACATTGCTCCTTAACCACTACTTAAGTATGTCGCTCAGTGACTAGATGTTGGGGCGTAACTCCCAACAGTGAAAATGTTATGGATTTGTTATGTAGGTAAACTTGTACGGTACGTTATGTAATGATTCGTCTACTCGTTTACATAACATAACATAACATAACGTACCGTACAAGTTTACCTACATAACAAATCCATAACATTTTCACTGTAGGGAGTTAGGCCCCAACACTAGACAAGCAATGTAAAAATCACAAAACGATACTTTGTTTATGCGGTGCGCCGCATGGTACGGCCTGCTGGTTGTGGCCAGCTAGTGATGTGGCTGTGCAGATTCACTAACGTAGGCTATCGACAACAACATCGGTTACCCAACGAATATAATAGTTAATTTTACAATTTGTCAACCGTTTTAACCCGGTTAGAAACCTAAAAAGATGACGTTTAAATCCGGTTGGAACACCCTTGAGAAGGTGTAAAATAATGTTTTTTTTTTTATTTACTTAATTTCTTTTTTATTTTTGCTTTTTTATTGATTTATAATATAATATTTTCTTTTTTTTTTTCTGATAAGTATTTATTTCAATAATATCAACTAACACTAATATACACTATATACAATTATATACAAGTATATAATACGAAAAAATATAGAAAAAGGCAGGAGCTCATTGGGCATCAAAAAATTCGTCCGCATCACTGTCAATGGGATAAGTGCCCAAAAGGCTGGCAGCATTACCACGTTGGATGGCAATGCTGATTCTTTGGGCTAAAAATAGGCCAGCCTTCTGGTCACGTGAAGAGTCAACCAACCGCTTGGCGATGTCACGAAAAATTCGATGAGCACTCGGACCCCAAGGCCCTAGTGTTTCAACCCCAAACGGCTCAAACATATAGCTCCCAATAAGGTTGTTATATTTGCGCCGTTTGAGGTTTTCTGCTCCTGCAGCAGCCGCCCCAGCACAGCCCACCGTGCTAGGAAGATGGGATGGCGCGAGGGTGTCGACACAGGTTGCATCCCACACCAAAGGCCTACCCAACTTCCAAGGCATTATGGTCATTCCATCGGGCCTCTTTCCATCATATTTTCTGGACATATCGTTTTTTAGGGTTCCGTAGCCAAATGGCAACGGAACCCTTATGGATTCGTCATGTCTGTCTGTCTGTCTGTCGGTCTGTCTGTCTGTCTGTCTGTCTGTCTGTCTGTCCGTCCGTATGTCACAGCCGCTTTTTTCCGAAACTATAAGAGCTATACTGTTGAAACTTGGTAAGTAGATGTATTCTGTGAACCGCATTAAGATTTTCACACAAAAATAGAAAAAAAACAATAAATTTTGGGGGTCCCCATACTTAGAACTGAAACTCAAATTTTTTTTTCTTCATCTAACCCATACGTGTGGGGTATCTATGGATAGGTCTTCAAAAATGATATTGAGGTTTCTAATATCATTTTTTTCTAAACTGAATAGTTTGCGCGAGAGACACTTCCAAAGTGGTAAAATGTGTGTCCCCCCCCCCTGTAACTTCTAAAATAAGAGAATGATAAAACTAAAAAAAATATATGATGTACATTACCATATAAACTTCCACCGAAAATTGGTTTGAACGAGATCTAGTGAGTAGTTTTTTTTTAATACGTCATAAATCGTAACTTAACGGAACCCTTCATGGGCGAGTCCGACTCGCACTTGGCCAGTTTTTATTTATTTTATTTTCAGAACACCAATTTTTTTTTAGTACAATAATAAATGGGAGAATCGATAACTTTCCGATTTAGTCAATTACTGGCGTATATTATGTAAAATAAATGGTTTTTGCACAGCACAATGATCGCGACGATGATGTTTTTGGGTGAGTAAGTTGAACGGTGCATGGTAAATGCACGCTATGTTTGATGAGTTGATAATTGATTGTGTAGTACGTCTGATTTATGAATTGCAAGTGTGGACGCGACTTTGTATCTATTGGATTGTATCGATTAATGGATTCGCAGTGTACGGGCAGTTTGTCCGTACAGGGAGATGTAGTATGTAGACTGTTGATGGATACGAATCACACGGGATGTATACAGGAAATAAAATCACTGTTCTGTGTCCGTTACTGATTGTTCGATTTATTAGGTAAAATGCTAAGTTATATATACATAAAGTAGGTTACTTGTGGTGGGCGCGATAGCTTATTCAGCGAATGTACGTAAGTAATCGGCGAATAAGTAAATGCTTGTTAAGGTAAAAACTAACACAATACATTTCATGTGGCGATGCTCGTACATCCTGCCAACTATAAAAAACTACAAATTAGAAGTAAACGTACTATAAAAGTAATTAAGAATATGTAAAGAAAGTTAGTGTATTCTGTGTTTCCCGCTGAATGGTATTGGCGATGTTTCGTTGTCCACCTTGTTGCTGTTAGGAAGATGTCCGATGACCTTTTCTATTGTCTGCTCATCTGCCTTTGTTTGACTATCCTTAGGGAGATGCTGTTGAGTATGGACTGGTACCATGTCAATATCTTCGTTGTGAGTTTGCGTGGATACTCTGCTTACTTGGAGTACACGGAGGCAGCGGGTTTTTATCTTAAAGGCTACCCATGTACCGAATATTATTGCACAGGTTATTATGAAACCGTACAGGACGTAGTGATGTTGCTCGGCATCCGCTGTTTTAACCATTTGGATGTCCTGTTGTTCTTTAACCAGCTCAATTTTTCTTTTAAGACCTTTAAGTTGTTCTTCATGGGTTTCTATTTCCATGTTTGTTATGTTAGTAATTTGACTATTACTTATTAATAAGTCATTTATGTTTATCTCTGGTATGTAGATCTCTTGCTCATTGCCTAATTCCATAGTGCTTTGCATATTGTAGTGCGAATGAATCAGGTGATTATCGCCGCGCATCATGCATCCTGTCGCTAAGGTGATTATGCCCGTATTACGTAGTGTCTGTGACGTAATTCCAGCTGGACAGAAAATGCGCATAGTGCATTCCTCACAACACGTAAACAACCAAGCCCCCCTGTTGTGTAACTTTTTCCATTCATTGTTGCAACTTGATACCTCTGTGCGGCAATTTGATACTCCTCGATTGTTTATTATGTCTGCTTCGCACATGCTTGTGGCTGTTTTGATCCCGTATATAGGTAAGTCGAAATTGCATAACAGCAGCTGATTTGTGTTTACTTGGGTGCATGATGACAAATGTTGTTGATTCAGGAGTATCATCATGTCCATTTTCAAGTTCACGGCTATGTATTTTGTTGTTGGTATTATGTTAATCATGGAGCCTCCCTTTATGTTCCGGATTGGGACGACTTCGGTTAGTTCATATTGTTCGTCTGTTACTAAAGGGATTTTTACTTCGAAAATTATAAAGTCTTCGGTTAGTCTTCCTTGCACCCTTGCTAGTTTATACATTTCCCGAGTACACTTGAACTTGTTTGGGCAGGGTAGGGATAATCCTTTTGGTACTTGTCCTGATATGATGTTCAACTGGTTTTCGAATGCATCGGGTTTCAATAAGTGAGTGTCGACTTTGCCATTGCGAAGATCTGTAACTAGGTCGATCAACATGTCTTGTATTCTCCGCAAGTTTGCTACCATCATGCTTGCGGCAAGTGCAGTGGCAGTGAGGAAAGTTGCTTGGTCTTGTTCTGTTCTCAGTTGTTGCATCGAGTCTCTGAGACTTTTGTTGATGACGACGAACTGTCGGTTCATCACTTGCTCGTTCCTCTTCAGGAGGTTGTATTCACCTTCGATTATTGAAGTATGTTGTTTGTACAGATTGAGTAAGTGGTCTTCATTGCTCTGCAGTAGTTTGATGTCGTTGTTGTATTTATCGGCGAATTTGTCATCAAGTACGCCGAAGAGAGAGTTCGCAATGTTCCCAATCCCGTTTATGAGACCTCGCTTACTGCGTCTTCCGTGTTCAGACTGTAGTACTTCATTGTAGTGTTTGAGCTCGTTTAATTCGTGCTCAAATTGTGTGGATATAGTAAAGTAAGCCATGTTTCGTTGACAGAGTACGTGTAGTTGCTGGACGTATTGTTCAACGGCGGAAATACTTTTCCAGTAAGTCGACATGTTGTAGTAAACTACCAGTCTCCATTCGTCTTGTATTATCTGTAAGTCTGCTGCTTTGTCAAAGTATACAAGACGGGTTGGGTCGAGAGTTGTCACGTTGATGAGTTGTTGCATTGACGGTGTCAAACACATAACCATGAGTACTAGTAACGTGTTTAGGCACGTGCTGGCAACACTCTTACGTTGCAGTCTAGGTCTCAACCGACGTTGTCGTTGTGATGTCGATGAAGTTGCCTCTGGTTGCTTATTGTCTGAGGTTAGGGTTGGTATGTCTTCGGTGTTATGCCTTGTTTCGATGGGTAACCGGGACAGCTTTGTTATGGGCCTCTTCAATAGGCTGGACTTAGTCTTGAGCGTGACGACTCGGACTAAGTTGTCAGGTCCAGGATGCGTCTCTATAACGCGTCCTAATAACCATCTGGCTGGTGCCGCTTGTTCTTCCTTTATAAGGACGATGTCATCCACTGCTATGTTGTGTGTTGGGGATTGCCATTTTCCTCGTAGTTGTAATGTTTGAAGGTAATCTTTGGACCATTTCTTCCAAAATTCCTTGTACATATTTTCTGTCAAGCGCCATCGTAAAGTTAAACTGCTGTTATCACACTCCGATGTCCTCGGAGGTGCCAGTACCGGTCCGCCGACTAAAAAGTGGCCTGGTGTTAAGTAATCGATATCGTCGAGATCATTTGTTAGAGCGACGAGTGGTCTCGAGTTGAGGCAGGCTTCAATTTGTGCCAGCAACGTAGTAAACTCTTCGTACGTAAGTTTTTGTTCACCAAGAACGCGTTTGAGGTGGTGTTTCATACTCTTGACTGCGGCTTCCCACAATCCTCCCGCTGTTGGCCATGATGGGGCGTTAAAGTGCCATTCAATGCCACATTCGGAAGTGTTGTTAATAAGGTCGTCGTTGACTATAAGCTGCATTGCGTCTTGGCGTTCTTTTGCTAGTGCTCTGGCTGCTCCGACGAAGTTCGTGCCGTTGTCGCTGTAGACATGTTTTGGCGTTCCTCGCCGTGCGCATAGCCTCTTCAATGCTGCTAGGAATGTGACAGTGCTGAGATCTGACACCAGTTCGAGGTGGATAGCTTTTGTGCTTAGACAAATGAAGATCGCGATGTATGCTTTAACGGTTTTAATGCCGCGGCCCTTGTTAGCCTTTATTTCAACATGCCCCGTAAAATCCACGCCTGTGTGTGTGAATGGCCGTGAAGGTGTAACTCGAGGCGTCGGTAAGTCGGCCATTTGCTGATTGCTGCGTTGCGTTTTGTAGCGATGACAGGTGACACATTTGTTAAGTTGTTTCTTGATTGGGTTCATGCCGCCAAGTATCCAATATTTGTTACGAAGGTGTCCCAAAGTAAGCCTGGCCCCACCGTGGAGGGTGTTCTTGTGGGCTTGGTCAATCAAGAGTTGTGATAGCTTGTGATTGTTAGGTAAAATTATCGGATGTTTTTGGGAGCTGTTTAACTTGGCATGTTCCAGTCTTCCTCCTACTCGAAGAATGCCTTGTGCGTCTAGTTTTGGGCTCAAACTCAAAAGTTTGCTTGAGGCCCGTACCTTGTTATGTTTACGTAGGTGAGCTAAATCATCGCCAAAGCTATTCTCTTGTGTCGTTTTCACGAGTAGGTTTTGAGTCAGCACTATGTCTTCTGTTGATAAGTATGACATTCGTTTGGCTCTTGTTGCGTGACGCGAATTGTTTATGAATCGTAAGATCCAACTTATGACTCTAGTTGCATAAGTCATCGTACTGTATTTTTTTAGTAGATCTTCGATGAGTGGCGTGTTTATTGTTTGTGTTGCGCAAGTTTGGCCTCGTTTCCTTTGCTCTTCGTTGGTTGTGTAGATGTCTTGTTTTGGTATGCAGTTGTTTTGAAGCCATGAAGGGGCATTCCACCAAAGTTCGTGACCTATTAGTTCGGATGGTGAAATTCCTCTGCTTGCACAGTCTGCAGGATTTTCTTCGGACTTTACATGCTTCCAAGAGATGGCTGGTGTTATTTCTTTTATTTGTGTAACTCTGTTGGCTACAAAACTCTTCCAGCGAGTCACGTCGCCCTGTAGCCAGCCAAGCACCACCATGGAGTCTGTCCAACAATGTATGGTGACCATTTGCATGTCGACCGAGTCTTTGACCTTTTTGATTAGTCGAGCTAGTAGTACTGCACCACATAACTCCAATCGTGGCAGGGAGATCGGGTTTTTCTGTGGGGCTAATTTTGTTTTAGCTGCTACTAATCTGGTCAACTGTCGGCCTTCTTTTTCAGTGGACTTGCAATATATGACGCATCCGTAGGCTTTTTCAGACGCATCACAGAAGCCATGCAGTTCGAAGGGTTGTTGGGTGTTGCCAAGCCAGCGTGGTATGGTTATGTTGTGAATGTAAACGAGCTGCTGGCGGAATTGCTCCCATTCTTGTTGAATATTTGGCGGGAGCAAATCATCCCAGCTCGTTGCTGTAGACCAAGCTTGTTGAAAAATCAGCTTGGCTTTTACTGTGACCGGTGATAACCAACCAAGTGGGTCATACAGTTTGGATATATCCGACAGCAGCGTACGTTTTGTGTTTACGTCACGTTTGCTGCTGAGTGGTGTTTGTTTGTATGTAAACTGATCCGTACGCGGGTTCCAAGTGATGCCTAGTGTTTTGTTTGTTTCTGCGTCCTTGAAATCAAGCATTTTTTGGCTTATCAATTCATCAGGCAAGGCTTCTAGTAAGCATGTTTTGTTGCTTGCCCACTTTCGTAAGTTGAATCCACCGCCCTTAAGCATTGTTATAAGTTCACCTTGAGCTTTCTGTGCTGTTGTTTGGTCGTGACATCCGCCTAGTAAGTCGTCCATGTACAGTTGATTGGAGAGAATACCCGCCGCCAATGGGTACTGCGCGCCGTCATCCTTGATCAATTGTTTTATGGTTCGCATTGCCAGATATGGTGCAGATTTAGTGCCGTATGTTACTGTAGTCAGTTGTAACTCTTGTAATGGCTCTGCGACTGAATCCCTCCACACTATTTTTTGCAAGTGTTGGTCTTTGTCCTGAATACGTATTTGTCGGTAAAATTTCTCAATATCAGCTGTGTACACGTATTCAAACGCCCTCCATCGTAGAATCATAGCTTGTAAGTCTTGTTGCAAGTTAGGCCCGCATTCCATCAATTGGTTTAGACTGCGACCTGTGCTAGTGGTTGCTGATGCATTGAAAACCACACGGAGTTTTGTTGTTGTTGAGTCAGGTTTTATGACTCCGTGATGGGGCAGAAAACAGCTCGGGGTGTCTGGCACTGTGCATTTTTTCATATGCTCTAGGTTTATGTATTCGTCGATAAAAGCCTTGTAACTTGTAGCGAGGGTTTCATCTCGTGCGAATCGTTTTTCCATCTGTTTGAATTGCGCGACTGCTTGAGGCTTTGATCGTCCCAGGTTTTGTTCGAAGTTGGCCTTCATGGGGATTCTAACTTCGTATCGCCCATCTTCTAGTCTTTTTGTTGTGTCAGTGTATAGCCTTTCGCAGTACTCCTCCTCGACGCTAGTGGACTTATCGTCTGATGTTATCTCTTCATTTTCCCAAAAACGAGAGATGTCGTTAATGTTTACCACGACATGACAGTTAAACGTGTTCGTGTTTCCTACTAATACCCAGCCGAGTTTGGTTTGTTGTGCTATAGGTGCATATATGTTTCCTCGAATGATGCTGCTCATGACTATGTCGCCATATACTCCAGCATCTAGTAAAATATCAATCGGCCTTGATAAGTTGAAATGTGGGTCTGCCAGGTTAATATTTTCTATGTGAGGCCAATCTTGTTTCTCGAAAGAGTAATTAGGTAGGTTGTTGAGTAGTTTTGGCATTACTAGTGCCGGTGTTGAGAACTGGTAGTCTCCATAAAGGGACTCACAGTCCAACTGAACGGTTCCGTTGCTCTGGCTGGCAGATGCTCCGATTCCCGACACAGTTGAGTTGTGGTTGCGTCGCGTAAGGCCAAGTCGTTGCACAGCCGATTCTGTTATGAGGTTCAGTTGGGACCCCTGGTCTAGGAGACATCTTAGTACGGTGTAAGTTCCATCTGCGGCTTTTACTTTAAGCTGTACTGTTGCTAGTAGAACTTCGTTAAAGTTCCCTGCTACGTGGTTGGCTTTTCGCTGCGAGTTGTTGTTAGCCGCATTGTGGGTCAGTTGACTTGACGATTGTATCGCTGACGTAGTATCACGTGTTACGTCATGTAGCGTGGTGTGATGTGCGCCGTTGCACACCTTGCATCTTTTTTGCGAGTTGCATTTCTGTCCGTTGTGTGAATACATGCAGTTCTTGCAAATGTCCAATTGCTCTACTGTCCTCATTTTTTTGTCTGGCGTCATCTCTTGGAACACTTTACAATAGAGCAAGATGTGGCTGGTTTTACAAACAGGACAATTTCTGTCGGAGCTTGTATGGTTTGCTTTAGGGTAGCGTCTGTATCTGTTGTACGCATCCTTTTGTGCTGTTACCGTCGAACTCTCTTTGTTTGGAGAGCCAACGGCGGCATCTGTTTGCTTGTTTGGTTTGCTTGTTTTCTTCACCACTGATTCTAGCGCCGTAAACTTCCCTTCGATGAACTGGATGAATTCTTTGAAGTCGGGAAGCCCTCTTGGATTATTCCTCGCTTCCACGTAGTCCGAGTAGGTCTGATTGTCCAGCTTCCCCGTCAGAATATGCACCAGAATTGGGTCCCATGTTGTCGTGTCTATGCCCAAGTTGCGCAACGCGTGCACGGTTTCGAGGCTGGTATCATGTAGGCGTTTCAACTCGTAAGCGTTTTGGTGTTGGATCATATGTTGACCCATCAAAGCTTGCATTTGCTTAGTGAAGAGCAGCTGCAAGTTGTTGTACCTATGGTGGAGGATTTCCCAGCAGGAGTCGTAATTGTTTTCGGAAGTGGATAAGTGTTGCACGAGACGCTCAGCCTCTCCTTTTAGTTTTCCTTTCAGGTGTTGCATCTTCTGCGCCTTAGAGAAGGACGGGTTGTTATGAATCGCCGCAACGTATAGATCGAGGAATGTGGGCCACTGTGTGTAGTTACCAGAGAATACCGGTATTTCGATTCTTGGCGTGCTGTCGCGTTGTTGGACAGCGAGGTTGAGCTTGCGGTTAAGATCTCGTTTTGTGGACTCGTACGTTTCTTCGTATTTCGAAAACTCAAGCTCGTAGTTTACGTCGCTGCCGACGAGTATATTGTCGAGCTGCCAGTGTACTTCGTCGATCACCTTCCATCGAGATTCAAGGGTCTTTAGCTTATCTTGTATGTCCCATTTCTCGATAGTATCAGCGGTGCACAAGTTGCGGGTGAACCGAGAGAAGGCTCTGAAGTTAGTAGCTTGTTGAGTTTTGAGCTCGTCTGATTTTGAAAGGACTCCAGTGTTCTTGCTATCCTCGCCTTGGTTGCTCACGGGTTCTGCAGAGTAGGTAGGCCATGTTTGCAGCTTATGTCGGACGCTTGAATATTCCGCCTTGACCCTGTCGTACGCTTGAGTAGTGTAGTATCCGTCGGTCAGGTCGGTGGCACTCTGTAGCACGCCATGATTCATCTCGAATTCGTTCCAGTGCGCCTGAAGGTTGTCCAGTCGAACCTTAATGTACGTTGCGTTCTTGCGGTCAGGGCCATCCTTTCCAAAGTTGACACCAATTTTCCGGATGCCCTCTGCGATGATTTCCTGCCGCTTGAGAAGTTCTTGTTGTTTAGCGTCCATAGTTGTTATGTGTATGTGTTTTGTAGATGGACGCTAACCCTGTTTACTTCACGGTGGAGTTATTGTTAAGATGTATGTAGTAATAGCTTCCGAACCACCAAATGTTGATGTTTCCTGTAGTGGTCACAGGGTCCGAACGAATCTCTACGTACGATGTTATGCCTTCTCAATCTGACTGGGGCGGTCCGCTTGTGGAAGACCAGCCAAACCGATTCGCTATCGTAAATAGAAACGCTTCGTACCTGTGAGGTTTGCAGGACTGTTTGTTCCAGTAGTGGCGATCCGGCTCGAAGGACCAAAATGTACGGGCAGTTTGTCCGTACAGGGAGATGTAGTATGTAGACTGTTGATGGATACGAATCACACGGGATGTATACAGGAAATAAAATCACTGTTCTGTGTCCGTTACTGATTGTTCGATTTATTAGGTAAAATGCTAAGTTATATATACATAAAGTAGGTTACTTGTGGTGGGCGCGATAGCTTATTCAGCGAATGTACGTAAGTAATCGGCGAATAAGTAAATGCTTGTTAAGGTAAAAACTAACACAATACATTTCATGTGGCGATGCTCGTACACGCAGTAGTGGGATCGTCGTAACGACATGGAGTTCTGATCCATTTTCAACTACCGGAGCATATCTCTTCTTTCCTATATCTATGGTTGTGATGCAGTGCGTGTGCGATGGGCGGCGCGGGCGCTGGGGGGGGCGCGGGCAGGGGCACGGGGCCGGTGGCGGCGGGGCTGCTGGCGGTGGAGATGTGCGCGCCGTTACTGCTGCTGTGCTGGCTCTGTTGCTGGCCTGATGACGCCTCGGGTATGAACTGCTCTACAAAAACCTTAACCATGTTCAAAATTATTGAGCTCCTTATTTAAGATCTGAGTTGAGCTACACAGTGGAGACACACCGACCTCATATCATTTTTTCACGTAAAAGGGTTTTTATAACCTATTTACATAATAAAGATCAATCAAAGAAAAATAAGAAAAATCAAGATCAATTGAATTCAGACATGCTTTCTTAGAAATAATTAAATTCATCCCTGAGGGCGTAAAAGACAGACATACTTTTTTTTGGGTACAGTGCCCGTAGAATATAACCCATTGTTCTTTAATCATGTATCATTTAGAACCCTGTCTTCTTCATGTTCTTCAGATATATTGATTTATTGATTTCAGACAGCACTTCTAGTAAATACCCGCAGAGGCCGGTGCTCGCCCATGTTCACGGTAAGTTTAGATTACTAGATTTATAATTATTATGACCACAAAATACATAACTAGCTAATGGCGCCCAATGTGGGACCGAGCCGGTTGTTCACAAGCGCAGTGACTACTTACCATTAGATGAGCCTTAGGCTTGTTAGTCGTACACTAACATAAAAAAAACTGGATTTAAGTAAGAACGAAATACATGTAAATATCTACTAAATGGCGCCCAACGTGGGACCAATAATTACGAAGTTTTAAATGTGGATTAAATTTTTTTTTCAGAGTCGGGCTCTCGCCGTCGCTCCAGTGATCTGTTCGGCAGACGCATCGGCAGCAGCGCCGTGTCACTACACCTACCCAGCACCTCAGGTAAATATGTGACTAGTCAAACTTGTGTAAACAATGCATTTACATCGTGAATCTCATAATAAAACATTTTTCCGGAATAAAAATAATAATGGTAAACAACTTATTTGGTACAGGTAGGGCTTTTTTTAATGCAATTTTTATTTTTTAGTAAGACAAAAACGCGCATGCAACACACTCGGAACGCGCGTATTAAAAACGCGGTGTGCATAGGCCCTAAATCAAAGTCATAGGAAGTGAGGTCACGATGAAATGTAAAACTTTGTACGTTTATTTATTTTATTTTCTTTATTTAGGCAACCAACAGCGTTGACTTTAAGAATTTGGCAAAGTCATCGAGGTCATTGATCCCTTAATATAGAGAGAGAAACGAATACTAATGCCTTGACTCAGTTGCGACGTGCTCTTGAAACCGAGCCAAAACTTACAAAATTGATGGTCCAAACATGATTAGTAGCGAAGTCGACTTCTCTTCCAATTTTCCTCCACTCCATAACAAAAAGAACCACGATACGAATAGTTCTATGACATACTTTCAGAGCTGACATCTTTTCAAACCTTTCTATCAGATAAGAAAGTAACGACTTCCTACCCAACACTTTCAGGATACAAGAAGGCCCTATCAGCACACCGAAGCCACGAAGAGATAGGAAGGCATCGCAAGCTGTCCGTCCACGAGGTCACCGACCCCGAGACGCGATACCACTCGGCACCGAGCGTCATCGACGAAGTACTGCACCGTCGCGACTGGGAGCGGTCTTCCAAAGACCTGTACATCCCCCTCAAACCTGACCGCGAGATTCATTCTTACACCAGCTCCAGTGAAAGTCCGGAGGCACCGCACGCCACTCCTGAGTCCTCTTCCATTGAAGCTAAAAGCGAAGAGCAGCTCGTCAAGCCCTGCAAGAAGCACCACACCAACATCAAGTCTTCTAAGAGAAAGAAGGAGAAGCAATCCATTGACATCAAAGACGATGACGCCACTGAAGCTGAAGCTTCTAACTTCTACATCGGAGAGCATGTGGATGAGGGAGCCCCTATCAACAAGAATGTTGATGAGAAATGCGAGGATGTGCACACTAAGGTTGGTTATTTCAGCTGACGGCGATACTCCTAGTCTATCACTCGTGACTTCGAGTTATTAAAAGTTCTTATACCTTGCTAAACAGCCGCAGAATGCCAATAATAATTCCCGTCCTTCAAAATCGTTTAAATTGAAGTCGCAATCTCATCTCAGCGACAATCAAATGAGAGGGCTTTTTACAAATTGAGACTGGGATTGGTTGCGCCACTTCTTCTCAGTTAAACACTAGAAAGTGGTGAAAGGCAGACGTTTTAGGGCTGTCCTATTTAATTTTTGACGTCTAATGAAGTGCTGATTCTCAGCCTAATTTGTTTGAACGAATTTTGATATTGTTTATTTTTATTTAGTCCATATACAAAGCTAAAGACGACAAGCAGTCGTTCAACGAGTCGATCAGGAGTAAGGATCGTCCGCGACAGATGGTGGTGGTAGACGAACTGCACCCCTTGACCCTGGGGTTCTGCCTGGACGACGTCATCGAACAGCTGGACCAGTTGGAGCCGTTGGACCGGTCGGGCGCGATGCACCACTCTATCGAGTCGCGCATCAGTCTCACTAACCGACACATGTTCCCGCCACCTTCGGTCGGTGAGTTGATGTCATTCGCCGAGCTTGTCTATTTATCTATTGTGACTTTATAATGGACGCATGATTTTATGTCTACTACTTTTTCAATATATTATATTACCTCAATTGAAATACATGATTCTGTGTATTCTTGAGGGTTGCGTGAAAGTGCATCTTGTCTATTCTAATAGCTATTCCCACATTGGAGCTTTCCGATAAACCAGGCTTTCCCAACTCGTGGTACTTACGAGGGCGTGGTCAAAAGGGTCCCAGGGACAAAATTAAAACACATAAGGTCACTATTTAGGAACTGCATTTTTGTTTATTATAAAGGGGTTTGATACGTTAAGTTTCGATCTCCCAAATAAGGTTGGGAACCTCTGCAATAAAAGCTTGTGATGACTGCTTCCTGTGTGTATATATGCGTGCATGCGTACGTGTAGAGCCGGTGGGCTACGACGGCGGCGCGTGCTATCTCGCGGAAACGGGCGAGCTGGCCGAGCTGCGCCCGGCCGCGGGCCGGGGCCCCGGGCGCAGCGGCCCGGGGGCCATGCGTGCGCGCCATGCCAGCGACGGAGACATCCTGGCCCCGCCGCACAGGCCCGAGTCTGGGGCCTTTTCAGGTAAGACGTAACAGTGCATGACACCACCATCATTGACGGCTCTCCTCTATTTTTTGCCAAGAAATCTTCAACGGATTCATAGCGTTTATGGAAAAGACAGTGGGATTCTTGCCTTAGAAGCCATCGACAGTCTCCATCAGCCCTCGGGGTAACCCGAGTTCTTTTTTTTTTGAGGCATTAAATGTTGTCAGTTAACAACCCATTGGCCTGAGTTCACATCATACCATACTCCTACATTGTAGTTGTTAGTTTAGAATTTACAAATAATTAACATTTAATTATAGTTTATGTTTTAACGTTGTGCCTTGTTTTGTTCTATGTCTTGGATTCTAATTACAATCAGGGAATCTGCTTATTTTGCAAATTCACTTTCCTATTAAGACAATCAACAAACTACACATTGCCCTAACTGTATAGCTGTGTACTGTCTGTTCTAGAGAGCGACCTTGACCTGGAGCTTGAGGGTGCGGAGGAGCGCCCGCCTGCTTACGAGGAGCTGCAGCACTACGCGCAGTCTGATCGTAAGGAGACCGCCATATAGAGTGTCCTCAGATGATCACAACTAACGTGCGACAGGGATCTTTTGCCGCTTGACTGACATTGACAGGGTGGCGCTGTAGGTAAACATTTGCAATATTGTTTTGAGAAATCGTATTGAAAAGCAAGATGGCATCGTTACTTACAAGTTTGGCCACGCGCCAAAAGATTCTTGGGCAGCTATATGTATTTTTTACCTTAGGGTGAATAAAGAAAACCTTTGAGAAACAAATGCGATGTGACAAAATGTTTATAAAACTTTTAATTTTGTTACACCTTTTAATAATGTCCAGGCATATTATTATTATTACCTTAGTGATGTAAATGTTACATCTAATGAACTTATGATGCTTCAGAACTACGTAATTGTGAAAGCTACGCGTCTTTAAATATGAAGCTTTCGATATTAACATTTGTAGAAGTAAGTAAATTAATTAATGCTCTAAACCAAATGTGCAATTAATATTCAATCGATATTCCTTGCTGTGAGCAAGAGAGAATTAAATTTTGCATCTTAAAACGTTCCTCGGGTCCTTACTATATACATTAGAGTATCAAAACGATCACTATTCCGTTGCGAAAAACAGATGGTGCTGTTCGTCCAATATCGCCCCATCTCTCTCTCTCGCAGTGCAGTATGATAACTGTTCAATTAAGTGATGATACTTCCCGAGTCCTCGTATTAGACGTGTCGCTTTATAAAGAAAAGCAAAGAGTTCAAAATAATATTTTACAAGAAAACTATATTTGATATGTGAATGACACGTAGTGAGAGTAATTTTAAGTATATAGTACTTATGTTACATTACTTTTGTGGGTGCCAACGGTATTAACTGGGCAGGCACTCGCCGCATATAAAGGAGATAGGATTACAATTTGGTGTAGTACAGTTAAGGAAAGGGATTGTTTAGCAAAATGACTTTAAATCACAATACAGGAAACCCCAATCGGTCGTATCAAATGGTTGGACACGTGAATATGTAAATAATATAGTCTGTCAATTTGCTTAACAATCTTTTTGCCTGACGTACATACTATTATGTAGGTATAATTGCGTATAGATAATAGGTGTGTGGTTATGTCCATTTATTTATGTGTGAGGCGGAGGTTTTGTACACCATCAATGTGTCTATGAGCCTGAATCATTACTGACAGACAGGGGGGCAGGGACATGACGACACACACGCGGACACGACGCGCTACCTACTACCATGGATTCGGAACTTATTTAATAATAACCGATAAAAATTTAATCGCCCATGGGATTCGGAATCAAGTTTTGAATGGTATGGTAACAAGTTGCGCATCGATGTCCCGGCCACCCTATATATGTACAGACGCCAGCAGGTCAAGCTACCCGAAACTGTCAAATTTTCCCAATCAACCTTGAACCTTAATTCTTTAGCGGTAAAGTTGAAAATCTATTAAAGAAATTTGACAGATTGTAGTAGCTTGATGTGTTGGCGTCTGTACAATGAATACCTCAATATCGGATCAAATTGATGTTAAGTCCGTTCAAAAGGTTTCCTCTGTTAGATACTGTCAATTAGCTGTATATGTTTAACATACTCTGTTGTCTATTATAATTTACCTGTAAAGGTAGAAACCGTTAATATATTACTACAATATTGCATGAATAATTAAATCGTTCGTCAGTTATACCGCTGTCGCTGTGGAGTGCTTCACGTGTAAACGGATTGTTTAGCAAATTGACCGTCATTTGTGTTCAAATCACAACGGTCATTCTTTACCTTTGGAATGGCTATGACTATAAGAATTTGTATGCTCATCTGCTTAACAATACATATGTTTCCCTGACTGTACATATGTTACGTGTTAGTTCAATTATAAACTCTAGTCAATCGTTTCGTGTTAATAAAGTTTATGTTACGAACACGTCTGTGTTTCTCTCACTGATCTTTTTGTCGTTAACTACCTTACCTATACCTACGGATGATTTTCAATAAATTCTTGATAATTTAAAGAACGATTTGAAAGTGTAGACTTATGAGGAACAGGGTGTAAAGTTCACTCATACTGCATAGATTGGGGAGGATCCTCCGACCAGACGCATGTCGTGTCTGGTGGGCTAACTGTCGGACGATTGAAGTCGGAACGCTGTATTGCGCGGTAAGCTCTGCTTGCGCGATGCAGGATTTTGCGTGATGTCAGTGTGATGCGTAGTACGCATATGTTGATGTAAATAATAATAATAATAATAAACTTATACCGTATTCGTCGGTATAAGCGGCGAGTAGACCGATACACTCAGAATCGTACCTTCCAGAGCGATGAAAGGTGGGTTTATAGGGGTTGGGAGCGACCGGACCAAGGTGTGGCTGACACGTGCCTGCCGGATGATGATGCCGTGTTCCTTTTTGCGTAATATCTGGTCGGCGCCTGTCAGTCACACCGAAGGTGATTGGGCTCGAGAAGTCGAGCGAGCCTGTGATCCGATACCAGACATGGAGGCTATTACCATCTGCCCCCAAGATGTAGCTCGTGCAGTCCGTCCGTTACCTAACTGGAAATCTCCAGGGCCGGATGGGCTGCACAATTAAATGGTTTTCAAGGTCGCACGCTCGCTTGGCATCTCAGTTCCAGACTGCTTTGGAGTCTGGTTCGCTACCCCAATTCCTAACGACAGGAGTTACCCACCTGCTCCATAAATCAGGTAGCACCGCGGAACCCAAAAATTATAGGCCGATCACGTGTTTACCAACGCTCTATAAAGTTCTTACATCCATTTTGAGAGCTAAAATTAACAAACACATAGACAACAACTCCATTATGTCTGCCTCTCAAAATGGATGTAAGAATGGGTCCCGCGGTACTAAGGAGCTACTCCTCATTGATATGGCCATTAGCCAACAGGTTCGTCGTTCCCGAAAGGATCTGTCGACATGTTGGATAGATTATAAGAAGGCCTATGACTCAGTGCCACATACATGGCTCATGAGGGTTCTGGATTTGTATAAAGTAGATGCAACTCTTCGGACCTTCCTGAGGTCGTGTATGGGGCAATGGAGGACGGTCCTTCGCTATCCAGGATGTCGAAATATTCAGAGGAATAGCGAACCGATAAGGATCGAGCGAGGCATATTTCAGGGCGATAGTTTGAGCCCGCTTTGGTTCTGCTTAGCCTTGAAGCCTCTAAGCACACTGCTGGAGGATTCAGGTCTAGTCTATCGGCTGAGGAGAGGTGGCCAGGTTATATCTCACCTCCTCTACATGGATGACCTTAAACTCTTTGCCCCCAACAATTAGCAACTAATGGAGCTACTGAAAATTACTGAAACTTTCAGTAGCGCCATCAGGATGGAATTTGGTGTAGACAAATGTGCGGTCATGCATGTAAAGCGAGGAGAGATTGTGGAGTCCGTGGGAACCCAACTCTCGGATTTCGCAAACCTTAGAGCCCTCTCCGCATCCGAAACCTATAAGTATTTGGGTATGTCGGAAGCGTTAGGCATCAATGTAACTGACATGAAGCAATTGCTGAAGGAGCGCTTCTTTGGCCGCCTGAAAATAGTACTTAATACTTAGTCTTCTATCAGGCGGAAACAAGGTGCGTGCCTTCAACAGTTGGGTCATGCCGGTTTTGATGTACTCTTTCGGCATACTCAAATGGACTCAAACCGAACTAGACGCCCTGGATAGGAGGGTCCGGACGCTGCTGACTGTGCAAATCGAATGCATCACCCACGGTCATCGGTAATGAGGCTGTATATCCCGCGAAAGTGTGGAGGTCGAGGCTTTTTAAACGCTAAAACCCTCCACAATCGCGAGATATGCAGTCTCAGGGAATATTTCCTAGAAACCGACGTGGGGATGCATCGAAATAGTCGCGGTGGACAAGGGCCTCACCCCACTCTCCTTGGACTGTCATACTGAATTTCGACAGTTAATTATTTCGACACGATCCCAATTTCGAAAAACAATAGTTCGACTACTCATTGCTTCGACAGAACATATATTCGACTAGCATTACTCCGACAGAACATACTTCGACAACACACACCTTCGAAAAAAACTACTTCTACAGAACCCTTCTTCGATATGCACTTGTTCGGCAGATCTCTTTTTCGACGGAACATACCTATTACATTCGACATAAAACGAAACGTGACATTATTAATAAAATTGAAATTCGCTTTATGATTTTAGGTACAAAATAAAAACATAAATAATCACTAATTATATTATTTAATTAACCAGTAACAAATCTTTGTACAGTTTAACCATTTCTTCAGATAACTTAAATCGTAACTAGGGTGACCGACCATAACAGATTTCTCATTTTAAGGGGCAACAGCGTTAAAAATGAAAAAAAAACAAATAAACTCTGCATATATATAACTTTCAATAGTCAGGAATATTTATTGAATTTTCTATTAAATGTTAAAAACTCATCATTGTTTATTTGCAAAAAGTTGCATTCGCTCTGAATTGGTTTCTCTATCTTTCACTGGCGTAGGAAAAATAAAGGCTGGACCTTTCTTATAAATTCGACTAGTTTAAATTGGGAAATTAAAAATCAACACACAAAACAACAATCAAACACATTGAAGGGGCTGGACTGAATGAAAAATACATAAATGAATTTGCCTACAAGTGTTAAAACATAATTCAGCTTTGCTATATGTAGCAGCGTCTGAAATCCCCGCAGTGTTCAATGAAATCCAAGAAAAAAGTTTTACCCGTTCATGCAATTAGCGACTGATTTTCGAAATTTTATGTCACTGGAACATACAAAAAATAGAAAAAAAGACACGTCCACTTAAAGTTACATATTCAAAAGTACCACCATCATATCCACCAGAAATGTGGTCAGTTGCAGATTCCATTGAATGAGGATTTCCTTCGACTCAAAATTCAATCGAAAGCTGGCGGCATATGAGGTGGAATACTCTGCTCAACAGAAAAAAAATTAACATTTTTTAAACTTTGGCCGAAGTGAAAAAGGAAGTAAAAAGCACACAGAACGAAATACAGAGAATTTTGGCTCAAATTGAGTAACCAAAGAGAAAAAAACAATTACAGCAGAACGAAAGGATGCAAAAACATTTGATACTGAAAAATGGCATGGATATAATTTCGTTCCTAAGCGGAATAGCTTACGTTACTCACATGTCTAATAAATAATCAAGAAGACTTATTAATATTATGTTACTATTTAGGTTATCTGAAGAAATAGTTAAACTGTACAAAGATTTGTTACTGGTTAATTAAACAATATAATTAATGATTAAGTATTTATGTTTTTATTTTGTACCTAAAATCATAAAGCGAATTTCAATTTTATTATTAATGTCACGTTTCAGAGCAGTATTATGTCGAATGTAATAGGTATGTATGTCCGTCGAAATAGAGATCTGCCGAACAAGTGCATATCGAAGAAGGGTTCTGTAGAAGCAGTGTTTTTCGAAGGTGTGTGTTGTCGAAGTATGTTCTGTCGGAGTAATGCTAGTCGAATATATGTTCTGTCGAAGCAATGAGTAGTCGAACTATTGTTTTTCGAAATTGAGACCGTGTCGAAATAATAATAATAAAGTCATACTGAATTTCGACAGTTAATTACTCAATTTGAGCCAAAATTCTCTGTATTTCGTTCTGTGTGCTTTTTACTTCCTTTTTCACTTCGGCCAAAGTTTAAAAAATGTTAATTTTTTTTCTGTTGAGCAGAGTATTCCACCTCATATGCCGCCAGCTTTCGATTGAATTTTGAGTCGTAGGAAATCCTCATTCAATGGAATCTGCAACTGACCACATTTCTGGTGGATATGATGGTGGTACTTTTGAATATGTAACTTTAAGTGGACGTGTCTTTTTTTCTATTTTTTGTATGTTCCAGTGACATAAAATTTCGAAAATCAGTCGCTAATTGCATGAACGGGTAAAACTTTTTTCTTGGATTTCATTGAACACTGCGGGGATTTCAGACGCTGCTACATATAGCAAAGCTGAATTATGTTTTAACACTTGTAGGCAAATTCATTTATGTATTTTTCATTCAGTCCAGCCCCTTCAATGTGTTTGATTGTTGTTTTGTGTGTTGATTTTTAATTTCCCAATTTAAACTAGTCGAATTTATAAGAAAGGTCCAGCCTTTTTTTTTCCTACGCCAGTGAAAGATAGAGAAACCAATTCAGAGCGAATGCAACTTTTTGCAAATAAACAATGATGAGTTTTTAACATTTAATAGAAAATTCAATAAATATTCCTGACTATTGAAAGTTATATATATGCAGAGTTTATTTGTTTTTTTTCATTTTTAACGCTGTTGCCCCTTAAAATGAGAAATCTGTTATGGTCGGTCACCCTAGTTACGATTTAAGTTATCTGAAGAAATGGTTAAACTGTACAAAGATTTGTTACTGGTTAATTAAATAATATAATTAGTGATTATTTATGTTTTTATTTTGTACCTAAAATCATAAAGCGAATTTCAATTTTATTAATAATGTCACGTTTCGTTTTATGTCGAATGTAATAGGTATGTTCCGTCGAAAAAGAGATCTGCCGAACAAGTGCATATCGAAGAAGGGTTCTGTAGAAGTAGTTTTTTTCGAAGGTGTGTGTTGTCGAAGTATGTTCTGTCGGAGTAATGCTAGTCGAATATATGTTCTGT
The DNA here is from genome assembly GCA_951799955.1 of Apamea anceps. Lineage (NCBI taxonomy): Eukaryota > Metazoa > Arthropoda > Insecta > Lepidoptera > Noctuidae > Apamea > Apamea anceps. Next base: position 17,282,937 of record OX637524.1, read on the forward strand.
CGAAGCAATGAGTAGTCGAACTATTGTTTTTCAAAATTGGGATCGTGTCGAAATAATTAACTGTCGAAATTCAGTATGACAGTCAACCGAAGGTTTTGTCTGTGCAATTATGGACGAAGTTATGATGACGAACAATTACCGGAGATTTATTGTGAAAGACGGCACGGTTGACATCTGTCGGGCATGCCACCGGCCGGGAGAATCAATCAGGCATATTATCTCCGGGTGTTCTCGTCTAGCTAACGGAGAGTACTTGCATAGACACAACCTTGTAGCCAGGATAATCCATCAGCAACTTGCTCTGAAATACAGCCTTGTCGAATCTGAGGTGCCGTACTACAGGTATGTGCCCGACCCAGTTCTCGAAAATGGAAATATCACATTGTACTGGGATCGATCCATCATCACTGACAGGACTATTGTTGCCAATAAGCCTGATATAGTGGTGGTGGATCGATCAGAGCGGCGCGCAATGATTGTTAACGTAACCGTCCCGCATGATGAGAACCTCGTGAAAGCCGAGAAAGATAAACAAATCAAGTATCTTGACTTGGCTCGCGAGGTTGTCGACATGTGGGATGTGGACTCAGCGATCATTGTGCCGATAGTCGTGACAGCCAATGGCTTAATAGCCAAAAGCCTCGACCAACACCTGAGGAGGCTCTCGTTAGGCAGCTGGATCAAGGGCTTGATTCAGAAAGCGGTACTTCTGGACACGGCTCGTATTGTCAGGAAGTTCCTCTCTCTGGAGCTCTGACCGCCGGTAGCTTGGACCCTGTTCCCGATACCGGTGGGCTACTACTTTTTATATTTTTAATTTTTTTTTTATCCTTTTGTTTATAAAGATATTTAAAAATGTATTTTGTAAGTATTTAAATGAAATAAAGGAGATAATAATAAATTTATTTACTCGAACAGACAGATTGTAATAGGTGTAGATGTCGCCACAAAAGATATAAAACTAAGTAGTTTATTTTCACATTAATATTTATTTTATTTATTTATGAACAACAGTACAAATTGATACAGACACGAAGCTCGAATAGAAGCGATATAAAACATTAATTTATTGTAAACCATTACAATACTAATATTAAATATTAATAACTCTGTATAAACGTACAAGAGGTTGTAGACAACACTAAAACTAACTGATTACAGATTATATTTTCTTAGCTTAATTATTGGCTCTCAACAACTTGGCACATTTTATTTGGCAATAGACAATTAACATCAATTTATATTATATACCTAGCTATGTAATTGTACAGACAAAATAGCTAAAATACATGAATGTCGCAATTTGTTCGTCAGTAGGACGCTTGATTGCCGAGGTGGCCATTGTGGCCGTCACTTCACGCTGTATCTTAAATATACAAATGGGTTTAAAAGTATTTATAATAATTATGATAATGCGTCTTGAACATTATACGGGAAGGTTTTATTTAAACTACGTACATTTCGAAAGATATTTTCATTATTTTTTTTTTCATTTACTTACTAGGGATACTGCCTTCCTATTGATATTAAGTATAATCATCGAAAAGCTTACATAATATATTTAATTATAAATTATTATATCTAAGAATAACAAACAAACCATTTGATCACAAGAGTATTGTCAACCGCACGCCACTGGTACGACGTCGACGACATAAATGTCAATTAATGCCATTTATGTCAATTATTGTCACCATGGATATTGCAGTCGACTGTACCTACATCGAACTGACGGCCAGTCGGTCGGACGAAAATCAATTTTGAGCACATTGCAATACAACGAAACTCTCGCATTACTTGTAAAAGTAAATAACTGTTAATAAGTATTGTTGTAAAGGTATTGAATCTTATAAAAATCTGGCCCGCTTAGAAGCGCCTTAAGTAACTAACAATAAACTTGTAAAACGACGGAAACATTACACATAAGTAAGTACATAGAAAACATTATTGATGAAAATGTTTCTCAAAGATAAAATTTTAAAAAGGGCGTTAGAAAAGGGTCTAGGTTACATTATATTGTAAGTATCTGAGGTAGTTAAAGACGTAGATATTATTTCTGAAGCACTTGGAACTAGAATTGATATTATGTATTAGCAATAAAAACACCGATTTAATAACACTATAATATTGTCCAAGAGTTGCAGAAATGTGTCCCACTGTCTGTTTTTAGTACGGCTCTGGACATAGCTACATTAACCTTGTGAAGACACATTTCGTCATTTTGGTGTTGAGTGTAACAAGTGTGCTGTGGGCGCTGTGGCCCACACCTGTCGATCTATTCTGTAAACATCTTCATAACACAACATCTGGCGTGAAAACGTGAAGTGAGCTGTCAATCCCTCGCACCCAGCATAGAGTTGTACAAGGATCTTTTGGTGCTTGCGTGAAAAGAACATTTTAAAACTTAAACTAGTCAAACAAATTAAACATTGGTCCACCTATCCAACAGCGCCCCCCGTTGTTGGATAGGTGGACCAATATTGAATCCTAACATGTGTGAAATTGTATTGATAAAGCAAGATGGCGGCGTTAGTTCCGATTTTGGACGCGCACGACTAGAACCTTGTCGTAGCGTAGCGTTGTAAGTTGGAATGACAGCTCACTTCACCTAATGTTACACAGTGAGACTTTTACAGAATAAACCGGCTATACCAGTTTATCGCGCAGCGACGTCGGGCGCGGCACTGACCGACACGACCGGCACGACCGGCACGACCGGCACGACCGGCACGGGCGGCGGCTTGTCGGGCCGCGCCTCGATGTCGGTTCTATCGGGCCGCTCATTCGTCGCGTCGGGCAGCTCGGTGACCGTCGCCGCCTCGCCCGTGCTGGCCCGCAGCGCGGCCGGCGACGTGGACGTCGGGAACACGGTGTCTCCCTTGCCGGCGGGAGGGACTTGCTTGCAGAGCTTGGCCATTGCGCTCGCACTGTCACGAACCACTGGAATAAGACATCATTTTATGGTTATATTTTTCACGCATATTATGTATATTAGTTTGTGGGATTCTTTGTAAGTACGCTCGAAGCGTAATGCGGCTGGATGGATTTCAATTCATGAGGTGGCTTGAGGAAACGATTCCACGAATATAACACACTAAATGTAAAAAAAAACAAACCACCCGACTGCAACTAGTTAGTTAGTTTTGAACTTTTAGTTGCAGTCGGGTTTTGTGTCTGAGACTAGATTATGAGACGAATGTCGTGATGGTGCCTCACCTCTCATCCACGACTTTATGGGTTTAAATCCAGCAAGTACCAACATGACTTTATCAATTCATAATAGGTATGTACTTTCTAAGTTTATCTTGGACAACACTGATATCGGTGAACAGAAGACATCGCTTACCTAGTATATAAAATACAATATAAGTCTGTAATCGCCAACCAGTCTTGAGCAGGCGTGATGATCAATGCTCGTGCCTTCTTTGTATGTGAAGAGACCTTTACCTTGAATTGAGACAGTTATTGGATGGTTGGCTTATGAATGTGTCATGTTACCTGGTTGCACGGGGTAGGCGCTGGCAGCGGGCGGGGGGCGACACGCCGCCGTCGGCAGGGAGAGCGTGTCGGAGGAACTCAGCTCTGCGGGGAACATGACATTATATCGCGTAGGGCCGGAGTTCAAAGTACCGGGGGTAAGTTGTTCCAGCACGAATAACATCGATGAGAAAAAAAAGCAGTAAATGTGAAATACGTCGCCAAATGTTAGACTATCTTGTTTAGAACGACTAAAACAATACAAAATAAATCATACATTTTATATAAGGTAAAGTTTTTATTTATTTTATAGCACTCTGTGACCTAAACCCGCACTTAAGTCACGCTTATCTGTGACTTAAGTAGTTCATTTTTACACAGAAAAGCGTGACTTAAGTGCGCGTTTAGAGCTATAAAATAGTACACGATACGTGTGACTTATTTGCTTTAATTTCACGCCGTGCAATAATGGACTAAGTCATACATATCGTAATGTAATATTCGATCGAATGTACTATGGAATCGTGCATTCAGACCAATCCTGTGTGGCATGTGGCAGCCGGATAACGTTCACTTGAAAAGATAATCGATGAAATTAATTGTTTACGTTTTCAGGTAGTTAATATCGCCTGGGCGACGTAAATCGACCGTTGTCTAGTTGCAGCTTTAGTTCAGAAGCTAGTCAGTAGTCAGCATACCTTTGACCTTCTTGATAAAGTAGTAGAAGAAGTACAGACACAGCATGATGAGTAGCGACAATATGCCGACGAGTGCCACGTAGTAGGCCACGTGGCTGGGCCGCCGCGCGCCCTTCGGCTGCGGGGCCGGCACGCCCATCACTCTGGGGGCAAAGGAGACCATCACTAGTATAACAACAAGTAGACACGGCGATAGTATGCCGACGATCGCCAAGAAACAGGCTGAAACAAAATCTATAGCCTAGTCAAATATGGTCAACGATATAGGTAAATCTCAAAATCAAAATCTATACATATATTGTATAGAATTTTTTTGCGTGCGGCGAACTGTCAACGTCATTCAAGCGCCGATCTTTATAGCATTGCACATACATTGACATTGTTTACACTTTAACAGGTCAAGAAGAAGGGTGTGTATAACTCCAGCTTCCTCATATGTGATACAATAATTCTACTTATGCCAATAGTTAAGGCATAATAGCCGCAATCAAAGTTCCCAGTCTTAATTTAGCTGCCACAAAAACTTCGTTAATATGAGTCGTTTAGCGTGGGTTAGCTGGAGTGACGTCACCCCAGCTTCCTCATTCAATACAGACAAACCAGTGAGGTTAGGGTTTTAGACTATAGTCAGAAATATAAGGCATAATAGCTGCACAAGGAAGGAAAAAACTGAACGATAGTACAGACGCCAGCACATCAAGTTACTACAATCTGTCAAATTTCTTTAATAGATTTTCAACTTTATCGCTAAAGCATTAAGGTTCAAGGTTGATTGGGAAAATTTGACAGTTTCGGGTAGCTTAACCTGCTGGCGTCTGTACTTAAAAAGTGTTGAAACGGCACGGTCAAAAACGTGTGTGTAAGCTGAAGTGACGTCACCCTAGCTGCTCATGTCATATCTTCCAAACGAAAGAAGATATGTTTATGTATTGTAGCTTAAAAAATAAGGCGTAATAGCTGCCATTGGCAGCAAAATTTTCATGTCCGTAAGGATTGAGGAGCCACATCAGATTTTTTAAATCTGATCTCACCATTATTTAGCAGCAATGTAGCTGATTTTGCAGCACGAATTCTAGATTTAGCAGCAAAATATATCACTAGTTATATTTAATGCAAAAGTGGCTCCTCAATCCAAACGTCTGAATTGACGAGCCACCTGGAACTCGTTAAGTAATAGATGAATATTTTGTATCATTTAGCAGCAATTGTGCATATTACCTTCTAAAAATTTAGCTTCTGTAGCGCTAAAATGAAAGAAAATACAATACTTTTAGTATGGCTCCTCAATCTACACTCAAGAGGTGAATTTCTATTGGATGTGAGCGATCAATTAATATATTCGACATAATGATCATTTAGCAGGTATTGTGTTTGTTTTTGCAGTATAGGAATAAAATAGTAAAACAGAGTAAATTTTGTAGATGAACGCATTTTCTATGGCTCCTCAATCCTGACGTTCTAATTATATATGTTTGACTGCCACCTGAGATCTCAACGTAATCTAAAGCCAGAGATACTAACATTTAGCAGAAATGTCTGCTAAATACACTCGAGAGCAATGAATCCGGGTCACTTGAAGAATCCTAAAAATCTCGGAAACTAAAAATGCTAGGTTAATGCAATAAATTGTATTTAATAGACAATGTAATACTCCTTAAATGAAGGTATTAAAACTTCTTAGTTATTGTAAATTTATATCATAAAAAAATCAAATTTGAAAAAGGGCCACTTTCGAAGATGGAACTACGAAATTACAGCATTTGGTTTTGCTTTTGTTTGTAATCTGTCATTTATGTGGGTACATAAACCATGTTGATAGTGCTCTATATTCATTATTCAAGCTGAAATTATGTCGCTTACGCCTGAAGAATGCACCAGAATACTTACAATGCTGGAAACCGGCCGGAGTCAGCGCGATACAGCCAGGACTGTCGGTGTGTCGCTGTCAACACTACAAAGAGTTCTCCGACGTTACGAAGAAACTGGTTCTAACCTACGCAGACCAGGAACGGGCAGAACCAGGTGTACCACAGCACGAGAAGACCGATACTTGGTGAACACCATGCTTCGAAATCGCTTTCTCACAGGAACTGAACTCACAAATCAGTTTTGACGCCTCGGAGGAAGTAACCCAAGTGCATGGACAGTAAGACGTCGGCTTGCTGAATCTAACTTAAACCCCCTTAGACATGCAAACGGCCCTAAACTGGAGCGTGGGCATCGTATTTCAAGACTAAGATATGCCCAGAGCCACGTAAATTGGAGTATTGAAGATTGGCCAAAAGTTATGTTCTCCGACGAATCAAAATTTATGCTCTACAAGCACGATGGAAGACACAGAGTGTATCGAAGACCAGGGGAAAGATTCAAGCAAGCATGCATCGAAGAAAAAGTAGCCTACGGTGGTGGGTCTGTACTTGTGTGGGCCGGAATTTCTTCTGAAAGTCGCACAGAGCTGGTGATCATAGAAAACGGCTCTTTAACTAGCGTAAGATATGTGGAAGAAATCCTCAATGATCACGTTGGTCCATTTATGGTCAATTTAGGTGAGGATGCTATATTTATGCATGACAATGCCCGACCTCATACAGGTAGGATTGTGAATGACTACCTTCAAGAGATGAACATTACTCGTATGGAGTGGCCAGCGCGCAGCCCGGATATCAACCCGATCGAGCATGCTTGGGACGAGCTAGGCAGATGCGTAAAACAACGAAACCCTCCCCCAATCACGCTTCGTGAGCTCAAAATTGCTCTCACAGAGGAATGGGAGAATATTCCCCAAAATCGTATAAGGAACTTGGTGTACAGCATGCCAAACCGCGTAAACGCAGTAATGGAAGCACGAGGAGGCAATACGAAGTATTAAAATTCAAGAAAATCGTAATAAAGTTCAAAAATTTCATGTTTCCTATTTTTGTTTTAAGGAGAGATCAGCAGTTTTTTTCTTTATGTAATTTTGTGTTAATAAAATGTATGGTGACTCATATTTTTTTTACTTTCATTTAAGGAGTATTACATTGTCTATTAAATACAATTTATTGCATTAACCTATCATTTTTAGTTTCCGAGATTTTTAACATTCTTTAAGTGACCCGGATTCATTGCTCTCGAGTGTATATCTGCATAGTTCAGCAATGTATATATTTTGGATTCTGAAAAAAACAATACTTAACTATTTTCTTGTAAATTCAGTGTGAAGGGTGACCATATTATACACGTAATAATGAAACCACATTTATTTTTATATTTTCATAACAGGTTATATCTATCGTACCTACGATTTGGTTATTTAGCAATCAATTTCGCTATAAGTTATAGAATGAATGAATATTGGCTGAATAGTGCTTATACGAATTTTAGAATTGTAATCATCGTAACAGAACATCTCATCTTTCGGTGTAAGATAGTGACATTTGTATTGGCCTGTGCCAGTTTCAATAATTGCAGGAATAAATACTATAGCACCTATTAATTTATATGATTTATTCGAAAACATTACAAAATATGGTATTTCTCTCACTCTAAACTTTTCACAACCATTCAGTTCATATGAAACTGTGTTTTATAGAGTATATTTGCACACGGTTTGGTTGTTACAAAACGTACGTCGGCACAAATGTACTTACATTGAAAACAGGATATCAAACTGCACTTAATTATTAGTCACTGCACGATATTGCACATATTAATATCCCCACAATTCAATTATGATGACACAAACATGATGATTAACTTTATAATATAAGAAATCCAAGTTAATTATTTATTTCGTACATGAACATATTCATGTACAAACGAGAATACTTCACCGCTGATGAATGTTTTGTTACTAAATAAATAATATTGTGGATAGGTAAGTGAAATATTAATTTGTAGGTACCCCCAAAATGTGGTCACCCTTCACACTGAATTTACAAGAAAATAGTTATGTATTGTTTTTTCAGAATCCAAAGTATATACATTGCTGAACTGTACAGATATATTTAGCAGACATTTCTGCTAAATGTTAGTATCTCTGGCTTTAGATTCCATTGAGATCTCAGGTGGCTCCAGCCAAACATATATAATTAGAACGTCAGGATTGAGGAGCCATAGAAAATGCGTTCATCTACAAAATTTACTCTGTTTTACTATTTTATTCCTATACTGCAAAAACAAACACAATACCTGCTAAATGATCATTATGTCGAATATATTAATTGATTGCTCACATCCAATAGAAATTCACCTCTTGAGTGTAGATTGAGGAGCCATACTAAAAGTATTGTATTTTCTTTCATTTTAGCGCTACAGAAGCTAAATTTTTAGAAGGTAATATGCACGATTGCTACTAAATCATACAAAATTTTCAAAAATGTTCATCTATTACTTAACGAGTTCCAGGTGGCTCCTCAATTCAGACGTTTAGATTGAGGAGCCACTTTTGTATTAAATATAACTAGTGATATATTTTACAGCTAAATCTAGAATTCGTGCTGCAAAATCAGCTACATTGCTGCTAAATAATGGTGAGATCAGATTTTAAAAATCTGATGTGGCCCCTCAAATATTTGGTCAAAATTTAAAATTTAAAAAACGTCGGGGACTCAAAATAATCATAAAAATAATATGAATGTAAAAAGTCTAAAACAATTTAAAAAAAAACTATTGAAAAAATAGCCACAAATATAACAAAAAACCGGCCAAGTGCGAGTCGGACTCGCCCATGAAGGGTTCCGTTACGTTACGATTTATGACGTATTAAAAAAAAACTACTCACTAGATCTCGTTCAAACCAATTTTCGGTGGAAGTTTATATGGTAATGTACATCATATATTTTTTTTAGTTTTATCATTCTCTTATTTTAGAAGTTACAGGGGGGGGGACACACATTTTACCACTTTGGAAGTGTCTCTCGCGCAAACTATTCAGTTTAGAAAAAAATGATATTAGAAACCTCAATATCATTTTTGAAGACCTATCCATAGATACCCCACACGTATGGGTTTGATGAAAAAAAAAAAAATGAGTTTCAGTTCTAAGTATGGGGACCCCCAAAATTTATTGTTTTTTTTCTATTTTTGTGTGAAAATCTTAATGCGGTTCACAGAATACATCTACTTACCAAGTTTCAACAGTATAGCTCTTATAGTTTCGGAAAAAAGCGGCTGTGACATACGGACGGACAGACAGACAGACAGACAGACAGACAGACAGACAGACATGACGAATCCATAAGGGTTCCGTTGCCATTTGGCTACGGAACCCTAAAAAGGTATAAATGTGAAACCCTATAAAAAGAAAAAATAACCTTGAAATTATGATCCTACGTAAGTACGTATGATATTTTTTGATTAACTGTTGTCCCGTCTGGGGTTTACCCTTTTTTGTTATATTTGTGGCTATTTTTTCAATAGTTTTTTTATTTATTGTTTTAGACTTTTTACATTCATATTATTTTTATTATTATTTTGTGTCGGGTTTTTTAAATTTTAAAACCAATTTTTTATATCATGATTTTTGCAGGAACTCCTTATTATTTCATTTCTTTTATTTTCTTGCGTTTTGAGATTCAGGTAATTTGGTGTTTAGTCAGGTTTTTAGTAATTCGCCATTTTGTGGTGGTGGCCATCCTGGATTTGAAATTTATCATAGTGCATAGCATTCTTCTAGTCAAGCCCTTTCGTTTGATACCCATATTGAGGAAGTTGTGAAAAAATATGTAATCCGCCATTTTGTGGCGGCGGCCGTCTTGTCAAAGTCAAAGTCAAATCATTTATTTGTAATAGGCACATAAAAGGTACTTTTGAACGTCAAAAATAAAAAAATTGACAGATTGTAGTAGCTTGATGTGCTGGCGTCTGTTGTCTGTTGACGTGCTGTTCTCATTTATAATGTGCATAATATGGTTTATGAGTTATGCTCGGCATTTACAAGGTTTTCCCCCCCAGCTTTGGGATTAGAGCATATTATTGTTATGCCAGATGAAGATGATATGATGTTTTAAAACCATACCTACATTAAATATAAAAAAAATTAAAAGTATTTTTATATTATTAGAACCCCCCCTCCCAAACATAAACTACAGGTTAGGATCCGTGGCAGAACATTTATTTTGTTTTTAATAATTAATTTAATAGAAAATATAACGACGTGGAAAAATATTTCATTTGTTTTAGTTAGTGAAAAGACAGATTTTTTTAACTCAATTAAAATCAAGTACAGTGGTGCTACAGCTTTGGTGCCCTAATAAGAAATGCTTAGATAGACAAGTACTATCAGACTAATGCAGTTTATTTTGTTGGCCGGCACTTTCACATTTGGACCAAAATGGATGATGTCCTTTGTGTTTGTTCCTAGTATTTATGTCATGGATATCACTGTATTTTTTAAACAATTTTATATTTTTATGGGCATTTATAAGATTTTCATAAATATACTGAGAAGGCACAGTCATAACATCATCATCATCTTTAAATTTGTCTCTGAGCGAGTGTCTCGGACTTAATTTATAAATTGATCGAACAGCTCGCTTCTGCAAAACAAAGATAGTCTGAATATCAGCGGCATTTCCCCACAATAGAATACCGTACGACATTACACTATTAAAATAGCTAAAGTACACTAAACGGACTGTCTCTATATCAGTTTAATTACGAATTTTTCTAACAGCGTATGCTGCGGAACTTAGCTTTTTTGACAATTTGTCTATATGCGGACCCCACTGAAGCTTAGCATCCAAGGTTATGCCCAAGAATACTGTGCTGTCTTTAGGATTCAATTCTTCGCCCTTTATCAATTCATTAGTTTTCACCTACTTAACGTGAGGTAGCGTAAACTTAATGCATTTGGTTTTTTTCTCGTTTATAAGTAAATTATTAACATTGAACCAGTGGACTACTTTAGAGCTCGTGCTATTTACATTGTCGGTAACCTGCTGCTAACGTTTAAGTTTTAACAAAAGCGAAGTCTCTGCAAACAACACTATATCATGATTATCCTTTATGAGGTACGGCAAGTCATTAATATAAATAAGAAACAAGAAAGTGACAAAGTGTAGATGGGGTAAAAGTAGCAAGATTTCTTGGCATTCTAGTTGACAGTCAACTAACGTAGAAAATGCAGGCAGACGACATATGTACGCGGCTAAGTAAATCTGCTTATGCTATTTTGATCTTAGCAAAGAAAGTTAATTTACAAACAGTACTTATAGCATACCATGGCATTGTTTCCTCAGTATTGAGATTTGGCATAATATTTTGGGGCAACTGTGCTGAAAGAGAAACTATATTTAGAACTCAAAAAAGATGTGTACGATGTATGGTAGGCCTAAAAACTACTGATAGCTGTGAGCCTGTCTTCAAATCATTAAAAATCTTGACTTTCCCATGCCTATATATATTTGAAGTAGCAGTATTTGTCAAATGTAACCTTAACTTGTTTCCTGCGATAGTAGATACTAGAAAACGAACCACTCAACTTAGATCCCAATACAAAACCATGTTCTGTACAGATAAATACAAAACAGCACTAGCAAGGAGAAGTATGTTAGGCATGGGTCCGGTTATATACAATAAAATTCCTGATAGCATAAAAAACGAAAATTTGCACAACTTTAAGAGAAAATTAAAGATTTTTCTAATAGAAAAATGCTATTATTCAATCACTGAATATTTGAAAGACATGCTGTTATAAAATTTCTGAAATTTCCTAAGTAACAATTATTGATCTTCCATATGACATTTAATTTTAATTTATGACATCATTCAATTTCTTTAACATTCTATATAAGTAAGTGCTGACAATTTTCATTTTATTATAATAACTGCGGAATTTTTTTTAATTTTCTAACTACACATTATTTATCAAGTATAACTTATCGACATTGTTCAGCGAGATGATCTAATTTATTTTACTTGTTATTTGTGATTCATGTAATATTTATATTAATTTATTGTTTTAATTATATTGCATGTTACTGCTTTACTACTTTTGTACGCCCTAGAGGCACAAATATTTGTATGAACTACATGTATTTGTTCCGAGTCTGGGTGTTTTTCTATCTATAATATGTATGTATTTACAAAAAAAAAATGTATATAAGTAGTTTATCAGCCATCTTGTTACCATAACACAAGCATTAGGTTGCTTAGCTTGGGACTAGATGGCGCTGTGTGAAATGTCCAGGGATATTATTATTATTATTATTAAAGCATAGAGCCCTCAACGTATTAACAAATAACAACTTATAATATACCTATGTTTTACAATCAATAAATGATTATGATTATACGAAATGGATTTCCAAAGGTATTAAAAAATCAGTTAAAACCATAAGGAACCTGCGTTTTAAATAATACTTCTCATTTGAAAATAAATTTAAAAAAATACTAATAAATAAAAAGAAATTAAAATACTTAAACTATAATAAATTACTTGAAAAATTAATACAAAAAGCACAAATCCGTAATACTAATTACGTAACTAGGGCTAAAAATATATGTAAGGCGTCATGGGACTTAACAAAATATAATTCCATTAATAAAATCAAATTCAGGAAACAAACATTAAAAAGATAAGACACTGAAACCGGACCACTAACAAGCCCCACGGACAATTATGTAAATGACTATTATATAAATTTGACGAACAACCATTTTGGCCTTAATACTAATAATCATCACATTGATTCTATTAATTCTAGTATGTTTTTAATGCCCACTAATGATGGCGAAATACAAAATGTAATAAAATCACTCAGGGATACAAATTCAACAGGATATGATCAAATACCTACAAAAATTATAAAATACATAAGCCCTATTATTACTCCGGTACTCGTACATCTAATAGACTTATAATTATTCACGGGAGTGTTTGCTGAGAAATTGAATATGATGGTTAATAAACCAATACGTGTATACGTGTATGTCTTAATAATATGACAAAACATAGCGCACCTATTTATGTAAACACCTATGTTTCACAAATAAACTGATTGATTGATTGAAAAAAGGTAATAAAAAACTTGTAGATAATTACAGACTGATAGCCCTATTGCCTACTTTAGCGAAAATTTACGAAAAGGTCATGCATACGCGATTCATGAATTTTATCGATAAGTTCCAAATTTTGAAACATGAACAGCATGGATTCAAAAAAAGGAAATCGACAACCACAGCGGCATTTAACTTAATTCACCTATTTACTAAAAATATTGACCATAAAATCCCGACAACTGTTGTATTTTTTGACAAAAGCCTTTGGACTTTGTATCGCACGAACTACTACTAAAAAAATATGAAAAATATGGATTACGCGGTAAGGCAAATACATGGTTGAAAAGTTACCTTACAAACAGATCGCAATTTGTAGAAATGAACTCAAACTCAAACTCAAATCATTTATTTCAATTAAACCATTTCAGGCACTTTTGAATTGTCAAAATTAAATTGTCGGTCAGTCAGTCAGAAAGTTGAAGCTAGTTGCCCATTCCAAAACGTAGATCTCTGTGGAGAAGAACGGGCAAGAAACTCCACGGACACTCTTTTAAATCAAGATATTATTACAAAATCCTGGGTACCATATTCTTATTGCTTCTCTATATGTGAGAACCATGTAAAAAAATAAACAATTTAAAATAAAAAATGAAAATAAGCCCTGACAGTCAAGAGATTACCAGTCTCAACCGTTCACGAACATGACACGTGGATCAGCACCATCCAGCTCAACCATTTCGTAGGGAACCGAATGATCCAACACATGCGCTACCACCAGTGAGACATTTAAGTGAGCATGACATACCCAACTGCCATGCTCTATCAAGTCAACATCAAAATATCGTAATAAAAAAAAAAACGAATCCATGGTTCTTACATTTACAAAATTAAAAAAATGCTTCTAAATTATACAAAACTATAGTTTGCAATTAATTTAAAAGATGAGAAAAAAGAAAAAATTACTACCAAATCAGGAAGAGGTATATAATATTGAAGTATTAAGAATTAAAACTGGATTGAATAAAATATACATTAAGTTCGTAATGTCAAAACATTTAAAAAAAACAAAAAGGGGAAGCATCTCTTCCAAATATTGAAATTGTGATCAACCAGTGTGCCCAAGTGCCTGTGGAGCAGGACCAGCACTAAGCCAAGCATTCTTATCTACGATATACTCATCCAACTTATAATATGCCTGTCTACATAGTGTGCGTTTAATGCATGTTTTAAATTTCTTCTCATTTAGTTGAAGAATATCGAGTGGTATTTTATTATAACATTTTACACAGTACCCCATAAAAGAAGTTTTTACTTTAGACAATCTGAAGCGCGGTTGATCTAGTTTGTTCCTATTCCTAGTGTTAAAATTATGCCGGTCACTTATCTTACTAAAAAGATGTAGATTTTTCGAACGTACATAATGTTTCCGTATATATATTGACAAGGAACCGTCATGATGTTAATTTTTTTAAACAGTTCCCTTAGAGATTCGCGTCTCCTGAGATTGTAGATGGCTCTGATAGCCCTCTTTTGCAGAATGAAGATAGACTCAATATCTGCAGCCCGTCCCCACAGCAAAATACCGTAAGACATGATGCTATGGAAGTAACTAAAATAGACCAGTCTCACAGTATTAATTGACGGATTCTCCAAACAGCGTAAGAGGCTGAACTAAGCCGCCCTGCAAGTGATGTTAGGTGAGGACCCCACTGCAGCTTTGAGTCAAGCGTGATCCCCAAGAAAACCGTATTTTCGACGAATTCAAGTATCTCCCTATTCAATACAACGTGACATTCACTACTTCTAACATTCGGTAAAGCAAATCTAATGCATTTAGTTTTTTTCTCATTTAATACTAAATTATTTACAGTAAACCAATTATGGACCTGCATAGCGTTATTTACGTCGTCAAGCTCCTGTGCACGTCTGCCTATTTTAAAAATCAGTGATGTGTCATCAGCAAATAACACCATTTGTGGTCGGGTTTTTAGTAAATGAGGTAAATCATTTATATATACTAAAAATAGGAACGGCCCAATATTGAGCCCTGCGGTACACCCATTTTGACTTTTAAACCCAATGAATTCACACCGTTTATTTGAACTTGCTGAAATCTATCATTTAAATATGATTTTAATAAGCTAAGAGCTAGTTTACCCAGTCCGTAATGCTCAAGTTTCAACAGCAGTGTTTCGTAATTCACGCAGCCAAATGCCTTGGTCGCAAAAGATGCCTATTGCATCTTGTGCCTCTTCCCATGCGTTAAAGATGTGTTTTAATAAAGTGACACCGGCGTCAGTTGTACAACGTCCTTTGGTGAAACCATACTGTTGATCGTGTAGGATGTTGTTACGATTGAAATGACTGAGCATTTGATTTAACATTACTTTTTCAAACACCTTGCTGAATACCGGCAAAACCGACACGGGTCTATAATTATTTGTGTCTTTGCTGTCCCCAGATTTTAAAAGTGGAATAACTTTACTGTACTTCATTAAATCCGGGAATACCCCTTGATCTACACAAAAATTAAATATTAAAGCTAAGTAGGGTGCAATTGTCTCAATAATGGATTGAGAAACTTTAGTAGACATGCCCTACAGATCTTCGGTGAGTTTAATCTTAAGTTGCCTAAATGCCTTTATAATGACTATAGGGTTAATATGGTTAAATTTAAATTCCACAGTACAGGCTGAGACATTCGCTCTTAATAATTCTATAGCTAGTGCGGGCGAGGAATTTAAAGTTTCTGTAGTTTTAATTGGGATATTGGTACTCAAACTCAAACTCAAACTCAAACTCAAATCATTTATTTCAATTAAACCCTTTCAGGCACTTTTGAATTGTCAAAATTAAATTGTCGGTCAGTTAGTCAGAAAATTGAAGCTAGTTGCCCATTCCAAAACGTAGATCTCTGTGGAGAAGAACGGGCAAGAAACTCCACGGACACTCTTTTAAATCAAGATATTATTACAAAATCCTGGGTACATTATTTTTATTGCTTCTATATGTGAGAACAATGTAAAAAAAACTAAACAATTTAAAATATAAAATTCAAAAATAAGCCCTGGCAGTTAAGAGATGACCAGTCTCAACCGACGGCGCCCGTTCACGAACATGACGCGTGGATCAGCACCATCCAGCTCAACCATTTCGTAGGGAACCGAATGATCCAACACACGCGCCACCACCAGTGAGACATTTAAGTGAGCATGACATATTCTTAACTGCCGAGCTCTGTCAAGTCAACATCAAAATATCGTAAAAAAAAAAGAAACGAATCCATGGTTCTTACATTTACAAAATTTAAAAAAATGCTTCTAAATTATACAAAACTATAGTTTGCAATTTATTTAAATATGAGAAAAAAGAAAAAAATACTACCAATCGGGAAGAGGTATATAATATTGAAGTATATTAAGAATTAAAACTTGAATGAATAAAGTATACATTAAGTTCGTAATGTCAAAAATATTTAAAAAAAAATAAAACAAAAAGGGGAAGCATCTCTTCCAAATATTGAAATTGCAATCAACTAGCGTACCCAAGTGCCTGTGGAGCAGGACCAGCATTAAGCCAAGCATTTTTATCAACGATATACTCATCCAATTTATAATATGCTTGTCTACATAGTGTGCGTTTAATGCATGTTTTAAATTTCTTCTCATTTAGTTGAAGAATATCGAGTGGTATTTTATTATAACATTTTACACAGTACCCCATAAAAGAAGTTTTTACTTTAGACAATCTGAAACGCGGTTGATCTAGCTTGTTCCTATTCCTAGTGTTAAAATTATGCCTGTCACTTATCTTACTAAAAAGATGTAGATTTTTCCGAACGTACATAATGTTTTCGTATATATATTGACAAGGAACCGTCATGATGTTAATTTTTTTAAACAGTTCCCTTAGAGATTCGCGTCTGCTGAGATTGTAGATGGCTCTGATAGCCCTCTTTTGCAGGATGAAAATAGACTCAATATCTGCAGCCCGTCCCCACAGCAAAATACCGTAAGACATGATGCTATGGAAGTAACTAAAATAGACCAGTCTCGCGGTATCCACGTCTGTTAATTGACGGATTTTCCAAACAGCGTAAGCGGCTGAACTTAGCCGCCCTGCAAGTGATGTTAGGTGAGGACCCCACTGCAGCTTTGAGTCAAGCGTGATCCCCAAGAAAACCGTATTTTCGACGAATTCAAGTATCTCCCTATTCAATACAACGTGACATTCACTACTTCTAACATTCGGTAAAGCGAATCTAATGCATTTAGTTTTTTTCTCATTTAATACTAAATTATTTACAGTAAACCAATTATGGACCATAAGCATAGCGTTATTTACGTCGTCAAGCTCCTGTGCACGTCTGCTTACTTTAAAAATCAGTGATGTGTCATCAGCAAATAACACCATTTGTGGCCGGGTTTTTAGTAAATGAGGTAAATCATTTATATATACTAAAAATAGGAACGGCCCCAATATTGAGCCCAGGTAGGTACTTAAAGAAAGTTGTAAATTCGAGACCGCGGGAAGTGTTAAGTGTGAAATCAGTATTACGTGTTTTGTTCCTGTTCGTTTCATTGTTAATAATCTTCTAAACGGTCTTTATTTTATTGTCTGCTGATTTAATCTTGTTACTAATGAATGAACCTTTAGCTGCTTTGCAGATATTTTTAAAAGTTTTAGAATACGTAGCAACATACCTATTAAAAGTATCCGTGTTAATATACGGCTTAAGGCCATACAGTTCAAATAATCTTTCCCTACTTTTTCTGATTCCTTTAGTTGCCCAGTCACTGAATAAAAACTTAGGGCAAATAGTTTTAGAGTTCTTCTTAAAATAACGATTGAACTCTGTTTGTACTAATGAAAATAATTCTTTATACAAAATATTACCATTAGTCATACTTAGGCCTTGAGCAATTAACTTGCTATTTAAAGTTATATTAAACTTATTCAAATTACTCGATGTTATTGGTCTAGTTTGAATCTGCACTTTTTGTATCGGTGTGTTGGACTTAAAATAAACGGTTTGACCGCTGTGATCAGAAGGAAGATAATTTACAATGGCCTTCTCTAGGGGATCCCTTCTTTTCGCATAATATTCTTTTTCCTAATATACTTTGGCATAACGATTTTGGCATATTTTGTTTTGCCATAATAATACATTGCCATATTTTTTTGGCATACAGTTTATGTTGGCATAATGATCTTGAAGGCTAATTTGTTTTGGCATCAATTTAATTCGCATAACGTTACTAGGCCTAATGATTATTAGCATAATAATATTTAGGCATACAATTAATAGAAATAACGGAAACAAATTTGAGTTATTTTTACGTATTGATTTTCACTCGATTCTGAATCACTTTTTCCAAGAGTCGGGGTGCCCCAAGGTCTAACACATTTCGATTTAGTGAAAAGGCAATGAGAACTTAGGATGCAAGAGCGAGCGAAGCGAGCTCGGGAATTGGGGCACCCCGACTCGGACAGGTTAGGTTCGAAGGGGATGACGGGGGCTCAAGTGAGCGAGCGGAGCGAGCGAACGAGCCCCCGTCATCCCCGTCGCCATCATCGCCGTCGTCATCGTTGTTAGGTTCCTTTAAACCCCGCAGACAGAAATAGGGGCCCCGCGAAGCGGGGACCCGTCGACTACGCCTTATATTATTGTTATCTATCTATACTTATAATAAATCTATAGAAGCGAAAATTCTGTACATTGAAAATATCAAAAAAATAAATGGCAGGGGGGGTGTTACTAGACCGACACCGAACCCAAAAATGTGATTAAAAAAATTTTTGTCTGTCTGTCTGTCTGTTTGTTCAGGCATCACGCAAAAACTACCGGTTCGATTACGATGAAACTTGGTATAATTATTCTTTAATATCCTGGGCACCACACTGGGTACTTTTTATCCCGGAAAAGTATAAACAATAAAAAACAAACTTAATTTTGCGGTTCGATCCCTAGACCCGATTACTGTACCAACCGCAAATAATAAGTTTGTCGTAGGTTACGTTACCCGCAGTGGAGTTCACTAAAGTTATGCTCTAAATGTAGTGCTGAAGGTTGAATTTGGCTTGCACCGTTCGCAGCACACGCGTGGCGCGCGGCCGCCACGGATCGCTACCGTATATAAGGATATTTTTTGAACTTTGATTTGAACGGACGTGTTGAGTGGCGAGCGTTCGTTCTTATTTTAACTGCTACTTGCAATTCTAAACCGTGTTTTTCAGTGCGATCTTTTTTATTTCTATTAGTTTTTAGAGTTATTTAGGTTTATTTTTATAAGTCGTAGGTATAGATTTTAATTTTAAAGTATAGGTAGTATATTTGATAGTGTACGTAGTGACCGTAGGTTATTTTATAATACTGTTAGGTAAGATTAGTCATTCGTATAGATATTAGTTTTTAGGGATTTTGCTTATTTATTGAGTTTTCAATAAATAAGCAAAATCCCTAAAAACTAATATCTATAAAATAAAATACCTACCTACCTAAATAAACCTATTTCTGATGATAACTGTTTAGTTACCATCAGAAAACCTACCTAAATAAACCTATTTCTGATGATAACTGTTTAGTTATCATCAGAAATAGGTTTATTTAGGTAGGTAGGTATTTTATTTTCTGTTATTGAGTTTTTTTTTTTTATTATGTAGGTACTTAGGTAAGGATATCATATAGGTACCCTCTTAATCACCACTAATGAGACACAATTGGTTTTCTATTGTAATTAGCCACAAAGGGCCCGCGAGATAGATCGTATCCTGGGGAAGCACATACATTTTATCCTGTTGGCACGTTCCCGTGGGATAATTTCCGACATCCACGCGGGCGAAGCCGCGGGCAGAAGCTAGTGCTTAAGAGGAGGCTCCCTAAATTTCATGTAAATTTGAACTAACATTCTGGGACAGTCAGACATGCAATCAAAATTGAACTTTGTTAGATGATATAATGGATCTTTTATCTTTGCATGTATAAGACAGAAACGTAATTGTAACATTTTCGCCCGATTCATTATTTATTCGAAAATCATGTGTTTTTTAAGGATTATTGCATTTTTTTTCAAGATGGCTCAGCCTTTATGTCTAAAATAAATGTTCACAGTAAGAAAATATACTTTACTATCGACCCATAAGACATTTTTTCTCTAGATCAATTATTACTTTAGTTATAAACGAAATAAGAATTGAGACTTACGACATTTAGTTTCGAGCTCCAACGCGATCAAGGAGTGCACGCGGTATTCAACTTTATTACTGATGTGTTAGCGGCCTAACCCGCCTAACGGCCAGCCGGTTCGTCAGTGCCGCGCTGTGCGCCATCGTGAGAGGGTGTATCACTCGCGCGCGCGTTCAATACGTATTTTACTTGAGAGTTATTTTAATAAAATTCACATTAAAACGCTACCTATACAATGGGAAACAAACACAATAAAAGACGTCATGAACAGAAGAGAAAAAAAGACGAAAGCTTAAAAAATATTGCAAGAATCATGAGAAGCAAAGCAGTATTTTTTTATTAGTATTTTTTTTTTAAATACGTATATATTATTTTGACGAAACGTCTAAAGTATAAAATTGTATGACAGTCGATCGATATTCATACAATTTTATACTTTAGGCTATGGTAATACGGTCCTATTTTCAATGGAGCCAGTAAATTCCGCGAAGATTTTTCCGCTGTCTGAACTTCGCCAAAAATGTAAACAAATATGAGTTTATGGAAAAATAATTTTAATTTCTACACAATAAAGTTTAGTTTACGCTACAACTTCACACATTTTTATAACTTTTTCAATAGTGCTAGTCACTCTGAAATGAACTTAATTACCATTACAATAAAGTTGATATTCCTTTAACTTGAAATAACGTCAATTTGAAACAAATAAAATTTAAATATAGATATCTCTATGATGATCAGATAAATTTGATTTGATTGCAGCCGCCCTATATCATAACTACTGCTAATAATTATTATTGCATGCAACTACAACCTAGCGCGTGGGTTCAAGGCCAGATTGTTACAGTTGTGTTGGAGATTGTGAGAACATAGGAAGCTATGGAGGCGATTTGATTGTATTAAGTACCTATATAACAATATTATAAGTAGTATAACAATTATGTTGTTTATGCTTATATATAAATTGTTGAAGATGTTTTATCCGAATAATGACTAATAAGTATATACTCTCTTAGGAAAAAAAAATTAAGGCAAATTTCCCGAATTTGAATGTCATCCGGAACAAGGAAACTTATTGGAGACGCCTTCTCAGTTGCATAATTTAGTTTCTGTTCCTGCGAAATCATGATGCAAGTTGTTGCAGTTTTTGTCTGGCTTGTTAATTCTGATGGCGTCACAGATGTATTTGCGAGCTGATAAAATTTTTATTTTACAAAATAGCTTTCTGTCTTTTATAGGGTAACGTGTGTCGGTCATGAGTTTCTGCATGTTATTACAAAATCGGCGCAAAATATGATTTCTACAGTTAATCTTTTCGACTGTAATGTTTGCGTAGGGCCGTGACTCAATAATTTTTGTGTAGGTACTGCTATCGCCATCTGCTATAAATCGTCCATAAATAATGTTGTGCATTTCAATCGATTTTTTTAAACCTTCTGCTATGATTGTTGCTTCCATGCCTGTAGATGGGACGTCGTAATTTTTGTAACATACGAGGGCGACACTGAAAGTTTTTAGAACCGGCCACTTGTAAAGGATATAATAAAAAAATAAGTTCAAATTTTGAAAATGGAACTCTGCCAATATTATTGTGTATGTATTTTATATAATAATAATAACGTTTATTTATAAACATGCTGCAGATTTACTATAACTTATCTTAAAAAAAATATAGAGGACACAGTTGCTCATTTGCCTGAACTAGGTGGAACCTGTTTCAGGCTAGAACGGTGCAAAAAAAAATAACAACTGAGAAGACTAATTAAAAATTAATATTACCTTAAAAAGACTAACATGTTTTATTTACAGACAACGAGTAAATCCTCTGTCTCACTGTATGATATGCTAAGTAAAAATTGCAGAATAACCTTTTTACAGTCGCAATTATTTAATTTATAAATACTTTTTTTCCTATTTAATTTATTGTATAGAAATGGACCTAAAAATGTATAAAATCTGTTTACAAAGAAATATTTAGAGGATGCATTGGACTTACATACAATTTACAGACAGAATTTTATTCATTTGTCATTTGTTTACGATTTGGCGGCAAATTGAAAATTGTCTGCGTCACGTCAGCATGAATTTAACGCGAGAAAAATTTCGTACAATGATTTTTTACGACTTTCAATGTCATTTAAGTCAACAAGAAAGTTATGATTGACTTCGATTGGCCTTTTACGATGAAATGCCATCTCGCGACACTGTTTACAACTTGTTTAATGCGTTTAAACGTGGTCGCACTAATCTCACCGATGATCTGCGTGAGGGACGGCCTTTTACGGTGACGACTGAAGATAACATCAGTTTTGTGCGGCGTATGATAGAGACTGACAAAAGAGTGACTTATCAGCAGATTCGGACAAGCTTAGGCATCGGTATGAGTCAAGTGCACAACATCATCCATGAACATTTAGCGGCCAGAAAGCTTTGTGCCCGGTGGATACCTCATAATTATTTCCGAAAATAAAAGAAAAACTTCGAGGAAAACGTTTTATGGACGCCAAGGAAGCAGTGGCTGCATTTCAAAATGCCGTCGAAGAGACCCCTACGGACGAGTGGGCAAATTGCTTTTCTCAGTGGTTCCATCGGATGCAGCGATGTATTGATGTAAATGGACACTATTTTGAAAAGATATAATAACACTAATAACTTGCTAGTTTGTTCAGTTTTTTATTTTCTAAGAATTTTCAGTGTCACCCTCGTATATGGTCTTTTATAGCATTTCCACTTTTTTGACAAATGCATCAATACTTTTTTTTACTAAATTGTTTCAACTGAGCATGACTACCACCACTTGCTTGTATTCCAGCTACAGCGTCTTTATTGATGTTCTGTTTCGATGCCTCTTTTGAATTTCTTATTGCACATCATGCACCGCAAATTTAGCCGAGAAAAAAGTCAAATTTTGGTGTTCAGAAACCAATTGAATCGAGTTTAATCCCCAGTTAAAAAAGAGATTTATGATCAGCAACCACTTGCAACTTATCATAAAAAATCGTATATCAATAATACGTCTTCCAGTTGAAAAGAAATGAAGTTTCAGCCATAAATGTAAAAGTAAGTAGATATCTGAACTATTCCGATAAGCTGTTTTTGACTTTAAGCATCTCGAGCTGGCAACGAATACTTCTGTATCAAATATGAGCCTTATTCTTACCTCGTTACTTTTATTATTGGAAATGTTGTTTTTGTATCAGTTCAAAAAACATTTTGTTTTGTGTTGTTTAACAGACGTGATGGATATTGATATCTAAAAACGATAAAAAAAAACAGATTTCTCAACTCATACTTCAATTAACACCACCAGCGGTCATTGACTCCAAAAAACAAACAATCATCAATTCCAATCTTTTTAATTTGTCGATTTTAGACTGCGGAGTTTCTCTAGCTAATTTAATTTGACCGTGTTTTGAGTAATGTAGTAGTTAGTATTAAATAAACTATTATATTTCATAAAATAAAATATATATAATAATATAAAGGTGTTTCTATTCCATCTATGTTCGTTATTCTAAAATCAAAATACGTAAAGTTAGAATTTTGCGTCGACGCGGCGACCTTCGGCTCGCTCGCGGGAATTGAAGCGCGGAGTGGCGGGGCGCATGGGGCGGAGCTTGCGTGGAAATTATTTTAGAGTGCCTGGTCTTAATAAAGTTATGCTTAAAAAATGTATGCTTTAGAATTTTATGTTTAATCATTATTATGATTAGAGAAATTATGCGTAAAAAAATTATGCGTAAGCTGTTATGAGCATAGAGCAACACGGGCCACCGGCAGTGGCCCGTGTTGCTCTATGGTTATGCGTAAATAATTTATGCGAAAATATAATTAGGACAAACAAAAGTATGCCAAGTTATATTAGGTCTTAAAATTTTATGCAAATGGATAGGGAACCCCTTCTCTAGATATTCGCAGCAAGAGAAAACATTATCAATACATGTAGCAGTAGCCGTAGTTATTCGTGTTGGTTCCAAAAACACATTTGACAGATTGAATGATTAAAAGAGGCTTAATAATCTGTTGCTATTTGAATTGATTTCCAAAATATTAATATTAAAGTCACCACAAATAATTACTGATTTATTACCAGTTCAAGTTTTGCCATGACATCTTCCATTACTGACTCAAAAATAGAGTAGTTTTGATAGCTTGGAGGCCTGTATACGCATACTATAAAATGCTTATCTAGCTCAACACAGGACAGTTCGATGCTATGTTCCACCGATAGTTCCACTGTCTTTCGAGTCTTATATTTTATAGAATTTTTAATTAAAATTAATGAACCTCCACGCAGCATGGATTTTCGGTTAAAGCAACTACCCACACTGTAGTTCACATAATTAATTAGCATTTCATTTCATAATGACTGTGGATAAACCAAATCAAAACGGTGAACCGAAATTTAAATCTAAATTAGGTTACAGTTGCACAGGGCACTCTTTGCAGACGATGTGTCCGTAATTATCCCATAAACTAAAGATAACTATAGTGAGGAAATAAATAGTACCGTAAGCAAAGTAATAACTTGGATGAAAAAAAATAACCTTAAACCTAACATAGATAAAACCAAATATATACAATTTCATAACAAAAACTGGAATAAAATTATTTTAAACATCACTTATAAAGATAAACAATTACAACAATCGGATAGTATGACTTTTCTCTCTACCAGTCAACCAAGGGTGGTGAAGAGATTAGATGGCAGGTGCTTTGGTTGAGAGGGACAATAATAATAAAAAATACTCTTAAAACTAGGTACACCAATACATAAATAGGTTATATACACATACTCAAACTCAAACTCAAAATATTTATTTCAATTAAACCATTACAGGCACTTTTGAATTGTCAAGGGGTCAGTCAGTCAGAAAAATGAAGCTAGTTGCCCATTCCAAAGCGTAGGTACCTATGGAGAAGAACGGACAAGAAACTCCATGGACACTCTTTTAAATCACAATAATATAGTATATATATACTCGTAATGAGTAGTTACAAATTATTGTCTACATCATTCATGTCAAAAAATATACATGTGAGAACGATGCAGAACGTTAAAAGCGTCCGTAATGAAAATTATAAAAAAAAAACAATTCAAATGTAATGTAATTTGTATGGTGTACAATAAAGAGTATTCTATTCTATTCTATTTAAATATTAAATTAAATCAAAATAAGCCATGGCAGCAAAAAGATGACCAGTCCCTACTGACGGCGCCCGTTCACGAACATGACGCATGGATTAGCACCATTCAGCTCAACCATTTTGAAGGGAGCCAAATGATCCAACACATGCGCCACCATCAGCGAGACATTTGAGTGAGCATGACATACTCTCTGCTGCCAGGGCACATTCAAGTCAATGAAAGACGTACCCAGTAAATGGTAGCTTTATAGTATGTACATAGTACTCACACATGTGCTATACAATTATACAATACTAGGAGATTGAGTTTATATAATGCAAAAAAAAAAGTATTTTAGAATCTTCAGCAGCTCCAATAGTATTTTCAAATGCTAATCAATTTATTTATGCGTCCATATGGAGCAGGACCAGCGTTTAGCCAAGCATTTTTATCAGCGATATAATCCCCCAATTTATAATATGCCTGGCTGCATAGTGTGCGTTTTATACAAGATTTAAATTTCGTTTCATTCTGTTCTATTATGTGGGGAGGTATTTTATTGTAACATTTTAAACAGTACCCCATGAAAGATGAATCTACTTTAGCCAGTCTGAAACCTGGTTGAACTAATTGCTCCCTATTTCTAGTGATATAATTGTGTCTTTCACCTCTTTTACTAAAAAGATGTAGATTTTTCCTTACGTACAGACGCCAGTACATCAAGCTACTACAATCTGTCAAATTTCTTTAATAGATTTTCAACTTTATCGCTAAAGCATTAAGGTTCAAGGTAGATTGGGAAAATTTGACAGTTTCGGGTAGCTTGACCTGCTGGCGTCTGTACATAATGTTTTCATAGATATATTGACAAG
This sequence comes from Apamea anceps, assembly GCA_951799955.1. NCBI lineage: Eukaryota > Metazoa > Arthropoda > Insecta > Lepidoptera > Noctuidae > Apamea > Apamea anceps. The sequence goes on from OX637524.1 coordinate 17,309,280, forward strand.
GTACCGTCATGATGTTAATATCTTTAAACAATTCCCTTAGAGAGTCACGCCTGCGGAGGCTATATATGGCTCTGATGGCTCTTTTCTGCAGAATAAAAATAGACTCGATGTCTGCAGCCCGTCCCCATAGCAAAATACCGTACGACATAATACAATGAAAGTAACTAAAATAGACTAGTCTCGCGGTATCAACATTAGTAAATTGACGGATTTTTCTCACAGCATACGCTGCTGAACTTAGTCGTCCTGCAAGGGATGTTAAATGAGGACCCCATTGAAGCCTTGAGTCAAGCGTGATCCCCAGGAAAACAGTTTTATCGACGAATTCTAGTTTCTCTTGATTCAATTCTATCTCACAATGACTACTTTTGACATTTGGTAAAGAAAATCTTATGCACTTCGTTTTTTTCCCATTTAATACTAAATTATTAGCAGTGAACCAGTTTTGGATCTGCAGTAGGGTGTTATTTACGTCGTCAAGATTTGATGCACGTCTATTAATTTTAAAAATCAAGGAAGTATCGTCAGCAAATAACACCATCTGTGGTTGGGTTTTTAACAAATGGGGTAGATCATTAATATATACTAAAAAGAGGATAGGACCTAATATCGAGCCTTGTGGTACACCCATTTTTACTTTTAAACCGATTGAATTGACACCATTTATTTGAACTTGCTGTTGTCTATCATTTAAATAAGATTTTACTAAACTGAGCGCAAGTTTTCCAAGTCCGTAATGCTCAAGTTTTAAAAGTAAGGTTTCGTGGTTGACGCAATCAAAAGCCTTGGAGAGGTCACAAAAAATTCCTATGGCGTCTGGGGACTCTTCCCACGCCGTAAAAATGTGTTTTAATAAAGTGACACCGGCATCAGTCGTACAACGTCCCTTGGTGAAACCATACTGTTGGTCGTGCAATATTTTATTGGTGTTAAAATGATTGAGCATTTGGATCAGCATAACCTTTTCAAACACCTTGCTGAAAACCGGTAATACGGATACGGGTCTATAATTATTGGTAACTTTACTGTCCCCCGATTTGAGAAGTGGTATCACCTTGCTGTATTTCATGAGATCCGGGAAGACTCCTTGATCCACACACAAATTAAATATTAAGGCTAAGTACGGCGCTATAGTCTCAATAATGGAGGTACAAACTTTGATAGACATTCCCCATAGATCTTCGGTTAGTTTGATCTTGATTTGCTTGAAAGCTTTTATGACTGTGCCTTCTCAGTATATTTATGAAAATCTTTTATATGCCCATAAAAATATAAAATTGTTTAAAAAATACAGTGATATCCATGATATAAATACTAGGAACAAACACAAATTTGTTGTACCTACAACAAGGCTCAAGAAAATAGGTGGCTCGTTCAGATGCCAATGTATACGCTTTTACAATAAAGTTCCAAGCCTCGTTCAAGATCTAAGCCTTAATAAATTCAAATCATTCATTAAACGTAAGTTGTGCCAGAAGGCCTTTTATACCGTTAAGGCTTATATCGAGGACAAAAAGGCTTGGGATTAAGCTGCTTCCAATTTTTACATATTGAATGTTTTTTTTTTTTTTTTTTTTTTTTTTTTTTTTTTTTTTTTTTTTTTTTTTTTTTTTTATATATACAATTTGACATTAATGAATTTGATCTATGACATTTACTTACTTTGTAAAGTATTCTATTATTTTAATTATTGTGAATGTGAAGACTATGTGGGTCATTTTATTTTTTATTTTTACTTTCTGTTCTGTTAGTTTTTGTCATGGTCTGGCAGTTTGAGTAATTATTGTGGCCTACCCAAATGTCCTTTCTTTGGTATTGTTCGTCGAATCGTTGAGCTCCTTAAGTTTTGAGTTGAGCTGCACGATTTCTGACATATGCGTGCACTGACTGGACAGGTCCTCTCAATCTGTGTGGTTCTTTCCTCAAAAGACCATCTCAGACATCGACCTACATGGTCTTCATATGATCTGACCAAGATTATGTCTGGACTTTAAAAGAGACTGTGACGTCTGAGTTTGTTTCGGCCTTTCTTCTCAGGCTAGTCAGATAGGAAACGCCGGCCTCATCTAGTTTTAAAATATGATTGACGTGTAAAAGTGTTTGTACAAACCTACTTACAAAATAAAATCATTTATCATTTATTTTATCATTTACTATTGTGGGGTTTATATGCTTGAATTCAAATTCAATCTGGCAGGATGAGACGTTTGGGGTGCGTGGACAGGAAACCTCCCCGAGTTCCCGTGGACTGGAATTCCCTTATGGATACGTCCGGGGGGAAGGCCAGTCTCTGGGACGGTGCACCCTGGGGTACGGGCAATGACTCCCCTTGGGCACTATGTGCCTAAGGGGTCTCGTTGCCCGTATGCCAATTTCCTGTCGAAGAGGTACGCTCCACACAAGTCGCTATGAGGAGCAGAGCGGCAACTGTGGTGGAGTAAGAGCGGGCCCGGTGTGCACTTACCCTGCCGCCGGGCAGGCAGGGGGGGGGGAACCCCCCCCCCCTCCTGCCACCGCTAATCTCGTAGCCCCGGAGACAGTTAAGGTCATGTCTCTGGCTGTTGAAGGGGGTCGAGGGTCTTGGCTTAACCGCCCGGACCGCGAGGAAGATTAACCTCTATAAAAAATTCCCTAAACCTCCAAGCGGCGGCGCACCGTGAGGGAGGTAGTAAGCTTGGCTAATGGGTAGCTTGATTTAGTCGCTAGTGCGAACCACGGAATTTGAGCAAGTACACAAAGTTTTTACTCGTGGGAACAAAATGGAATTTTTTTTAAAAAACCCAAACCCAACCGACGAAGAGAGGAGTGATGCGAGGTCGGAGTCCGACTCGGCATCGGGAGGAGCGAGCACGGGAGGCTCAGGGAGCCCTTGCCGTGGTAAGGAGTTGGCTGCTGCGAAAAGAAAGGTGCAGAGCAAGCGGCCAAGGTCAGTGGACGGCCAGGGGTCGTCCTCTGACGGGGAGCTGGCCTCGGCTCGGAAAATCCCCACCAGTAGGCGGGGAGGAGTCCGAGAGCGAGGCATTGGGAGGGGGCTCACTGCTCGGGAGGCGGCAGAGCTGGCGGAGAAGCCTGCAAAGGAGGGGGGAACCGGTCGCGCGGTCGCTCCGGAGCCCTCCAGTGACAAAGCGGGCGAGGTTGGCGGCCCTGATGCGGACCGCATGAGGAAGTTTGCGGCGGTCGTGGAGGCCGCGATTCGGGACGTGTCCCTAAAGAAGCTGCAGACTTCCAAAAACAGGGCCGTAGCCTCGGCAAAGGCCGCCATTATGGCGGCGGCGGAGGCGGCCAACTGCACCGGTCCTTCGGCCGGCGAAGTGGCCGAATTGCGGGCGGAGGTCGCCCGCCTGACGGCTGCCACGGAGCGTCTCCAAGAGGAGAATAGGAGGCTCCGGGCAGACCTGGCCGGCCTAAAGGACACCGGCAAAGCGCAGGCGACGCCGGCAGCCAGCCAGCCAGCCAGCAAGCCAGCCAGTGCCGGTGGAGAACCAGGTCCTGAACCTGGTTCGGCAGGAACTGGCGGCCTTCCAGGCGCGGTTCGCCGCCCTGGAGAGCATAGTCCTGCGCCCCCCCTTGGCGGGTAGGACGGCCCCAGGGCCGAAGGCGGCCTCGTACGCGGCCGCTGCCGCCCCTAAGCCCGGGCCGTCTGGCCGGGCCCAGGCGCCGGCCAAACCGGCGTCGGCTGGAGGAACCCCGGCGCCGGGAAAACCGGCGCAAGCTGGCGGAGCCTCGGCGCCGGCAAAACCGGTGCCTGCCGGCAAACCCCCGGCGCAGGCCCATAAGAAGGGCAGAACGGCTGGGAAGGCGACGGCCCCGGAGCCTACGCCTACCCCAGAGAAATCTCCCACGGCCAACGCCGAGTGGCAGGTGGTCGGGGAGAAAAAGAAGGCGGCCAAGGCGGCCAGGAAAAAGGCGCAGAGGAGGCGCCGCAAGGAGCGACTGCGGCTGTAGTAATAACGCTACAGCCAGACGCGGTCAAAAGGGGGGTGACCTACTGCGACGTGCTCACCAAGGCGAGAGCGACGGTGGATCTCCAAGAGCTGGGGATCACCGGGGGCCTCCGGCATAGGGTGACCGCCACTGGTGCCCGCATGCTGGAGATCCCCGGTGCGACGAGTGGCCCCACCGCTGACGCCCTAGCTGAGAAGCTAAGGGCGTCCCTCAATGCGGACGAGGCTCGAGTCTCCAGGCCTGTCAAGTGCGCAGATATGCGCATTATGGGCCTGGATGACTCCATTACGGAGACAGAGGTGGTAGCCGCCGTCGTCAGGACGGGCGAGTGTCTGGCCGATCAGGTGAAGGCGGGCACCATACGTCCTGACTTCACGGGCATGCGAACCGTAACGGTAAGCTGCCCAGTGACGGCGGCTAGGAAAATTGTGGAGGGAGGAAGGCTCCTGGTGGGCTGGGTGTCCGCGCAGGTTAAACTGCTGGAGCCCAGACCTCTGAGGTGCTACCGATGCCTCGTGGGGCACCACGTGAGCGTCCAGTGCACCTCGGAGGACCGCAGCACTCTGTGCTTCCGCTGCGGTAAGCCCGGACATAAGGCCGGCTCGTGCACCGCCGCGCCGCACTGCGCTGCATGTGCGGCTGCTGGCAAGCCGGCCGATCACCGGGCCGGCAGCAAGTCCTGCGCCCCACCCGCCGATGCCAGGAGGAAAGGCAGGCCCTCCGCCGCCGTCACCGCCACCACCACCGTCGCCGCCACTGCCGCCGTCGCCGCCGCCGCCGCCACCACTGCCGCCACCGCCGCCGCCACCGCCGCCGCCACCAATGCCGAGGGGCTCTCACAAGGGGCCCAGGAGGGGGCTGAAATGGAGGAGTAATGGCTCCGCCTTTACGCCTCCTCCAGGCGAACATCAACCACTGCGCCTGCGCTCAGGACCTGTTGCTCCAGAGCATGGCGCAGTGGTCGATTAACATCGCCGTGGTCGCTGAGCCGTACTTTGTCCCGCCCAGGGATAACTGGGTGGAGGACCTTAACGGCTCAGTGGCCATAATTTCGTCGGCTGCCGCCGGCACCCCGTCCCTCGAAGGTGTCACGAAGGGACAGGGGTGCGTAGCAGCACGGTTCGGAGAGATTGTAGTAGTGGGAGTCTACTTCTCTCCGAGCCGAACTCTCGCCGAGTTCCAGAACTCTTTAACAGAGTTGAGTGTCGTCGTCGCCAGAAGCCATCCTTTCTCCGTGCTAGTGCTCGGGGACTTCAACGCCAAGAATGTGGCCTGGGGTTCCCGTTGCACAGATGTGCGGGGCAGGATGGTGGAGGACTGGGCTCTGGAAACAGGCCTGGTCGCCGTGAATCGGGGTTCTGTCCCTACGTGCGTGCGGATGCGGGGCGAGTCGGTTGTGGACATCACGTTCGCCAGCCCCGCTCTGTCACAGCGTGTCATTGACTGGCGCGTCATGGAGGAGGTGGAGACCTACTCCGATCATCGGTATATCCGATTTGATGTCTCCACCCAGACCTCTAGCGCGCTGGTCCGACAGGCCCCGAGTGGTCCGCGTTGGGCGCTGAAGCAGCTGGACCGGGAGCTCCTCCTGGAAGCCTCGATCGTGCAGGCCTGGGTGTCTTCACCGGACAGGCCTGCTGATATTGACGATGAGGCGGAGTGGTTCCGGGAGGCCATGTCCGAGATCTGTGACGTGGCAATGCCCCGAGTCCGGCCAGGATGCGCCCGACGTCGGGTGTACTGGTGGTCGCAGGAGGTGGAGGCGTTGCGCAAGGCGTGCGTCGACGCGCGACACCGGTACACCAGGCACCGCAGGCTCCGCATCCGCCCTCCGGATGCGGAAGCCACAGAGGTGGAGCTGTACGAGGGGTACAGAGCGGCGAAGACCGCCCTCCGAGAGGCTGTCCAGCGGGCCAAGGATGCGGCCCGCGAGGAGATGCTGGAGACTCTGAACAGAGATCCATGGGGGCGCCCTTACAAAATGGTGCGGAATAAACTCCGCACCTGGGCCCCCCCACTGACTCAGAGTCTCCGCCCTCAGCTGGTGGAGGAGGTGGTGAGCGCTCTGTTCCCTTCACGGGGGGAGCATACTCCCCCGCCTATGGCTCCGCCACTGGCGGTGCCCGAAGCGGACCACGCGGAAGGCGACGACGACACCCCTGAAGTGACCAGGGTAGATCTGAGAGCGGCGGTTGGCAGGCTGAAGGCCAAAAACACCGCCCCAGGACCCGACGGCTTGCCGGGTAAAGCCTGGGTCCTGGCCTCGACGGCTCTCGGGCCTCGACTGGAGGCGCTCTTAAGCGCATGCATGGAGAGAGGCCAGTTTCCGCTCCGTTGGAAGACGGGGAAGCTGGTCCTCATTCAGAAGCCAGGGCGCCCTGCGGACTCTCCGTCCGCATACCGGCCCATAGTGCTGCTCGACGAGGTCGGCAAGCTCTTTGAGAGAGTAATTGCGGGCCGCCTCGTCGGGCACCTGGTGAGGACTGGGCCGGATCTTGCGGATTGCCAGTTTGGCTTCCGCAAGGGGCGCTCTACGGTGGACGCCATCATGCGCGTGAGAGCCCTCACGACGGGGGACGCAGTGTCCCGGGGTGGGGTGGTCGTGGCGGTGTCACTCGACATCGCCAACGCGTTCAACACCCTGCCCTGGAGCTGCATTGGGGAGGCACTCCGGTATCACCGGGTGCCGACCTACCTCCGTCGAGTAGTCGGGGCGTATTTGACGGACAGAGCCGTCATCTACCCCGGTCGCGACGGGAACTGGAACCGGCGAGAGATGTCGTGCGGTGTCCCACAGGGATCGGTTCTGGGGCCGCTTCTGTGGGACATCGGTTACGACTGGGTGCTGCGGACCGACCTCCCTGAAGGCGTCAGCGTAGTTTGCTACGCTGACGACACGCTGGTCCTGGCGCAGGGGAGGTCGCATCAGGCGGCGGCTGACGCGATGACACGCGGGGTTGCGATAGTCGTGGAAAGGATCCGGCGGTTGGGTCTCGAGGTGGCATTGCACAAGTCCGAGGCCATGTCCTTTCATGGGCCTCGGTACGGGCCACCTCCAGGATCCCAACTAGTGGTAGGAGGGGTTCACATCGGCGTCGAGACCACGATGAGGTACCTGGGTCTCGTCCTCGACAGCCGATGGAACTTCGTCGAGCACTTCCGACGTTTGGCCCCCAAACTGGAACGGGCCGGGGCCGCCCTAAAGCGGCTCTTGCCCAACCTGAGGGGGCCAAACGCCTCCTGCCGGAGGCTTTACGCGGGGGTCGTGCGGTCCATGGCCCTATATGGGGCCCCGGTATGGGCGCGTTCACTGCGGCTACGAGCCGCACACTACCTGAACGCGCCCCAAAAGGTGGTAGCCATAAGGCTAATCCGGGGCTACCGCACGATCTCGGGCGAGGCAGCAAGCCTCCTTGCCGGACTGCCGCCATGGGATCTGGAGGCGATAGTGCTCGCGCGCCTGTATGATTGGCGCGCGGAGGCACTACGCCGGGGGGAAACTCCGCATCCGCGGCAAACCGCGGCGGAGCGGACGAACCTCCGGCGCGATCTCATGGCGGCATGGAAGGAGCGACTATCGCAACCCAGCGCAGGGCACGCCACGATAGCGGCGGTAAGACCCCTCTTTGAGGAGTGGCTAGAGAGACGTCACGGCGCTCTCACCTACCGCCTGACGCAGGTCCTCTCCGGACACGGATGTTTCGGGAGGTTCCTGCACATAATCAGGCGGGAGGAGACGCCCGGGTGTCACCACTGTCAGGATTGCCCAGAGGACACGGTGGAGCATACGGTGGAGGTCTGCCCTGCTTGGGCAGAGCACCGCCGTGTCCTCGTAGAGGCGATCGGCAGCGGCGGCGACCTCTCGCGTCCGGCCCTGGTTCAAGCCATAGTCCGGGGCGAGAGGGAGTGGGAGGCAGTCACCTCCTTCTGCGAAGCAGTCATGCTAGCGAAGGAGGTGGCGGGGTGGGCGAGAGAACGCGCCTTGCGCACCTCACGCCTCAGCCGCCGCGGGAGACGCTCCGGGCGTCGGGAGCCGCGTGACGACTCCCGGCCACCGTAGGCGCGGGCCTGCGGGTGGTGAGTAATGGGTAACTCACCGTCCGATCAGGACCAGGCCCGTGCCGGACGGCGTGTTGTGTTCCACGCGCGCCTCAAAGAGATGTCAGCATGAGTGACGGGGCCCCATAGGGCCGAAGCCTGCCAGGGTAGCGGGATTATCCGAAAGGGTTACCGCTGCCCTGGAACATAAAGGGCTAAGGAAGGAACACGGGTGGGTTTTAGTCAGTAAGAGTCTGACACTCCCTCCTGCTCCACCCAGAGCGGGAGGAGTCATTTGATGATTTCCCATCCTCAAAAAAAAAAAAAAAAAAGGATGAGACGTTTGCTCTTAATAAATCAATAGAACGTAAGGACGAGGAATTTAAGATTTCAGTGGTTGTATGTAGGATACTGGTAAAGAAATTTACAAATTCATGAGCAACTTCTTTGTTAGTGCTTATGAGACCACGTGAAGTCTCTATTGTGAAATCATTATTATGTCTTTTATTCCGGTTAGTTTCATCATTGATAATTTTCCAAACCGTCTTTATTTTATTATCGGCCGATTTGATTTTGTTGCTAATATACAAGGCTTTAGCTACTTTGCAGATATTTTTAAAAGTTTTAGAGTAGGTAGCAACGTATTTATTAAAAGTTTCAGAGTTAATGTAAGGCTTAAGGCCATACAGCTCAAACAATTTTTCCCTACTTTTCCTTATACCCTTAGTTGCCCAGTCACTAAACAAAAACTTGGGCAAATAGTTTTAGTTTTCTTTTTTAACGTATTATTGAACTCGGTGCGTACTACCGAAAAGAACCTCTCATATAATTCATTTACATTGTTTTTAATATGGCCTGGTACACTTAACTTACTAATTAAGTTATTATTAAATCTATTTAGATTGCTTGGTGTTATTTGTCTACTTTGTATCAGAATTTTTTGTACTGGTGTATTGGATTTGAACACAACAGTTTGACCGCTGTGATCAGAAGGGAGATAGTTTACTATGGCTTTATCTAAGTATTCACAGCAACAAAAAACATTATCAATACTGTAGCAGAATTTATGGTTATGCGGGTTGGTTCTGAAAACACATTTAACAAATTGAATGTTTTAAAGAGACTTAACAATCGACTGCTATTTGAACTATTCTCTAAGATATTAATATTGAAGTCACCACAGATAATTAGCGATTTTTTACCAGTTCCAAGTTTTGCTAGAACATCTTCCATTACTGACTCAAATATGGAGTAGTTTTGATAATTAGGGGGTCTGTAAACGCACACTATAATAATGCTTATCTAGCTCAATACAGGACAGTTCAATGTTATGTTCAACTGAAAGATCAACTATATCTGTACGAGTCTTAGCTTTAATAGAATTTTTAACTAAGATTAGTGAACCCCCACGCAGCATAGATTTTCGGTTAAAACAACTGCCCACACTATAATTTTCATAATTAATTAGCATTTCATAATCTTTCAACCAATGTTCAGTAAAACAAATAATTTCAAACATGGTTTTTTTCTAAAAATAGCTTAATTTCTAATTGTTTGGAAGAAAAACCTTGAATATTTTGATGAAATAATTTCAAGGAATTCTGCTCAGACCCTTTTTTACACTTTACTATTTGAGAGCAAGAAGACACCTTGTTGTTGGTAGGTATAACAATATTGTTACTAGTATCTTCTGTTGTCTTACTAACTAGTTTAAATCAACATCCAGAGTGAGCCCCACGACTCCCAAGCCATCACCAGGCAATGATATTCCGCTACTTGTGGACCCCACATTAGGACAAGAACTTGCCAAAGTGACACATGGATCCTCCTTCGTACAATCATTGTAATGTAATACATATTATTACTATAATATATATACATATATATATATGTCGGAGACGGTATGACTGTCTCTCGTTAGCATCAGGCATATTTCAATTACTGTGGGCGTACTATGGGTAGTGTTGGTTAACACAATAGAAAAACGGTTTGCACTTCAAATCAGATTATAATTTACGAACAAGTTAGTCACACTAGCGAATCACGCAGTATAGGTACACATTCAACGATACGGAACGCTGACAGTTTCTGAGCACATGCAGTTCGTACGATGTCCAATGTTTCCATAATCCCGAGAGCTCTGCTTCCACCCTTCTTCTAGCTGTCACTCTCGTCCCACCACGAATTCAGGCTAAACTCTGTCCAGCGCCACGAGATGGCGCTTGGCGTTCCGAATAGTCAAACGAATGACTCCGACACGGCCATCCTGAAATCTGTAAAGAAACATGGCCGCAAAGTATCACATAGCTCAGCCACTCCTGACCACATTTGGTACAGGCAAAAACACAATGAAAACTCGAACAAACTAATAATAGCAGAGTTCAGAGCATTACCCACTATTTGATTCCCAAATCTCAACATTACAATCAAAAGAATCAACTAAGATGCATGTGTCTCATACTATGTAGTAATCTCCAGTTACTCAACTCGTCAAATTCATTTGCGCATCCCCCTCGGATCGCCAAGTCACTCCTGGACTTTATGGTTTCTCACGAAACCCCACACAAAACACACACAACTTAATCTCTACTCTGTTTCATCAACAAAACTATTACTTGACTTCCCTCAAATTTGTTAGTAATACTCTGATCCAAACTATCATCGATAACAAGAGATTCCTCTAAGCCTTAGTAATAACTGGTCAGGAACTGTATCAACTTACTCGTAGATTACATACAACGCTCGTGGCGCAGCAGCTAGTGACACTCATGCCACCCATATCGTCATCACCTTAAGTGATACGACCAACACAATAGACCAACAATAGTCTCCTTTGAGACCCGGGTCCCCACTGCACCACAAGCTGCCCATCGCCCCCTGAACACTCACAACTGAGTTGCAGTTACGACTACAGACAAGTGCGTACAGTGTGACCTAATAGCCATGGTATGTGCTCTACTACTCGGTGGAGGAACTCTTCTCACCGTCTTCTACGTTTAACTCGTTAGAAACACTACATACTTAGAGGCATCGTTTGTATGTGAGCGTACTTATACGTACGCCTAGAGTTTAAGGCTTTTAGAGTATTGATTCAACCAGAGTAATGTAAACAAACTTTGATTATCTAATCATAGCGTAAATCATTAACCAGAGCCATGTAAATAAATTTTGATTATCTAATCATAGCGTAAATCCTGACTACATCGAAATTATGTAACATGCATGCCATAAACGCACGTAATAGAATACTTACCAGTTTTGTTATCAAACTTTACTGAACATTACAAGGCTACTCAATACTAATGCACAAAATAATGACAGCAAATGGGTAACAGCTCGTCTCGCTGTTGAGCCCGATAGATATGGGACGGTACCAGTCCTTCTCACTGGTTCCTAAGCCCGCATATACGTAGGTCAGTATCAGTCCTTCACACTGATAAGCCCCAAAACAAATGGGTAACAGTTCGTCTCGCTGTTGAGCCCGATAGATATGATATGGGACGGTACCAGTCCTTCTCACTGGTACCTAAGCCCGCATATACGTAGGTCAGTATCAGTCCTTCACACTGATAAGCCCCAAAACAAAATAGCATTACCAGTCACTTCTCGCTGATAAGTTATAGCCATTTATTGTGCGTCAATATTAGTCAGTACTAGTAGATGGGCCTTCACCCACATCTTCTACGTCTAATCCTTCACTAATTATGTCCAATCCACTTGGAACAATCTTGTGGCATCTTTCCTATGCGATCATGTGCATACTTGTAAGGTTAGAATTTAAAGCTTTTAACGTATAGCGATTACCCGCCAAAACTTCTGCTACCGTAAACGGACCTCTGAACTTCCGATCTAATTTAGTTCGTTTTCTACTAACACACTCTTCGTTTTCTAATAACATGAAATCGTCAACCGAATATTTTGCTAAAGCTGCCTTTGTTCTATCAAATCTAGCTTTCTGTTGTTGACCGTTTAAAACTGAATTTATTACAAGAGTTTTATGTAACAGAAACTCTGTCACAGACATGTTAACCGAACAGTCTAGGTTCAATATTTCACGTTCTATCATAATATTACTTTGCAAGTAAATGTCGGGTAGAAATGTAATAAAATCTCAAGTTGTTGCTCGCTAATTGCAACGCTATATATGATACGTTCTGTGCTGAATACACATGTTTGACCATTTGCCACTTAATTTGGCTGCACAACTCGCTTTTACTGACGAACATTCAACACCAGAATCGTAAACAAAACAATACAGCTCACCTTTATGTTCTAACGTGTCTGAGGGTAGTTGTACGACGTCCACTCGCCGTTCACGACTTTCAGCATGTTGTCCACCATCCGCTTGGCTTGGATGCCACTACTCGTGCACCCGGCTGCGATATGTCCTGGTTTCCCTCACTTGCAGCACACGAAGGGCTTCGCTGACGGCTGCGGGGCCGCTTGACTCCATTCTTAAACTCACTCCATGTCATTCCTTGGTATGCTATTTGCAATAGTAACGTTGATGCTGCTCCTTTGTACGTCTTATTGATGGTCACAACAAGTTGAAAGGTGGTCAACTAGCAGTGAATTTTCGGCAAAACACAAATCAGCTGTTGTGCACTGTTATGTTATGTTACGTTTGCACACGCCTCCTACCGCGTATTCTAAACACGGGAACGGGATACTTCGAACTCAAACGCCGGTTAGTCTTTTTTATCAAACATGGCGGTAGGCGCAACAGTAGCGTCACTCGGCAAAGGTATTTCTGCATACAGCCTATGCCCAAAACAACATGTACAGACGCCAGCACGTCAAGCTACTACAATCTGTCAAATTTCTTTAATAGATTTTCAACTTTATCGCTAAAGTATTAAGGTTCAAGGTTGATTGGGAAAATTTGACAGTTTCGGGTAGCTTGACCTGCTGGCGTCTGTACCATGCTTGCGCATCCGTATCTCCTTTGTCTAGGTCGAACTTGGACAGATCCACACGATTATTTAATAGCGTTCGTATGCTTGCACTTTGTTTTTCAAATGTCAACGGTCACTTTCACTTTAAGCGTTCTCATTTTGTGCATGAACCAACACGAATCCCACTTCTAATGTCGGAGATGGTATGACTGTCTCTCGTTAGCATCAGGCATATTTTAATTACTGTGGGCGTACTATGGGTAGTGTTGGTTAACACAATAGAAAAACGGTTTGCACTTCAAATCAGATTATAATTTACGAACAATTTAGTCACACTAGCGAATCACGCACTATAGGTACACATTCAACGATACGGAACGCTGACAGTTTCTGAGCACATGTTGTTCGTACGATGTCCAATGTTTCCATGATCCCGAGAGCTCTGCTTACACCCTTCTTCTAGTTGTCACTCTCGTCCCACCACGAACTCAGGCTAGACTCTATCCAGCGCCACGAGATGGCGCTGGCGTTCCGAATAGTCAAACGAGTGACTCCGACATATTATATGTATATGTACAAAATCAAGGGAGATATGTGTTGAGATGACTCATTCTGAGTTTCGATTCTTATTTCTGACCTACGACTTGTAAAACATAATGGACGACATCCACTCTTCCCGTCTCTCCGCGTCGCAATACTGACTGGGAACACAGAGCTACGCAGCGTGCTACGCGCCTACGAAGGGCGGGCGTAGCGACCGCTACGAGTCGTAGAACTGCGTAGCAGGTACGAGATTCCACTGTAGGAAATTTGTTAACTTAACGTCATCTTAGATGATCATTCATTTAGATAACGGAAATATGTATGTGTGATTTTCTAAAAACTAATTGTTCTCTTTTTAAAACAAATGCGCCTTTTTAACTTTGTCTCCGACCAAATGGTTTAGTTAGCACTGTGGGATACCGCGTATTTAGTATTTTAGGACAATAAAATGGGAATTATTTGGAGTACGATTAAATACATCACAACGGAACACGGGAATTTAAACATTGGTTCATATTAAATTATGCATAAAAGCTACAAGTTTAGCTATGGTACGCAGATCAGGATCACACACGAGCCGAGGCTCTAGAAGTGCCACAAACACTCCCCGGACACCACGACATGGATTAACAACTGATTAAAATGCGCCGTGTCCGCACTTTGACTGCACCTCGCGGTAATCTCATTACCATACACTGTGTAAACAATGTCCGGTTGGGAATTATGTTCTTCAGCTACCTACACCGAATAAGTGCAAGCTACCTAACATTCCAGAACTCTAGTTAAAACTTAGACTATCCTGGAGTCGCTTATAAAGTAGGTAGATACTAGAACTTCGTTCGCAAGTATCGGGTATGCCCTAAACAAGCTGAACATGCCATCACATCACTCCTTTAGGAGTTGATTGGGTATATATGTCCAACCAACAGTGAGACATTGATGCCACAAAGTAATTTATACATTTTTATTAAACCATGTGATCTCCGGCCACACCGGCTTAGATGGGACCCTTGGGGGCCCAGGCCTGGGCCTGGGCCTGTGCCAATGGCAATGGCCTGGCCGGCTGCTTTTGTAACTTATTTCAAAACTTCATCAAATAAAATAAAATAATATTCTCATCTGATGAGGTCATTGACCCTAACAACTACTAGTTATTACCAAAAGGAAATCACTTAAACCATAGACCATACTCAGAGGTCACTCACCTTTGATGAGATCCGTTGACGTAACTACCACAGCCGGTTTCTACTTCAACTCTTAACTCTTCTCTCTCCGTCTCATACTGGAGAAGTCACACTCACTACACGTATACCTCATTCTCTTGCCGAAACCTTCACATATCAACTGACACGGGAGTGACTCAAAAAGTGTAAAAATATAAAAAAGTTGAATGTTGTATGTCTTGAGGAGATCATGTCCGGCGCGACGATATCATTATAATGGTGAGTCTCCGACGAGCCGACGACACAGAGCCCACTGTGCGCGACACACAGCAACACAGTGCTCGACACAGAGCAACACAGTGCCCGACATACACAGAGACACTGTGCTCCACACGGTATCACCATAATATGGGGAGAAGAGAAAGACTTTTCGGAATAGATAAACAACTCTCTTTAGCAGTAGTAGAGCTGTTTGCGCATGAACTCGCCTGGGGAAGTACTTGGGGAGACCACCAACACCCCAAGCTTTAACTTTCTGACTGATCGACTGCTTGGCAATTGTGAAATCTAATCAAATCAAAGAAATAAATTCTTCGCGTTTGTTTGACCATAATTACCTCTGCCGCCGCGCAGCGTTGCTGCGTTTCGCAGTGAAGGGTATGGGTGCTGGTGTAATTACAGGTATGGCCGATCGATTCTGTAAAAATCTCACCGTGAAAAGTTAGGTGAAGTAAGCTCAATATATCAAAAGCATTGTACATCTCGAAGAACGGACGATCGTATTCGTAGCGCGTAGGCCGTAGGCGTGTAGCTACGGAGTTAAGTGGACCTTCTACGCCTTTCTGTTTAGTTATCACACCCCAATAGTTAGCGCTGATAATCATGCTAAGGGGATGTTGTGTGACTCAAATACGCCGTGTCCCAGTGTGTCTGTAGGTGGAACACGCAGTGATGTGGCGCAGACGAGCGGCGCGACATCGCAGCAAATGTCGGCGACACTCCGGCGCCTGAGATACTGTGCTCAGGGGTGGCTCATACTATTGAACTTGGTCAGTGTTAAATCATCACAACTGATGCCGAGAAATCAGATGTATAGTAAGATTATATTTCAGACGTCGTCGATGTCGTTTTAACTTTCAAGCGTTCCATTATTTGAATTATGTTCAAGTTCAATTGAACTTAACTGAAATCTGAAGGGACTGCCTTACTGGTTTAGCAGTTTGCTGTAGACAGTTGAGCATATGATCCTGGATTCGATTCCCAGGTCAGACAATGCCATTGGGTTTTTCCATCTGTAATCCGTAGCAGCCCAGAGACCGGATGGTAATAGGCTCACCTCCTTGTTGGACTTTAAACATGGCAAATATATTAGTGACGAGAACGTTTCATTACCTTGTAAAAATAAGACATGAGTATTCTGTGTCAGCCCTGAAGGGCGCGATATTGTCGCGTCAGAGCGGCGCCGAACCCGCGCGTGCGCTCTCCACCACCACACGTCACTAAACATGTCAACTAGTGACAAGTGACGTGACACCACACCACTGCATGCGTATGGTATAAGTATGGTATGCGTATGGTGCGTATGGTAAATCAGCCATCAGCGTATACCATATCGACCGCCCGGTGATGTAGAGACAGCGAAAGCCTTTGACACTCATTAGGAAACTGGAACCATCTGTTGGCGCCTGTATCCTTTGTTTTCGCGTCACACACTTTATACAACAGATTGCCAAGCTTATTTTTCAGGCGCTTATAACTGACGGTGCTTCACACCACAAAATTAAATAAGGAAGATGTTCTACATCAAATTCTGATATTGTTGAAAGAAGTATCATCAGGATCAGTGCGTAGGCCACTGGGTTTCCGAAGACCGAAAAGACAGTCTGGATATTGAGTGTGAGCGCAGGCGTTGGCTGTCCGCTGCAATATGTTCAGTGCAGTGCTTCCGGCAAGTTCGCAGAGGCGGGAATAGATGGCTGTCACGCTATCATGCGCAACCGTTGCGCTTCCATTACGCGCAGGGTACGCGCCAGTCCCAACAGCATCCTGAAAACTATAGCTGATAGGTGGGACAGCCCCATACTGGGACATTGGATACGCCTACATGCCAATGTGGCGTATTACTAAAACTAGTTTCTAAGTCCTTAGTTGTTAATAGTTGTTGCTAAGTTGGTATATTAACCAAATGGACTACACTTATGGGTCCGAAATAAAAGATTAGATTTGATTTGTAGGCAATGGTGTGTCAGGAATTTAATCTTACTAGCATGTAGTAAAAACCTCTACTTACACAGAGGGACAAGCATTAACACCAAACTTGCTTACTGTGTTGGAGATTTCAAACCATTTCCAACCTTCGGAGAATTGACAAAAGCTGATTGGACTTCTTGTCTTGCGCCTTAGGTTGGTTTTGGCTTGTCACGGAAAACTTCATTCTCTTTCACAATGAAGCCGTGCTCAAAAGTGGTTATTTAGGTATCTTTAACAAATCATAAGCGACGTTACCTCACACTCGTCCGATAGTCACCGGGTTTATCCGACAAATAAAATAAAATATATTGTCTGTACTGTTGACCGCTGAAGTGTTCCCTCGACTGGAGCCAATCCTGGGTGCAGCCACCAGGTCAAGAACTTTAGAACGGACTATCATAATTACATGCGTGTATTAAATTTCGTGTCTGTTTCATTGACCATTAAAGAGTTCCTTCGTCTGGAGCCAATCCTAGGTGTAGAAACAGGTCATGCATCATAAAAATGCACTGTCTTCGAAGCAGAATCAACATGTAAAATTTCAACTCAGTAGGATAAGAGGAAGGGAAGTTGTTTTAATTCAGTTCGCAAGATTTGACCCCAGCCCCAGCAGTCTCGACATTCATAGCGATCGCTTTACGACCGAATTCGGTCGCAAAGTCCTGTCACTCCATACATTTGACCTGTCAATTCTCTCCATACCACCGCAGAGCTAGATTCACGTTTTTGTTCTATAAAGAATAAGCTTTCATTAACCTTTTCGCCGCCAACGTACACAAAACGCAATGCCTCGCCGAGCGCCAAGCTATAAATGTATAACTAAATATACAGTAAACAGTAGTGATGGGAATATCGTCATATCGATGAATAAGATTTGTACGCGTAAAGTTAAGATTTAAAGTTGATTTTACGAATATAAATAAAAACTGATTAAATATTTCCAGATTTGTTTTATTTCACAGTATCCTTAATAAGAAAAAACAGTATAAATTATGAGTATCAAAGAAACTAATACATAACTCAATTAGAACTATAAGGAATGGGGTACATCTCTATTTGTTTCATGATCTCATTCTTTAACTTCATATCAAGTTATTGGCACTGAGGGCACGTTGAATTCGATTCTGATCAGGGATGGGGTCTATGGTCTTTCTTTCTTCTATTTTTGTTTATTCCTGTTTTTTTAATAACTTCAGTCAACGTTTTTTACCGTAGGTATATAAGTGGCAGAATTTTTAATTGTTTTTAAAGTGTTTTTTGAAATGGAAAGTAAGTATATATTTAAATTCTATCACGCTTGTAGCCGTGTACTTATCAAAGCATTGTTTTTTAAGTGTTGTTTCTGTTCTTTTCTTAACTCATGTATCGGTACCGTTTACCCATCTGCGCGCGGAGGACCCCGCGCACAGATTGCGTTTCTCTATTTACCCACGACGGAACGGAGCAGGTATATGCGTTTAGGGTGAGAGATGTTTGTTTGTGTGTGTGTGTTTGTGCAAAGTAATGTTCCCACCTATCTTCTAAACTAATGATCCGATTTTGATGCGGTTTTCAATAATAGGTTTGTGTTTGATGAGTTCATGTTCTTAGATAGGTAATTACAGTGCATCTGGAGATACTGGGCTCACCGAAAATTTTACATACTTATTGAATTCCTACTCTTTGATGAATAAACATTATTATTATCATCCAGTTAGACATACCTCAGAATTATCTTCTGGTTCAATGTTCTCCACAAAATACTCCGGGTCCGATTCCACACTTTGCAAAATTTTTAAAAGTTCGTCCGAATCAAGTTCTTCACTCATTTTTCTATTTGTTTCGTAGTGAAAGAAAGAAAGATGCGTGCGCGCGAATCCGATTTTGTGCTGCACTATGCCAAAGTGACCTTGACAGCCGCACGCCTATGACGTCACTGACCAACTTCTATAGTAGTTCGTGGCACTCGGTGGCGCACAGGGGCATAGACGACCAATTGTTTTGTAGAGATGGGAAAATAACTATCGACATGAATTGGTAACAACTTTATAATTACGTATCGGCGTCTACCTGAAGGTCGAAATTCATCTACTATCCTTTGTAATGAAGTAGATAACTAAGTTCATATTTTATTGACCTCAAATTGTTTTCGATATTCGTAACTTTCTGTATTTATAAATATTTCAATGGTGAAATCAACCTTTCACGGCACATCACTGGCCAACTTGATATGAAGTGATTGGCGTTCTGAGGAAAGTAACAAAATTCGGAGTTTCTGTTTTTGCCGATTTTAGGACAAACTAGGGCTTATTTTGTGTAGAAAAATAAAAAACAGGGTAGTAGACAGTGCTATCTTAAATAATAAAATGAAACAAAGCTTTTAATCACAGTAAATTTATTTTAATAAGATAGTTAAAATGAACAACTTCTATAGAAGTTGTGGCGCTGGTGGCACGAAAATCCCGAACTTCTATAGAAGTGCTTGGCGGTGAAAAGGTTAAATGAAATTGTTCTTGATAAGCCATTTTTACGGTTTATTCCGAACCTGACCCAAAATCCTAACCTGATCGCAGGTTAGGTTAGGAACTTGAAAAAATTGATAATATTTGATCCGAACGTAACCCTCTTCCTAACCTGACCGACGTATCGTTCCTATCATAACCCAAATTGCGATATAGATAGGTGGGCTAGGTGTTCTTTACGTGTCGAGCAGACAAACTTTTCGAAATTATGAAGCAAAGGATAAGCAATTTGCTTCAAAATGATTCAGATTCCGATTGATCGTGTGTTACGCAATTAGGGTACCTACTAGTCAGGTTAGGAAGAGGCTTACGTTCGGAACAAACATTATAATTTTTTTCAAGTTCCTAACCTAACCCGCGACCGGGTTAGGATTTCGGGTCAGGTTCGGAATAAACCATTTTTACCGCGAGATAATGAAATGATTTGTAAAAACAATCAAATTTGAATAACAAATATGGCAATATGTAGGTATTTTCAAATGTAACATTCCATATTTAAACTACCTCATACACGCAGTTATATCGCATCTATGAAAGGAGTCTGCATTATACAAACACGTGCAAATTGCAATCGTATTATCTGAATAATAATTCGTCATTTTAATGGATAAATGACGTCAATGATAATTATTAGTTACTAACTTGAGTAAACAGGTGGATCTTTGAGTTAAAGAGCTTTAACTTGACTCATTGAATTTATAAGTCCAGATTTCATCCTTATAATGATCCTAACAATCGATGCAATAAAAGTACCTACAGGTTGTAATTTTTACAGATTTTAGTCGGTTCGATTCCCAGGTGCGGCAAGCGAATTTTTGAAAATCTTTGAATGCAGTTTTCTTTCTATTCAAAAATAAAGGAATGTTTTCTTTGAGTAGAATTGTCTATCTACAGTTTAAGAGTACTTTCCCTTCAGGTAGCGTTACAAAATTCCTCCCTGTAGGTATATAAGCAAGATACATTATAATATATAGAAGCAGCAAGATCTGCTCAAACGCTACGAGGATCAATAGAAATATAATAATTTGCTGTTTCCTAGCCGGTAGCTAGGTAGATACTAGGTGTTGAAATGGACGTGTTTAAATAAAACCCACAAAGTCATGCGTGACGCATTTTATTTAGAATACTTTTTATGAAAATTAAAATACGCTTGGTGGCGACTTACAAAACTAAACTGAAAATATTTTTATCATAACGACATGCACCTTAACTTTTACGAAATAAAGCTCAAAATAATATTTGGAAAAAATACAGTATTCTTATTGCCTAGGGTAAATAATAGTAATCTGCTACAATCTCCCTGGAGTTACATAACACCTACTTATGTACTCGGTCACATATCACAATGTATACTTAACGTTAACGCAGTCCCGAGTACGCTCGAGAGCACAAGTGTTCGTATTTACTATAAAAGTGAGCACTTTACTGAATCTTGGAAGATTTCACAATGTCTTGCGTTGACTGTTGCTTCATTTTAGTATACGCAGCATCCGTACTTCCGTAGAGATTGATTTAGTGACGACGCGATATTGGCGTAGCAACACAGGCTAATTCTTGATAAGCGGTTAGAGGAACATAGTTTGTGACATCACAACAAGTGTACTGTATTGTAGTAACTTTACTTATTACACAACATTCAGATTGGCATTACAGGTATAATAGAGGTATTATGTTCTAGTATTTAATACCGGTATACCGTACTCGACCGTAAAAGTGCCACATTGTATCAGTTCGGCTTTGTAGAGCGCGGCCTCTGTCACTCATATGTGATAGTCGAGTGAACGGTCGGGTGCCGCACCAGTGCGTAACGGCCGGTCGCTAGGAGGTAAATAGGCACTAATGAACGTTGCTATATCACTGTAGTAGATAACTGTACAATGTATATGATTTTCTATAAAATTGCAACTATCGAATATTTAAAAATCAATTACTTACAGACATTTATATTGAATATCTTTATCTGCAAATAGCCTCAAAAGTAATATTTTGATCTGAACTGAGAGGTCATACAGAATTTTAATAATCTTTCATCCGATACGAAGAAGTACCCAAGTAGCACATGACAGCCGTACAGTGGCTTGATTATAGAATTAGTGTCTACTCAAGGCTGTTTTAGTTTCCTGCATAAGGGCTTTGTAGTTAGCTACGCAGCCTTTGTAATTCCAATTTGGGCCCCAAATTAACCAGCCTTGAGCATTAAAGTGACTGGTTAACGGCAGTATAATCATTGAAACAGCTGTACAAGGCCTGTACATTGGCTTATACAGCTATACAACAGTCATTGCAGCCTAAGATTCAGCTTCTTTAATTCTCTTCAACAGCTTTTAGATGTTTTGAGGCTTAGCAACAGCTTTTATTAAAGTATAAATCGTAACCAAAAAAATTTGTTTTTTAAATTTCTTTTGTGTATTTGTGACAGACGACAGTTATATTGTTTGTTAAAGTGCGCGGGCGGACAATATTTAAGGTAAGATATTTTTAATAGTTTTCACGTTGATTTTGAGTGTCCTTGTATGTAAATTGAGTTGCGAGTACCATTTTACTGTAAATGTGCATAGGTAATTACATCAAATATTTCACGCGCCATCAGAATAATACCGCTTTAACGAAAATATTTCACAAGATAAATGGTGTACGAATACTTAATAGATTTATCACTCAAATGATTGCTTTCTAACTTATTGTGTTCCATTAGGAAATAAGTGGAAAATATATTGTTTGAATTAAAAGCTATCAAATATCCTTGAAATCTATAAGAAATCATCTGGATATTTAGTAACAAATCGTTTCTGTAATGCTAAAATGGCGTCCATTTGTTATCCAGCACAAATTCTCCATAAATGCTTTTGTAAAGTTATTTACTGTAACAGTGGTGTTGCCAAGTCTATGTACCAGCTTAAAGCATTACGCTGGCTGGACAAAGGATTTTAATTAGCTTTCTTACTGTGTATTGGTATAAAGAGAGAGCATACAATAGGTTTTCAGGGATAAAGAAATCTCGACAGAAAACCATTTCATTATCTACAATGTTTGGCTTTCGAAATACCCTTGTAGGCCCAGAAGATATGATTTAATTTTTTTTTAATAACACGTTAAGAGACGGCTTGGCTCGCTCAACAGTCGCACAAAAAGTTGAAAAAGTTGTGTTTCTTTTGCACGTTTCCGCGCTTCCCGTGAGGTAGTGTAGGTACTTGGCGCGTTTTTGAACATAACTTTTTGCTTTTGAACATATCTTTCGGATCTGCAAGGGCATTTGGAGAGCCAATCGTACATAATTTACATACAAACCTTCAGTTCATTTGATTTGTTTTTATTTTGCTTTTCCCTTTTCGTACTATATTATGATTACTAATTACATTAATATTGTTTTCAGGAATAATAATGCTGTTTAAAATAATCAAAACCATTGAAAAAGGAAAGGAAAGATTAACAATTGTTCCAAGTGGAGCATAATGGCATAATTTTGAGATGGCCAGGAAAAAACGTTTCTTTAAAATTGCTAGTAAAAAGTGAAAAATTGACGCCTCTTCCAGACTGGACTGATTGCGTAGTCAAACGGTCGTCTATTCCCACTTACAATAAAGCTGAAGAAGTCCTTGAAACATATATGATCACTATACAAGCAAAGTTGAGGTATTACCATCAGTAGAGTTGTGCTGGCCTATTTATTTTTTTGTGTTAAGACTAATAATGGCATAAGGTTTTTATTATAATATCGATACCAAATCTGGTGGCTGTGATTAAAAAATAATTCAGATTATGAAAAGTAGCATTTATTCGTAATTATGTTGTATTTCCACAAATTATATTTCATGTTTATTAAAAAACAGTACTTACAAATTTATAAAACGATTTTTATTTTTTCTATTATCCTTATTAAGACTGTATATGGCTCAGCAGAATTACATACACTTTACTTGAAATAATAGTATTAAAAAAATCTATTTCCATAATGAATAACAAAATATGTAAAAGGGGTATGAAATACAAGTAGTTTTTATGCTCAATACATATAAATTTAAACTTCACATCCAGAAAGTGTATTTTCACTTCAATACGTTCTGCGTTAGGCCGTTTTGCTTTAAATATGTCAAAAGTAGATGACTTTATTGGGTAGTCAAAAATGTCTATTAAACCTGTAGTTTTGTAGCCTATAATTAAATTTTCATCAATATTTTGATCAAAACCTGTTTGTCCGGAACCCTCACTATACGAAAACGACACTGGCTTGTAAACATAAGCTGCATCATTATTATAAGCCAATATTTTGATCAAAATCTATTTGTACGGAACCCTCACTATGCGTAAACGTCACGCTTGGCTTGTAAATATCAACTACATCAGTACTGCTCCTTTGCAATTCGTTCATAGAAAGCGAACCTTAGCGTATTCTTTTGACAGTTTTCTTTTTACTCCACCAGTTATTTTTCTTTTATTCCATTTAAAGTGTATTAAAACATGCGTAGAGTAACACTTGAAGTCGTGTTGCAGATTATACAAAAAAAAAAAAAAAACAAATCTGACGTAATTTAAACACCAATAACCTAGATTTACTTTTAAATAATGCCGAAAGCTGTAAAATAGCTGTCAGCTACACTTTATGCATTGGCATTAGGATGGAGTACACCTACTCCAATTTACAACTCAGGGTGAATTAATGATTCTCTTATAAATGTAGCGGCATTTGTAGAGATTACATATTCACTTTTAATCAGCTATTAACAAGCTCGTTGAAGTAGAATTAGAATAGAATTAGTGTACACCAATTAAAAGCCAGTGGCATTATTCGATGCTTTAATGCAGCCCGTAACATTACAAGAGAGGTGAATTTTTCGTATTAAGCAGTCGTTAACAAGCTTTGGACTTCTAAACCAGCTAGTAGTTTCACATGCAGCCAAAAGCTGGACTAGATCATTTTCAAATTCTACTTAAATGCTTTTAGTATATTTTTTCTCCATCATAAAGTCATTAGTCAGCTATGCTGTTTAATAGTGTATAATCTTTCCTTAATACAGTCTAAAGATTCGTCCTATCCTTTAGTACATCTGCATAAAAGCGGTAGACTGTAATGTCGCTTGTTTATGACCTAATTCATCGCTAATGTGCTACTTGGGTAACCATACAAGATGATGACATAGACACAGTAGAAGATTTCCTAGTAATAATAATTAAGTACTCGTCGCGACGACTGTACACGCTACAGTAAACAAGTGTACAACTAAGACAATGTTTGTAAAAGATTCTACTCAAAACAGTCAAAACTGAGCATTTACAGAACAACCGACTATTACGTGACACTGTGATGCAACACATAGAGTATACAACAAACAAGTGTTCACCGGCAGTTTTTTAAACTAACATCATTATTGTATGGGACATAAGGTCGTTTTTCGTCTTATTCTCACATTTCACAGAAACTTGGAAATTGAATGTATTTGATTATTCACATACTGATACAGGCTGTTCTTAACTTCACATTATTTTAAACTGTGTTTTCTTACCGATTATTTAAGTAAAATCACAAAGAATTTTATGCAGAGTTCATCTATAGCAGCAGTAGATAATTTTAAATCGATTTCTAGAACATCCTGTACCGTTCCTTTACTTCCAAAGTGCCAAATAAGAGTAGTAAGAGTCTATGATAATATTTTAACGGACATCGATGAGATGAAAATGATTACATTCAAATATTAAACACTGATATTGAAAAAAATCCTTCACATTTCACTGCCTATTGCGTCGATAATCCATGTTATTTTTGTATGCTATTCTCAACCTAATGTCCACCATCATAAGACATACAACTACTGTCAGTCAAAACAAATCATTCAACAAACCCTAATATATTTTATCATAAATATGTAAACTAGCATTTGGAGTCAACCAGGGTCTGAATGACCCTGGTTGACTCCAAATGCTAGTTTGTCAACCAGGGTCATTCAAAACAGTTTTTTTAAACAATGACCCCGGTCAACCCACATTTAAAATACTGCAATAATTGAATTACATGTATTTGTTACGGCTAATAGCCGAAGAGCAGCTACACCTAGTTTTAGCGCTACAACCAGGTGCAGCCGGCCACATGCGGGTCATGGTTCGGAACCGCACGTGGCCGGCTGCGACGCGGGGAAGGGGTTGGCGATGCCGAGCCGATGATAAATAGGATACATCTAAGTTTAACCACCGGTGTGCGGCTGCACCTAGTTCCAGCCACTATGATGAAGGCTAAACCTAGTTCTGACCGAAGCTAAGTAGGATACATCTAAGTTTAACCGCATGTGGCCGGCTGCACCTTGTTGTAGCGCTAAAACTAAAACTAGGTGTAGCCGCACTTCGGCTATTATCATTAATAATCTAGAGATGCACCGACAACATTCGATTATCGACTAGTTCTTGTCTAATAGTATTTGGGCAATTAGTCGATTAAGGGCTGATTTTTCCAACGCCAGATAATTTTATAAGAGGTATAATTTTGAATGTTTGTAAGTTTTTCCATACAAAATATGTCAGACGTCAATTTTATTCCACGAATAAAAATTATCTGTCGATTGAAAAATCAGCCCTTAGTCGAATACAAGATGAGTTCTAGATGCATCTTCAACATTTGTAAAATTTGCAATATTTGAAAAACTTGCATTACTTTAATATTATGTATGTATATGTACAGTCAACAAAACAGATAAGTATGCAAGGTCGTGGGATATAGTCGAAGTTTAGTAAGAAACGGATTGATGTTTTTAGATAAAATTTGATTTAATTAATAGAAAGAAAAGAAACAGTTAATTTATCAAACTAAATTTTATTCGAAAACATCCATCGGTTTCTTACTAAACTTCAACTATATACGACGACCTTGCATACTTATACTTACCTCTTTTGTTGACTGTACGTACTACATAGGTAGTCATCGTGAATCTGATAAAACATCTTTTTACAATTTGAGATCTGTAACACTTCTAACATTCACATTTAAACTACAGATTTATATTTTCTTGAATAGTTTTTCAAGAAAATATAAATCTGTAATTGTATGTTTTTACAGAATATCCCTGTCAAAAATAATTCGGAAAATATACTTCATAAACAATCTCATAAGAAAATAATCATATCTTAAATAAATACAATGGCGAGTTACTTTAGTATCCTTACAACGTACTATACGACCCTGCTTCACTAAATCATTCTATTTTACAAACTAAACAATATTCCAACTTTAGCGAGGGAGCTAAACTACAGAGCCAATATATAACGGGAGAAAGAGACAGACATGTCAACTTCAGAGAAAAGGAGCGAGATACATACTAAAACTTACTATTATTTAAAAATAAAAACTTACGGTATTTTTCAAATAAAATAAGGAATAATGGGTCAGTCATCGGCTCCATAGCTTGTTTCCCTCTGGGCACAATGTGCTAGTTACGTCGAGTCGAGTATCGTTACATCAGTCGACTGAATAGTCGATATGTTCGCACTCGAATGTGCTTGTAGTCGAGTGTACAACACTAGCGCGACAAGGCTCGCCACACACCACGCGATGTATCGCCGACTATTCAACATCGTCGTAGGAATCATTGAGTCGAGTTGTGAACACCATTCGAATACATTACGGTGTTAGAGTACTACACATTCTTTGAATTGGCGGTTTAAACATTCTTATAATGTCTTGGTAACTTAATTTTTCTCAGAATATACTTATTTGTGACTAAATAATCTTCCACGGTTGTTGTAATACAGACAAATGATTTTTGTTTTTGACGTATTTCTGTTGATTGTTATTTTACGTTACGTACTCGCTCGCATTATTTACCTCGTAGAACATTTCCGTTTTAGTCTTCACACATCACCGCCGATGTGACATCGACACACGCCTCTACATCGTGGGTAAAGTGTGTGTAGAGTGTGCGTGTGTGAATGTGTCTAGTGCGGCGCGTGCGGGTTGTAGGGCGGCTGCTTGTGCTGCTCCGAGCTCATCACCTGGTCATACGAGGGCGGGCATGCTGTAACACAATACATTACACTCTTTAGTATATCGTACGGTTTACTTTCATACGTAACACATGAACGCTACGGGACACTCAAGCGAACACTGAGATGTCGAATGATAGAAATATATTGAAAACACAAACTGATCAATGAAAAACGAGCAGTACGACCCACCTTGCGCGCTCCAGCCCGGCGGTGCGACTCCATAGAAGGCTTCACACAAAGCGAACACGTGTTAGTTATATTATACACTTAGGGGTTATTTATAAACGATGATTAAAGTTAAGAGACGTTTAACCGTCAAAAAATGGAAGGGTAAAACCGTCGCTAATCACTACTTCGTCGCTAAGCAACGTTTATGAATAAAGGGGTTAATAAGTGATGCTTGTTTTTCGGACAAGCGCACGTCATGGCACACTTTTGCAGCACAGCTCACTACTTGCGTCTAACGCAAGAGGTATTTAAAAGATCTTTCCGTATCTGACAATCGTTTGAAGATGACTTAGATTTAGTTATGATGTCTGTAACTACGAACCGTCCTTACCGCGTTCGAGATAAAGGCGCTGACAATGACAAATTGGAACCATAGAGGTGTGGTTGTTCCTTACAATGATTTGAAATATCGTGAGGATTTTTTTTATTTTTACATTTTTTTTTTTACTTTCTGTTCTTCCTGTACTTACTTATACCTTTATCCTCATCATATTTTTGTGACTGTGTTCTGAAGGGTTATCTAATTCATTCATTTTTATGATAATTTTGTTGTACTTGGGTACAAATCACAAGCTGATATGGACAGCAGATTTACCAGCAGAATTTCAGAAGCTGGCGCTTAGTATTTTGTTTTGTCTGTACATCAAAGGCTACATATGGATTGTAGGTATAGGTATCAACAAGGCACTCATATAAGTTGGTAGTCGTTGCTACGAACAAACGAATGTGAAACAAGGACCAAAATATAGTGTGCGCATTGCGGGTAAAGTCATGGAAATAAATCGCTTCAAGCAACTTGACTACCAACTTAAATTAACCGTATTTTCAAATCACAGCGGTTATTCTTCCGACACTTGTATGAAATGGCTATAAACACGGCCAATTGACGTAGAGTGTCAATTTGGCTTAACAATTAGTTTCCATGACTGCACATTGTACAAATCATATTGATGTACGGTAAACCACAAATCCATAGTAACACTTTGATTTTGACAATATTTAGTCGCAGTTTTCTTAGCTCAAGTATTACGACTGATGTGTAGTTGATCGTACAATAAGCACGCTGAATAAAATAAATTAAAAATGAAACTTGGTATATAATTATGTGTGATGGATATTGACAACAACGGCACACACTCAGTGCCTCTCGATAAGATAACCGTTGCAGCCACAGTGACACTCGACACAGTTAATTCACACCGACCACTTTATGTTGTGGAGGGCGTCGCATCGTTGCAGGCACTTACCATCACAGGCGATACATTTGTAAACAGGTATACACTGCTACAAGGATCGGCCGGAAACGCGCCAACTGTTTGCCAAACTCGCGCAATATATTTCGTTCATAACGGCCATACTTATCTTATGTTAGTTTTACACATACGTGCATTAGAATGCGTTCTTTTAGTAATCAGTAAAGGTTCGGAACTACCGCCTCGTCATCGTTTTATGAATACCGTGCGTCATAAGGTCGCTCGCTGCGGTCGCGGTCGGTCCGGGTCGGCGACTCGGACTTGCTCGGACTCGGCGCGGCTCAGCGTTATCTTTCTTTTCCTTACGCCTGGCGCGCACTTGGAACTTCTTTTGTTCTTTTCATTTATATTTAACTTAGCAGAGACTTCCTATACGTTTTGGTATCTCAAATACTTGGATTACGATCTAAATAGATATGAATGGCAAGAAAATACCATTCCTATCTGTAAAGTCGTCTTTCTGTTCTGATACAAAACCACATCGTCTGAATAAGTAGCTGTTAGTTTCTTCTGATATGAGCAACGAGGCCAACGTGGCCAACGTGGCGCGTCGTCATTAGGTACTCGATAAGAGATATCACTCAGGTCATCAGGTGGCGACCGGATCACTGACACATCATCTATCGGAATCCAAACGTCAGTGGCTGCGCTGTGGACGTACTCATGTATGCCACGAATATTTATATTATTTATCAATAACGATCTGTCAATATGCGCTGAGTGCTAAATCGTCGCGATATCTGTAAGCTCCGCGACATGTTATTGCAACATGCTGTGTTGTACCTGAGCACATTCCAACAGAAGCCTGAGGCACGAACATTTACTAAACCATAACATAATCATTGACCAACCTGCAGTGCAGCCACTGCTGCGTGGTAGGACGCAGGCTCTATGTTTGCGGTTTAATGAGTCATAGGCCACAATCCACCGCGAGTTTGTTAAACACAAGTTCTCTCCAGGATCATAGAATACTATAATAGGTCAGTAATTAATAATGGGTAAAACTTCATTTATGTGTAGGGTATTCATAACTTGATGACACAGAGTAAGTAAGTGCCTACAGAGGACGCGCTCAAGTTACCGCGTGGCAAATAGTGGATAAGTTTAACCGAAACTACAAGTACAAAAGTTTTACCTAGCCAGTCCTACCTACAGCACAATTTTATATAAGTAATGAGAACAAATACTATTTACAGGGTGGTGACTGGTGACGCCATACCAAACTATTGAAAAACCACTGAATCTTTCGTTTGTTGAAGCTTTTCCTCAATAGCACCGCGTATCGCGCCAATCCAAGCAAACTCTACGATAAAAGTAATAACGCAAGAACGCAAGTATAGGTATAATAATTTTGCGGGCGATACAATTGGCACTGCGGGCTATGGCATCTGATACTGAGAACACATATGTATTTGTTTAGTCTATGTTTACTGTTGTCAGCGTCCGCAAACTTTACAGCACGACGTATAAGTGCGCACGCGCCGCCGCCGCCGCCGTCCCGCTCTCTATGGTGCGGCCGTAGTCATAATCATTGATGAACTGTCGCGGCTTTATCGGGCTGGCCGGCTGAGCAGGAGCACACGCCGCACTCATTATCCTACCTAATTGTTACTGGTGGCGGACACGTGGTCACACCACTGCACTGCCTTCAAACAACGGTAACAAGATCGCGGTACCGCCAGATATGTGTACTTGGAATTATTGTACGAATTTAAAGAGAATGCTCTGGTTCATGTTTGGTGAGAGAGGATGTGGATCGAAACAAACAAGAAGCTGTGTGACGAAACGTCACGTGCGAAGTTGATTAGGATGTTAGTGAATGATGGTGAAGGAAAATATCGAGACAGGATCTAAACGGGAGATCTACATATTTCAGACCTTATATTAAAAGATCTGAAATCGCGAACACTCGGAGGCAAGTTCTAAATAACAGGCCTTTGCCGTGCAGTGGGCCGACTCGTTACTACAGGTTATAATAATTATTTACGTTTCTAATACTGAATGACGAACTAAAGTCGGCGAGCGTGACTCATCTGCTACTATCGCCTCACTTCGTTACCTTGGGGTTTGTTTGACGCTCGAGAACTACATCGGAACACTTTTAGTTACAATCTCATCAAATTAGGAGCTGTGTCGCGATGACGTCACAATTAGGGGCAGTTGTCATAGAGCTAACAGTTTTATGGCAACATCACGAGTATTCACGAGATTAGTTCTGTTTCCGTGAATCTGTCCAGTCAACAGCAAAAGTAGATGATTAAAATCAGAAATTCGATACTAATGAACGGAGTACGCGTCAGAACTGTGTGGCGTACTAGTAGCAGGGGCGTAGCTACCGCCGTATCAGCCGTATCAATGATACGGGGCCCCCGGGCTACAGGGCCCCCCTAACGTGTGTAAGCAAAAATTAGTAAAATGTTATCCACAATGTCACTTAATCTAGTGCTTCCCGAGAAAAAAACCATACATATAAAAAAACTGTCATACGTAACTTGTCAAAAGTTGACCAACTTTCTGTAGTTTTTCGATATATCTCGATAACAGAAAATGATGATAATGTATCTAAAGAATTAAAAATCTGTGAGTCCTTTTTGGGGATTATAGCAGTATCCGAATGCAGTGCAGGACTTAAAACTGAATTTTTTTATTTGGGCCCCCCCAACTAATTTTGATACAGGGCCCCCCCAAGGCACGCTACGCCATTGACTAGTAGTAAATGTTTGGTATAATTTACAATCACATACTTTTGAATTACTTCGACGCCACACAGTTCTGACGCGAACTCCGTTCATTAGTATTGAATTTCTGATTTTGATCATCTACTTTTGCTGTTGACTGTACCCTGTATGCAGACGATGTTAAAACTTTTATTTTAGGCAACGAATTGTGTACCACTGTCGGACTGACCCACGCGAGTCATGAGCGCTTACAATTTTATTAAAAACACGCAAGCTTTGACGCTGGAACATTTGAAACGAAATGTTGAACAAACCACAAAGATGCGATCTTCACATCTTGTTCAATTCAATAATGAACTCACTTTAGTGCAGCTGTGGCCACAGCAATCGAAACTGTTATCAGTCGCAGTACAAGGCAGTTCTTCTAATTGTCACATTAAACAACATAAATTAAACTCAGTGTAATAGGACAGTTATTTATTTACTATTTACAATGTCTATGGCCCCCACTTCAGTGGCATGTCAATGCAGTTGGGGGAGTGGGGGCGATAGGCTAGTGTTACGTGTTAGTATCGGCGCGTTTACACGTTGCAAGGAGATTAGTTACCGAAGCACTATTGTACACCTTACATATCAACGGGCTCCTTGCATTCTGCATTACAATTTCGTAACTCCGTCACAGCTACGATCCATTGTTTCATGTTTGAAACATTTGATTGCTCCATAACGTAAAATAACGCAATGAATAATGTTGAATTTACAAAATGAAAAGGATCCTACCCCAGCAGTCTCGACATTCATAGCGATCGCTTTACGACCGAATTCGGTCGCAAAGTCCCGAATTGACATGTGAAATGTATGGAGTGACAGGACTTTGCGACCGAATTCGGTCGTAAAGCGACCGCTATGAATGTCGAGACTGTTGAGGCTGGTGTCCTGAAACACAGGCCACGGGCCTAGTTCAGGCACCAGTCTCACACAATATACATATACTTACCTGAATTGTGTATCATTGTCGAAATGTAAAATAGTGTATGTATATTGTAAGTTGATTGATTGATTGATTGATCGTGATTTACACAATGAATCTGCATTTTTGCTCAAACGATTCAAGGGCTTATTTATAAACGTTACTAAAAGTTAAGCAATGATTAGCGACTGTTGACATAATTTTTGACGTTTAAACGTCTCATAAGTAAAGGGGCAGTGACGTACCGGTAGCATCGGGCGCAGTCGGCGCGGGCGGGTAGGGCGTCGGGAACTGCGCGGCCGGCGCGCCCGCGTGCGGGTAGGGCGCGCCGGCCGGGTAGGGCGCCGGCGCGGGGTAGGGCCCGCCCGGCGGGTAGGGGCCGCCCGTCGGGTACGGCGCGCCCGTCGGGTAGGGCGTCGCCGTCGGGTACCCTGCGGCGCCCACCGGGTACACCGTCACTGTTTGAGCTGTTGACAGCGATGGCAGCGGTTAGTAACGCGACTGACACAGTTTAGACATCGACGTGCAACACAAAAACTTAACACACAATACACACATGGGCACTGATTACGAATAGATGCGACGGAACACGGAATGGTTATGAATAGAACGTCTCAACTGCAGTCAGGCAGTACGAGACTACGAGACGGCCAGCCACACGCCTACACACCTGCTCGTGCACCCGCGGGGTCATGGCGTGACACACTATCAGTAGCAATGGGTTTCATTTTGACAGTTCAACATTCACTGCGTTATTTACGTAATAGAGCAGACACATTTTTCGAACATATGGAGCAATGGATTATCAAAATGTATCAAAATGATTCAGATTGAGATTGATAGTGCGTTACGCAGTTAGGGTGCTTCTCCTGAAAGCCTATTATAAGTAATCACGACTCACGAGTAACCATCTGCACTCTGCAGCGATTAGCTGTTATTGTACTCGTTGCGAAACTTTCAGAAGCCGAAGGAATGATCTGATGGAAATGTAATGCCACTTAAATATTGAGTTTTGATTTGATTGTTTGTATAAGTACCCGTTAATTGTAAATCACTTTAAATACAGTCAAAGATGTTTTCCATTTGACAATAATTTTCGTCGACTATTTTTCAACTACAATTATTAATTAATGTTATTCAGAAAATTATTATTGATTCTTGGAGAAACTGGTGACATATGAAGTTGAAACTTTCTAAATACAAATGAATATCTTATTAATTCGCTTTAGTGCGAGATTGCGTAAGAATTAAACTGAATACGTACGAACAGATTTTAGTAATATTTATTAACGCTTATGATCCATGTTCTCATCTTCCGTTTCGGTGATCTGTCTCATTGTTTCACGCGGTAATCACGGGTCGTATGTTAGTGGGCATTTCACCTTATTCACCTGTTGTGGCTGATTTGACCAGCTGGGCGCGTAAGGTGCAGTAATCCGTGTTAATATGAGAATGGAACCTTGTCCTGTACGCTCACCGGGGTATAGCGGCGTGACGTACTGCTGCTGCGGGTAGGGCGCCGGCACGGACTCGTCGCGCGGCGGCGCTGCAAACACACGCACACCGCACACGTTAGGGGGCGCTGAGGTATTCAATTAAATACTGAAATGGGCATTTCAGCTTAGAGCATTGATGGTTTTAATGATTACCATTCTGTAGATACATATTTGTTACAGTCGTGGACCCACGTCTAATGTACAGACGCCTGCATTCATTGGGATGTTAACATAGGTCTGAATCTGAACGGATTCCCCCCGAGGAGTGCACACCTGTGTCCCAGCAGCGGTAACGCTTAACATTATAGGCCGGATACTGTGTTCATTTGTGGCTTTTATTTAACGCAAGCAATAGTATGCTTAGTAGGTGTTGTAATTTGTAATGCCCAATCTATCAAGAGTAAAATTCGGATAAAAGACCAAAAACAATGTCACGATTC
Organism: Apamea anceps; assembly: GCA_951799955.1. NCBI lineage: Eukaryota > Metazoa > Arthropoda > Insecta > Lepidoptera > Noctuidae > Apamea > Apamea anceps. The sequence goes on from OX637524.1 coordinate 17,343,648, forward strand.
ATGAGCCCGTCATAAAGAGAAAGAGAGAAGCGCACCGAACTCCTCAGTAGGATAGGATAGATGCATGACGGTATCGTTATGGATATTCATTAATCTAGCGTTAAAACAGACTTCCCACAAAAGTAACTGTATTACGTAAAATACAGAAAGCGCTCGTCACCACAGGCTGACACCAGATGGACCTTGTAGAGCTTGCGCGGAGAAACCCAGCCGCGGCCGAAACGTTATCGACAAAATTGTTTCGATCAAGTCCGGCGAGGTCGCTCGGTGCCGCGGTGCCGCTGTACGGAGAGGAAAACCTCGCAGAATACCGACGACCGACGTCAATCACGCTTGAGATCGGATGATCGATAGCTCGAGCTCGATACCATTACAGGTGTAGAGTTGTACCATAGAAATGTAAAGTTTTACACAACACAGTCAGCGTCAACACAATACATATAGGGACTACCAGACTGTTCTAAATACTTCTAAATGACTTGGATTACTCTATTATCTCTCATTTTATGCGAATAATGTTTTGCTTATTTTGTTTTTTTTTTTAGTTCTGTAAAAATTATACTTTCCCTGTGAGTGTGACGCTCGAACAGTTGTTACTGACTCGCGGGAATTCCAAAATACAAAATTTTAGGCAACTGATTATAGGCCTTAAAATGACGTATTCGTGGCAGTCGGCCCTAGTTTTATTATATGTAATGGGAAGGAGTGGGGGAGGCCTTTGCCCAGGAGTGGGACAACGTAGGCTAACATAAAAAAAATTACTGTGTGTAATGTGTATGCTCGTAATTATTTCCGCGTCTCGTTAGACTAGCTGGGCGCAAGGTGAGGGTGTGAGAGTGTATCGGGGCAGATGTGGGTGTGTAGGTTTATGTAGGTACTCACGGGCAATGACTCTGCCACGATTGCTGCCACGGCAGCAGCAGCGGCAGATGATGGCCAGCAGGATGGCCAAGACCACGGCGGCCGTCAGCCACATCAGCAGGGTCATGCTTGGGCTTCGCGAGACGGTCACGGAGTGCACACGTCCCTGGACACACCACACGCTCGGTCACACCATGACAGTACACAACATCTACTAATTATATAATTATTGTATACATATAGAAGAAGCACAGCAATATTTTAGCCAAGAACCTTCTAAATACACAAGGGGATGTAATGCGCCTAAAGAGGTGGCAAATCCTGAACTTGGACCAGAGACAGTGAAAAGTTAAAGTTAATTTAGTGGTGAACCACATAATGTGAATGTTCAATGGAACACCACAAAAATAATCTCACACGAAGACCCCATCTGCAGTGCGATTCTGTAACCATATTCACCGTGAAAACTCAGGTGAAGTGAGCGTGGAGTGAGCTGTCATTCCAACTAATGCTAGGGATTAACACTATTGACAGCTCACTCTAAGCTCACTTCACCTAACTTTTCACGGTGAGATTTTTACAGAATCGATTGGCTGATTATGGCTAGAAAGCCGATCGCAGATAAGGAGAACAAAAAAAAAAAATGTATATAAAATATTGTAAATTGCCCATTCTTCTCCATACGAAACTACGTTTTGGGAGGGGCTGTATTTTTTTTTCTATATTCTTGTACCTACATTTATGAACCTTTTTGAAACAAATGTTTTGACTGACTCTACTTAGCAGGCTTACAGCTGTGCGATTCTGTAACCATCTCACCGTGAAAACTTAGGTGAAGTGAGCGTGGAGTGAGCTGTCATTCCAAATAATGCTAAGGGATTGACACTATTGACAGCTCACTCTAAGCTCACTTCACCTAACTTTTCACGGTGAGATTTTTACAGAATCGATGGGCAGGGTCTTCTTGGTGAGTACAATTATTGAACGTATGCGTAATCAGTCTGACAGACTTTGATAACAGCTTGAAGACGTGTATGCACTAGGGGATAAAAAGAGAAAGTTAAAAACTAAAACCCAACTACGACAAAAAACTCCACTAAAACAAGACATCGTAACAAAACAACGTAGGTTTTCGTATAACCGGAGTCACACTGGTCACACATAATCTGCACGATTTAAGGTCTATCCACAAGTATCAGGGCCGTGCCCGGGACGTGGACGGACCGTGCTCCGTCAGGGGCTCAAAGATATGTTATCGGACTCGTTCACACGCGTCCGTGTCCGGGCCGGCGACGGAGCTTCAGTGCCTGCAGGCTCTGATGTGTGTGGATAGTTACATGACATATTTAATTTGTAGTTACATTATACGAAAACCGATTTTAATTTGTTACAATGTTTTGTGTATATCCTCCCGCGTAAAATGTCTACAGAGACGTTGCGCGACGCGACGTCGCCTGACAACTTGTCTGATGACCCTTTTCATCGTTTTCTATGTCGCCAAACACTTTGCACAATGTCTCTATACTTCCGTATTATTATATTACTCTTTGTCTTTATACGTGTCGCGACACATTTGCCCCAGTGCATACACCGCTGAAACCACTGAACAATTTGACCCCAAGAACGATACTTTGTATGAGAACAAAGTTCTTGGTGACTGCTATTTCACATTACTCACTACTGCTGTTCCTATCTATACTATATACCACAGCACATCGCTTCCCGCTCGGCCGGAACGTGTGGGTGCCAAGATAACATACAGTTACCAACTGTCTGCTCTATACAGGGTAACTGCTAATTTGACGTAGGTATTCCTTCTAGGAACTGAAAGTGTGACCCATTTGCAACAATTAAGCACCCCCAATGCGCAGGCGAAAATTCATGGGATCCGAGAATACCCTGTAGTTTTGAATGCATGACATGGGGGGCATGACACCCACGACCCCCGCCCCCCGGACCGCGCCTATAGATAAGGGGCTAGTTGTGAAGACAGCAGCTCGTGCAATATAATGAAATACATATTATATTTTGTACATTGTGCAACTATTTAGTGTCCATTGAGCAGTTACTGTTACTTTGGGATAATTTTTCAACCGACGAAAAAAAACGGAGGAGGTTCTCATTGTCATTACGACACGTGTATTTTTTTTTTTTATTATTATGACCAAGCATAACTTTTTACAGAGTAGTCCGATTTTGATAATTCTTTTTTTATTGGGAAGGGTATACCCCAAAGTTGGTCCCATATAAATTTGAAGAAGAAAATCCAACCCTAAGGGTGGGAAAATAGGGGTGATTTATTGTTCACTCACAGATTTTAATGCTGAGTGATGTATTATTACTCTATTCAGTGCCACATATGCCTCCTGCCCTTTGGCAAACAATTAGTAGATTAGGTATAGCCAAAAAAAACTATAGAATAAAAACTTAAAAAAAAAAATTGAACCGCCGAAAAAACTGAAAAGCAAAAAAAAAACCTTTATTATTTAACCTTAATAAGGTAATTTCTTAAACTAATGTAAGTATACCTAAATAATTTTGAGTCGGCGCCGTTTAAATTTAAGGCAATTTAGTGATCTTTGTTTATTGATTGTTTGGCGCCGACTCAAAATTACTTATACTCCATTTATAATAGCATTAGAAAAAAGAGGCTCGTAGAAGCAGGAATGCAAAACATTTTATTTCAAAGTTATGATAAAACAATTTTAAGGGAGATGCTTAAATTCTAATTTTCTTGCGTTTTTTGCAATTTGCAGGTCAGTGTAAGGTTGTATCTTAATAAAAATAATATGATGCGCAACAATAAGAAATATGTAGGCAATAATACAATTTTGACCTTAAAAATCATCAATACATCCCTTTAAATTAAAATTGCTCCGAATTCGTCTGATTTCGCGGGCTACTGCAGCGCATCCACCTTAATTAAAATAAAATTCGGTAGAATTATAGTGAAACGAATAACGTTCCAAGTATTGTTCATCCCTGCTTCTTTTAGGTTTTTAGCATTGACACTGTAATTTAAAATTGGAGTTATATAATATAAATAAATGAAAGCCACATAATTTCATAAAATAAATAGTTAAAATGGTTACAATTAAGTGTGACAGCTGCTGTAAAAATAGATCATAATAAATTCGGCGTCTATCATAATGTAACAGTGTTTATTGTATTTTTGTTACAAAGTGTGCATTAAAGATAACCTTCTTTAACTTCTTTCTAATGCTATTGTAAATGGACTTTAGGTATACTTACATTAGTTTAAGAACTTACCTTATTAAGGTTAAATATAAAAGGTTTATTATTTTTTGCTTTTCAGTCTTTTCGGCGGTTCAATTTTTTGTTATTAATTATAATTATATAAACACTAAAATGTATAACGAATTTGTTTAGTCTTCACGTTTATCATAGAAAATCAAATTGATAACCTAGTAAGCAAACTTCCTAAGTTTTGATATTGTTTTTACATTCATATTTGGGTAAATTCACAAATAAAAATAAAGTATGAGCGATTCAAGTGTAACTACACTCTAAAAATGATTACTAGTATAACAAACTAAAATGTCAACAATATAGCAAAACTTTTCGCCAAACATCCAAATCGCTATCTCTTCTGGTTTCTTTGGGCAAACAAATCAAAGTAGCCGACTACTTTTTTGGCTCTCCTGAACATTTTTGTTGGAATGAGTTACTATGTTTTGATTTTAAGCAGCCGCCCTGACTCACACAGAAACACTTTCATTATCTTGTCAACACTTTAAATTTATATTTGTGATTCATTGAATTTAGTTGACATTATTGGTAGTTTTGAATTGTATTACACTATTTGCATACCCGTGTGATGATAAAATATGGAGAAGTTTATTATAACCAAAAATATCTATGTATCTCTTACCCATGTTTGCAAATAAATGATTTATGATTTATCAAATTACGAGTTGATACAATACTCTTTGTTGCCTGATAGCTGTACCTAGTATTGAAATCAGCCCTATTTATGAGTTACTGTTGCTAACTTATAAATAATATGCTGGAAGATAGGGTTGCCAGGTCGCCAAATCTAATAGCCGGACAGACCAGCCAGTTTGGCCAGACATTTGGGTAGAAAGGCCGGACACCCTACATTATTGAGGATTTTGTGTCTCAGTATTAATAGGTACGACAACCAAATTGTATGTAAAATCAAGCTTTTTTGATTATTTTCATAATCAGTCATCGGCGTTCGCTCGTTTGCGAAATGTAAAAAGCCTAACAAAAGCCGGACAAGCCAGACACCGTTTATTTTGGCCGGACATGCAATCAAAAAGCCTACCTATGTCCGGCTTTATCCGGACGCCTGGCAACGCTACTGGAAGATATGTTTGATAGCCTGCCGAAATTTGTATCAGGAGCACAAAGGTACATTGAAGGAGGCATTTTGAAAAAAATATTGTAATTTTTATTATTTTATTTTTGTTGTTGAATTTTATGTTTAAGCATATTTTATAGATAGTTTAATAGGGGCATACATAACATCGTCTTGGAATACTGTAAGATGTTGTACTTATTGGTGTGAATAACAATAATTAAATTATTAGAAGTGATCAGTACGGGGTATTGAAACGTATTTTATTCCCAGAATATCGACATGCCACCCACTGGTACCTTTTTAGTAAACTTTTTTCATAAAGTTTCTGGTACTTAGAAACATCGTATATAGTCATTTACTATATGAAATTGTAGATAATTGAGCATTTATTTATAACCAATTAAAATCGCGAAATGCAATTTTTATACCCAACTTTACAAAACCTCTTATATCTCGGAAACTAAATGCCGCGCACTGGACCCTTTTCGCTTGGACTGACACATATAAACTTGTTCATGATTTCAATAATATAACAAAAATGGTATACTGTGTGTATACACAAAATTCATGTACAGTAAGTACATCTTTCATTATAATCACCCTTCAAATATCAACAAAGAGATTACAACATTTCTAGTAAGATAATATTGTAGATTTTTAAAGTTAGAAAATGAATTCAACAGACAATAGAGAAGGTACAGTAGGTAGGTATGGTACTCATATCTATCACGTTTATTATACTGATACCAAGATTATTCTGAGCCGTAATGATGTAACTTGTTACAGACAAACAAACTGAACATAATACAATATACCCTTCGAGACCGCCCACCAGAGGATTACTTGATAACAGGACTTTTGAATGTTATCTTATGAATACTAAGCTCTGAATACAGCAGCAAGTGAATAGCATTCACTTTGTACACACTCATGTAAGAATACCATGTCGGCACACTCATCCACTGAGGCTTGCTCACTTCACTGATGCCCATTAGTAATGGGCCTGCAATGGGCCATTACCTGCACATTATATGAAAGTTAACTCGCTATATATGCACATAATACCTGCAACAACTCTCAGCAGTAATCAAGCACAATGTGCACCCACCTCAACTGAGCATGCTCCACATTAACATTACTTCCATGAATGGCCAACAATCACTGCAGTCTGCACTGTTCACTACATGCAACACTACACTCTGCACTAAGGACCTCTGCCCATTACAGACTGCCGCTATCTCACTTGCACCGTCACCTGTGCTGATTACTTATTTTCAATCGAAATGTAGCTAGTACTGCTGATTAAGATAATTATGTGACTGAGATAACGATTGAGTCGTGTGGAGCGGTCGCGTGTGACTACCGCCGCTAACCTACCTTGAAAAAGTCGTCATCATCAAACTCATTCGAGTTGAACATCACTTGTAACACAATAACAATGACTGCGCTCCACTGAACCGCCTCCACGAGTCCACGCTACTGAATTACTGAACTACTGACTACACTACACTAGCAGTCCCACAGTCACGCAGACAACATTAGCAACGACGACGTATGAGTCACCTCATCTCTGCTCAGTGCCGCCGGACTGACGGACGCGCCGTTTCACGGGATTTTCCGGATTTTTACAAGGAAAACAAGATACGATTACGATTCTATGAATAACTCTAAAAATCGCGAATTAAAAATAATCGTATGAGCTATTAGGGAAGAGGTCTCCTTATCTTATTGAACGGAAGTTCATTCTTTTCTGCACTAAGTTCTGTTAACAAAAAGCAGCTATCAATCAAGAGTTTTGCAAGACAAATCATAAAAACAATAAAATGACATTTACCTTTGTAGGGCGATAGTAATGTATCGGTATCGCCCGGTATCGCGGCGATAGCTAGTGAGGCGATACCGGTTGATAACAATTTACCGAAACCGAATAATTGCCGACTGTGATACTGAAAGCGATTGACGAGGCAGGCTAACACTCGACAATCATCGAAAACTTCAATTTATTATTGTTGTATTACTATTTTTACAAGCTAACACTAAAATAATAAAAGTTTAGAATAAAAGAAATAAAGAAAAAGGCAGGAGCTCATTGGGCATCAAGAAACCAGAGGTCCGACTCCGATTCACCCACAGCCAGCAGGCGGGCACGCTCAGCAGTATTCCGTATTATTATATTATTACTCTTTGGCAGTATTGGTGGACGTAGTAATAATTTATTCCATACCATCCTGCAGAGCGGCTCATCTCATCCTACTGTCTCTGGGAAAACGGATTCAAGCTAGGTACTTTCCAGGCGAAATTAAAAATATTAATACTTGTTTTAATAAAAATATTTTTGCGATGAATGAACTCAATTACATTAAATAAATCTATAAACAATACATACATACCACAAAATATAAATAATGACTCCTCGAAATCACGTCTTGCTTATAAACAATGTTAGACACAGACTGTATATGGATATTTTTATATCCAGCACTAACAATGTATTACGTAATAGGCAAATAAGTAATACATGAGTGTCAGCTCCAGAAAAATATAAAGGACTAGCTGCACCCCGCTGTTTTACCTGCATAAGTTTCGATCCCGTCGGAATATCGGGATAAAAACTTCAAAAGTATCTTAGGTGTTAATCCTGGTTATAAACTATCATTATACAGTAGTTTTGGCGTGAAATAGTAACAAACATCCATCCATCCATACAAACTTTCGCGTTTATTAAAATATTATAAGTAGAATAAGATTATTTTGATGTATATATTAGGGAAAAAACCTCACAACTAATGATAACAGTCGCTCGTTTCAGCTGTGTTTTAAAAGTTAGGTAGGATTTACTTTCTTCTTTTACTTTATTATTAAAATAGCCTTCATTGTGGAATGCAATAAAGAATTGAGTAATAAAAAGTTTAAATTAAAAATTTAAAAAACCTCCGACACAAAACAATAAGTATTATGTATGACGGAGTCATTCGTTTGACTATTCGGAACGTTAGCGCCATCTCATGGCGCTAGACAGAGTCTAGCCGGAGTTCGTGGGGAGACGGGAGCAAGATCTACAAAAAGCGGTGTGAGCAGAGCTCTCGAGAGGATAGAAACTGTGGACATCGTACGATCAACATGTGGATAGAAACTGTCGCGCGTTCCGTATCGTTGAGTTGTGTGTGTGTATGTGATTCGCTAGTGTGATTATCTGGTTCGTAAATTATAATCTGATTTGAACTGTAAACCGTGTTTCTATTGTGTAAAAACCAACACTACCCATAGTACGCCCACAGTAATTAAATTATGCCTGATGTTAAGGAGAGACAGTCATACCTTCTCCTACAAGTATGAATGTAAAAAACCTAAAATATTTTTTTTTTTAAACTATTCATAAAATAGCCACAAATAGAACAAAAAAGGTATAAACGTGACGCCCTATAAAAAGAAAAAAATAACCTTGAAATTATGACCCTACGTAAGTAGTTGTCCCGCCGGGGGACCGCTCTGATTATTAGCCTAACGTTCTGTTAGAGTTTAAAATAGTAGCGGTTAAAAATAGGTTGAATTAATCGATTCAACTCGCTTCATTATTGTCATCATGCTCTTGCCCTAATCCCAATTCATTTGGCGTCTGTGCAACAAGTCTTCTTCTTCCATACTTCTCCATCAGTCGTTATCTCGGTAGTCACCCCCTTTCTCACCAAATCATATATCACACCTGCCGATTGATTCTGTAAAAATCTCACCGTGAAAAATTATGTGAAGTGAGCTTAGTCAGTAGTGTCAATCCCGAGCATTAGTTGGAATGACAGCTCACTCTACGCTCACTTCACCTAAGTTTTCTCGGTGAGATGGTTACAGAATCGCACTGCTGCTCTTATAACAATCAATATGACATTTTTCTCAATCCTCCGCACCACATGCTCATACCGGGACAACTGATTTCAACACTGCTTTTCATTCACCGGTGCCACTTTCAGACTTCCTCTTTTTCAAACTCATTTCTTATTCAACAGATTCCTATTAGTATTCTCATCTCAGCTGCGTGCAATTGCCAATCGATTAAACTTGCTTGTGACTGATCGTGTGGAGACATCACTATACGACATTTGGTTTGACGTTGGTCTTGGTTGTTTTTATACCTACTCATTTTATTTAATCAAAGCTAACAGCATTGATGTTTTGTTCCATGTAACGTTTTAGCCTTTAAAAATAGGGACAATAAAAGTACAAGATATTATTTTGCGTACCAAAACCGGGAGTGATTTATTTTAAAAATATTTTTTTTTGTAGGGCTAGAAGACTAGAACAAAAGAATAAGAGTAACAAACAATTTTCTATTTCTTGGTGAAATAAATGCAGCCCCAAAACGCAAATGTCACTGTCACAGCTGACTTTTCCTCAAGCTGACGACCTGTCAGCCAGCTTTCCAAAATATAACCTCAAATCTCAATTTAGTCAAAAAGTCCTCGTATTACTGATATTATTACATAAAGTTGCACACAATGTATACCGGATTCTTGAAGAAGTTATTACCATTGCGCCAGGTGTTCGTCGTTCCGTCGTCACACTTGCACAGTACAGCCGCTGATAATGCTGCCGTCAAGAAAACTACATCCGCCGCAGGAGGTGATTATTATGTTTTTGTTTTATAATAATATTCTCAAATACTTACTCAAATATTGTCTTTGTTAATTTCTAACAATTCTAAGTATTAGCAGTAGTCAGTGTTATCTGGTTAATAAGGGTTGTATAAAAAACCCCATGTATGTTGTAAAGCACGTAAAGCAAGTTAAGTTATCTACATTTGTTGCTAGCAACAAATGTAGAAAACTTAAAATGGTTCATCAGTTGTAGCACATGTACGCACGACAACATATCAAGCTATACATTTCCAGTATTTTTCGGAGGGAGGATGTACAGTCAGCAAAGGAGATAAGTAACCATGGTCGTCGGATATAGTTGAAATTTTGTAAGAAACCGATGGATGATTTCGAATGAAATTTAACTTGATAAAAAAACTGTTTGTTTTCTTTTAATTTAATTAAATTTTATTCGAAAACATCCATCGGTTTCTTACTAAACTTCAACTATATCCGACGACCCTGGTTACTTATCTCCTTTGCTCACTGTACCTTCCAGGTACTACTGGAGGGACTACCATTTTTATTCGTCAGCATTGTATTTTTCGGGGGGAGGGTACCTTCCAGGGACTACAATTGAAATTCGGCAGCATTGCATTTCTCGGAGGTACTGGGGTAAAAAATATACCCGTGGTACCTTCCGGGGACTATGGGAGGGACCAGTGGTCACACACGCTGTTATTTCTTTTAGCAGAACAAATAGATATTCTAATTCTTAGTTCTAATATGAGCTGATATTTTTTCTAAATGTAGTCAGGTCTTTCTCATCCGGCACTTTGTATTCATGTCGGAAAAGACTCACTCAGAATGTTGAAATGGCTGGAATTAATGCAATTCAAAGTCAGAGTCAATATGAATATTTTAGTATACTCTATTGCTTTTGTAGATTATAAAGTACACTTACGTGAAATAGATTACAATTACAATACCCTATACATGGTGGCAGGGACATTGATGCGCGCAACCTGTAACCATGGATTCAGTACATGATCCTGAACAGTTCACCCAGTTCTTGAAAAAGTCACCTGTATATTTCACTTTTCTATAAAACAGCTGATTTTGCATTGTTAACCAGCGAAAAATGTCTACCCTAGGGGGTCTAGTCTAGAATCACATGCTGAATTCATGGTTGCAGTTTATGAATCAATGTCCCTGCCACCCTGTATTAGAGTGGTTGTCTGTCAACCCTAATGGTCTGTGTTACATAGTAAAGTAGAACGGGTCTACTTCCAGGTGTAATGGGCCTGGGCAAAGGCAAGAAGAAGGGCGGCAAGCTGGGCACCATGGAGAAGAAGGAGATGCCAGTAGAGACTGACCCGCAGAAGCTGGTCAGCTATGTGTGCGGCTCCAACATATACACCACTGGCGAGGATATCAAGGTGACTTGTTGATATGTTACATGTAGAAGACCCTCTAAGCACTATACTTGGACTTTTAACTGTATTCAGTAACTTGACAGTTTGAAGCAAAGTAATGTTACCATAATATTAAATACACAATTTTATTGGTAAAATGGTTTAAATATTTGAATTCAATCAAAATGATAGGTAAATGTTGTTGTACGGTGCAACCGCACATTCTGCAATTCAGCAGTTCACGCCACACATTCATTTCAACTCATAATAATTAGTTCAGTTCGCGTTGGGCTATCAAGTCAGCCAGGCGTTCTCGTTACAGCCAACAAGGGCCGCGTCACTCACTTCATTTCCACACCATCAGTCCATTAAGCTCATTTTACTTTTAAGTACCTTTGGGACAATGCAGTAGTGTTTTAATACTTACCTTCTTTTATTCCATTCATCTCTCATCTAAAAGTAATGTATGGTCTAGCAAGGGACCATACATTCTTTTTGGTCCTTTGACTGTGAATATCGTTCGCTATATAGTCCATTTCGCGCGCGTGGACAGTATAGCGGGAAGCTATCCAGTGACTCTAAAGTGTGTGCTGTGTTGAGTGACTATAAAAACTCTGAGGCTAACAAGTGTCTCAGGGGATTACAGACTTAAGAGACTAACAAGTGTCTCAGGGATCATCAATGATCTGTGAACTAACAGGAGTTCAGTGCAGTAATTTTAAACTTTGAGACTAGCAGGTGTCTCAGAGAGCGTTCTATCATCAAGAGCTGAGGCTAGCAGGTGTCTCAGGGGATCACCAAGGATCTGTAAGCAGTTATTAAGAACATTCAAGTAAGATCTTTCCATTTCTTTCTTACTTCAATAAGTCCTCATCATGGAGGCCATACATGCAAATCAGGAAGAACTTAACACAGCCATCCAAAAGTTGGCTACAAATATAAAAAAGGATTCAGTGGATCGTAAGACTGCTGACTATTTCAAGCGACGTTTAGAAAACTTAAATCAGTATTGGTCCGATTACCAGTACAATCACGACCGTCTTCTTACGGAAGAAAGCAAGCCTCATCCGTATTTCAGTGGCCGTGCATACGAACGAACAGAACAGCTATACATCTCGACCAAGGCACTCATCAATCAATAATATCAAGTTTTGTTGATAAAGATGAAGGAAGCTCAACAGGGAGGTTCTACTGAGGACCAAGGTCCTGCACGGTCTGAGCAAGAAGATCCGGTGGGACGTCAACCGCAGCCCGCTGAGGTATGCTCTAGAGGTTCATCTAGCAAGCTTGATGAACTGTTGAAGAAACAAGCAAGCAACTTCAGGGCGCTGCAGCGAACTGTAGGTGGGATAAATTTAGATTTTATGTCCGAAAAATGGGAGTTGAAAGATGCCTTACGTACTATACAGTCTCGATGGTCTATCATAGATTCCTTACATTGGGAATTAGACAGCGAATTGGAGGGTACGAATCAAGAATATGACGTGTCTTATACGAAGCAAGAAACGATTTACAATACATTAAAGAATGCAATTAACAGAAAACTAGGTTCCGTGGTTCACAAGGAGAATTGGACACCAAAAATTGACATCCCGTTCTTCAATGGCAATTATCAAAATTGGGTGTCTTTTAAGGACTTGTTTGTTGAAGCTATCCACAGTAACGTCTCTTTATCAAATGCCCATAAGATGCAGTTTTTAAAAAGCAAGGTGCGAGGAGAAGCTGAACGTTTGATACAGCATTTACAAATCAGTACAGACAACTACACTGTTTGCTGGGAGATATTGAACAACAGGTACAACAACGCATGGTTGATTTTTACATCTCACATTGATCTCCTACTAAATCTCCCAGTAGTTCAACAAGCAAACGTCCCTCAGATCAAGAAAATTCACGATACTACACTAGAGTGTTTAAACTCAATAAGGAACCTAGGCGTTGATATAGACAGCTGGGATCCATTCATCGTGCGTATTTTATTGCTAAAATTAGATGCGGACACGCATGACCATTATTTGGAATCTCTGAAGAAACCCAGAGAACTGCCAAAATTGTCGGAGTTTCTAAGCTTCTTAGAGAGCAGATTCACTGCATTGGAGTCTTCGCGCAAGAAAAACGAAAATTCCAAACCATCAACAAGCAAGCAAAATAAATCATCATCGTCAAATTTCAAGAATAAATATTCAGCAAGTACGAATTTGGTAAACAATATTGAATTGACATGTCCGTTGTGTAAAGAGTCACACGGAATATACTATTGCAGTAAGTTTTTAAATATGACACCAAATGCAAAGCGACAAGCTATAACACGATTGCATTTGTGCAAAAATTGTCTTTATTCCCATGAGGATAAAGAATGTACGTCAGAAAAACGCTGCCGCGAGTGTCGCGGTAAACATAATACACTTTTACATGAAGCATTTAACAATAACCCTTCATGTACCCAATTACGGAGAATGAAACACCAGCAGTTCTTGCAACTGGAACGCAAAATCAAGAATCACAAGAACATCACGTTTCGCAACAAGACAACAACGTGATCGAAACATTATTAGCCACTGCAATGATCAAAGTTCTAGCAAGTGACGGATCATACCACAAAATGCGTGCGCTGATAGATCAGGGCTCTCAAGTCTCCCTTATCTCAGCCAGAGCGGCACAACAGCTAGCTTTATCAAGAAAGTATTACAGGGCCGTCATCTGTGGGATAGGAGAGAAGGAAAGCAGTAGTAAGGGCGTTACGAACATAACATGTTGCTCGCATTTTGATGATTTTACATTAAAAACAGATGTGGTAATCATGGACACGCTGATTAAGCAATTACCAAGATGTACATTTTCTAAGCCAACATGGGCACACCTGGTCGGCATGCAACTAGCCGATCCAGAATACAATGTCAGCCGTCCTATCGACATCTTATTGGGAGCCGATGTGTATTCCCAGATCATTTTAGAAGGTATTATCAGGGCTGATCCATCATTGCCAGTCGCGCAACAGACACGACTGGGGTGGATCTTATGTGGCAATTTCAAGACTTATCACTGTAACGTAGTCCTGAATCAAGTGGACGAAGTACAGAGATTTTGGGAGATCGAAGACATTACAGAATCATCCAATTTATCCGCAGAAGATCTACAATGCATAGAGTATTACAAGAAAACCACAACAAGACATGAAAATGGCATGTATGAAGTAAGATTGCCTTTTCAAGAAAACTTTGAGAAACAGTTGGGATTGTCTAAAAATAAAGCTATGGCGCAATTTCAACAGTTGGAAAGGAAATTTATTTTTAGCTATAATAACGTTACAACAATTGGCTGAAGATGAGAGACACAATTTTGACAGTGGTGCAATCAAGGCACTGGAGCAGTCATTCTACATGGATGATGTTCTACACGAGTCTCATTCTGTCGAGTTAGCAGAAAAACTAAAGCAAGATTTAATCACGTTGTTAAAATCAGGGGGGTTCAATTTAAGAAAGTGGTCTTCCAATACATCAGCCTTACAAGACGATACAATCGGGGCGAGTAACAAGCAAGAAAATTTCAATTTCAAAGAAATACATACATTTTATTTTATTTTATTTTTATTTTATTTGGGAAAAAAAACGATATTACATTACATATAACACTTATCAGTAAGGTATACAAAACAAAATCAATGTAATAACCACAACATTTTCCACATATTAACAAAGAGATATGCTATGATGAGGACTAATTGATGAGCGAGTTATTATTATTCAAGGAAACATTTTATATTGTTACAAACTAACAAACTAGTCAGTTACCACAGGATATATCCAAGGCGTTCAGTACATTAATAACTTTATTTCGAAAAGCATTCTTATTTAGCATAAATATATCAATATCTATGAAATGTTCATTGTATATTTGCATGATTCGCTGAAGGGGTGCACGCTTACCTGCGTTTGTCCGGTATGACGCCTGATCAAACAGTCGGTAAACGCGCACTCTACGATGATGAATTGATCTAGGAACTACAAGTTTAATATCATTACTAAGGTCTATACAATTTAGCTTATTATGATAAAGGTCGTGCAGTGTCATTACTTGCAGAAGCATTCGTCTCTTCTCGAGTGAGAGTAAATTATACATTGCTAGAAGGTCTTTGTAAGGTAAGCGTGGAAGTTGGCATCTGAATTGCATAGTTCGTAAGAACTTTCGTTGTACTTTTTCAATGGCTATTTTATATTTATTATATAATGGATCCCATATCAGACAGGCATATTCAAGCTGAGAACGAATAAGTGAGCGATACAAATGTAAAAATGTACAAGGGCGCCTAAACTCGGTAGCTGTTCTGATAACAAAGCCGTATATTTTAAATGCTCTGGTTATGATGTTTTCTATATGTAGGTTCAAGTGCAGTTTACAGTCAAATAGTATTCCTAGGTCTCTAAGGTTCGTCACTCTGTTTAGTACAGTCCTACATAAGGTATAATCATATTTTATTATAGTTTTGTTTTTAGTAAAGCTGATGATATGGCATTTGGGTATACTTAAATTTAACTTATTAATTGTACAATATACAGAGAGTCGGTTAAGATCACTCTGAAGTTCTGAGCAGTCATTAACATGTTTTATGGTTTTATATAATTTTAAATCGTCAGCATATAAAAGAAAATTTGTGTATTGAAAGCATGTATTTATGTCGTTTATGAATATAACAAAAAGCAGAGGACCTAATATAGAACCCTGAGGAATACCGGACGACATTCTAGCACTTCCCGACTTGTACCCATTAATCACGACTATCAGGCTGCGGTTGGTAATATACGAGCAAAACCACCGCAAAAGATTGCCCCTAATTCCATTGAACGCTATTTTATTGAGAAGGATTTCGTGGTCCACTCTATCAAATGCCTTCTGAAAATCTGTATATACAGCGTCCACCTGAATTCCCATGTCGATACTATGGAAGAGGAAATTAGAGTAAATTGCTAAGTTCGTCACGGTGGATTTTTGTTTTACAAAACCGTGTTGTTCAGGTATGATATAGTTATGGATGAAGGGATAAATGGCATTATGAACAAGCTTCTCGAATAGTTTTGATGTTGCACTGATAATAGATATTGGACGGTAATTTGTGACGTCATGTTTTGAACCACTTTTATGGATTGGGACAATGTAGGCGCATTTCCAAATGTCTGGAAAGAAACCCTCAGCGATGCACTTGTTAAATACAATGTGTAATGGTTCACATATTGATTCAGCAGTGTTCTTGAGAAACACTGCTGGTAGTCCATCTGGTCCTGGACCCTTGGAGGGATCCAGTTTTTTTAGTAACACTCTTTTAATAACAAGTACATCAAAATAGATATGGTTTAATAAATTACACTGATCCGAATAATTATTTGGTGGTGACCATTGGGGAGTTAATGTAGACAGCTGATAAACAGACTGGAAAAATGAGGAAAACAAGTTACAGATAGTTTCGGGATCTTGCGAAGTTCGGTTTTCGTATGACATACTAGACGGTATACCTGCCTTGGTCTTTTTATTAGATATATAAGACCAGAAGTATTTAGTGTTTTTAGGGATAGAATCCTCTACAGAATTAATATACTTATTGTAACATTTTGTAGCCTCACTTTTAAATCGGGTTCTGTATAAAGAAAAGATTTCATAATCCGAGTCATTTTTATATGTTTTCCACTTAATCCATGCTTTGCGTTTGTTTTTAAAGATATGTATGAGAGATGGGCTAAACCATATTGGATATCGTGCTGGTTTAGGTTTAGAAAATGGCACATTTTTATTGACAATATCGTAAATACTTTCATAGAATAAATTAACCGCATTCTCTGCGGAAACTTGATCAAGTATCATCTTCCAAGAGACGTCCATCAACTCTTTATTTAGAAGGTCGTAATTGGCCTTAAAAAAGTTAGGTTTTTTTACAGGGTTACGGTTCATGGTGCTAATGTTAGATGCGAAAGGTATTATAATATAGAATGGAGGATGATGAACGTCTATTGGTACAGAAATCGAGTTCTGCGGTTGCATCACAGAGCAGTCAGTTATGTTAGTGATGCATAAGTCCAGAATTCTACCATTCGAATTTCTAATTACATTATATTGAGAGGAATGGTGAAGAGTCATAAAGTCTCGCAGACCGTCGCAAACTGTTGATGTTCCCGTACAAACAAGGGCAGAAGAGCCCGTTCGATGTTGCCAATTAGCGTCAGGTATATTGTAATCCCCGACTAGTAACAGGTGGGATATGCCATTTTCCCTTATGATATCATTTAAAACCTCAAAGTATAGATTATAAACCGCTATGGGCGACCTATCTGGTATGTAAACTGCGCCAATTAAATAACATTCAGTTAGTTCAGTACCCGGTAATTGGACAAGAACTAATTCCACAAACTTTGACATTGATGCAAGTGACGGTACAGAGAAACGATATTGTTTGAGACACTTCATGACTGCCACCAAGACCCCTCCCCAATCCGATTTTTTCGTCAATTTTAGGTCTCTGTCACATCTATATACAATATATCGTTGGTCTATGAACTCGTCATCATTTATGCTACTATTTAGCCAGGTTTCCGACAAAATGATTATATCATACGAATTGGACATTATATTAAAGAATATTGTTTTCAGCTTTGTACGCATGCCACGACAGTTTTGGTAGTAAACTGTTAAGTTATTTATAGTGTGACTAGCCATGACTTATGTAACAATTCATAAGCTGCATTAGGTAGATTAAAGTATTGCGTTGCCAACGAACACGTCAATAGTCTTGAGTAGGTCAAAACAAAAAGTGTATTTATGGTATGCTTCTGCAAATATCCGACAAATAATATAATAAAATATGTTAAAAGATTGTAATTGAATAAAAAGTAATCAAATAAATTAACGTAAAATGCAAAATAAATGTAATGGTTTTCAATTCTACATAGAGGAGTTAGTTGAAGTAGTTTTAGTAGAAGACTTGATTTTCTCGATGTCTTTGAGCGTTCGAATAGCCAGCACAGTAGAATTTTCAATCTCTCTGACGAGTATTGTTGAATGTTTAGTCCATACGAATTTATATCCCTCATGATTTGCTGCTTCCCGGGCCTTACGAAAGAGCTGTTTATTCCGAAGCGTGAGGTGTTCGTTCACGAAGAGTTTATGTGAGGTGCCTGATATTCCTAGCTGTTCGGAAGACAGTCCCTTCTTCAGTCTATAGGCGCTAATTATATTGTCACGTAATATTCTTGTTGTGAATTTCGCAACTACATTCTTAGGCTTGTTGTTCTGCACAGCGTGGGGAACACGGTGTATAGAAACAATATCTTCTTTCCTGATATTGTATCCAATCTGCTTACCCAAACTTTCGAGCAACTCAACGAGATTCTCATTCCGTCTTTCAGGTATGTTAGAGATTTCTATGTTGCACTGTCTTGCTTGCTGCTCCAACAAGTCTATTTTCGCTTCTAAGTCAAGGACAGCTCTTTCGTATTGTGTATTTGTTTGCGACGACATACCGTCCACGCGTTTTTTGAGGTCATGGTACTGGTCACTCATGAATTGATTTGATTCCTTTAGGTCGGAAACTTCCTCTGACAACTGTGACACAATTTTTGAATGCTCCGCAAGCAAAGATCCAAACTCTTTTTTAATTTCAATTTTATACTGATCAAATTCGCTTCTTATATTATTGATATTCTGATTTATTTGTTCGAAATTATTATTCATCCTGGCGCCAGTCTTTAAGTGTTTGCAGTAATTCAGATTTAAAAGAATTAAACATATCCAAAGCTTCGTTTTCCGGCGTTTTACGCTTCCTGCTAGTGATATTTTGAGAAAAGTCCGGTGTTGAAGGTATGTCCGGATTAGATGAGCTTTGTTTGTTTGGTGAACGCAACATTGTAAACTTTCAGATGATTAATAGTCGTTTCAAATAATTGCGTAGTTTTACTAGCGAGGTTGTAGGTTTTATGATAATTATTAAAAAGTTAATTTTAATTTAACATTCAACGACACAGGCAAATCGCGACACATGACACATGGAGACATCAAAAACCTTGGGATTGCGTTGGAATTCAAAAGCAGACTTATTTACATTTCAATCAAAAATTGAACCATCTACTAAAACACCAACTAAGAGATCTATGTTGTCAGACATATCAAAGTTGTTTGACCCTCTTGGTTGGCTAACACCGATATCAACCAAGCTAAAACTGCTATTTCAGCAAGTTTGGATATCAAGTATTAAATGGGATGACAAGTTACCCGATATAACTAGCAAGGAATGGCTAAACATTCAAGGTGACATGCACAAAATCAATCAATTCAAGCTGGAGCGTTGGTTGGGTACAGGAAAAAACAACACGCTGGAATTACATGGATTCTGCGATTCTTCTAAAAAAGCCTACGCATGCGTTGTTTATTGCAAGACTGAGAACGACGGCGAAACAAAAATCTCCCTGGTAGCAGGAAAAGCGAGATTAGCTCCAGTAAACAAATCAATTTCATTACCAAGATTAGAGCTTAGCGGTGCTCTGCTACTGGCAAAATTGTTGTCTAAAATTCAACAATGCCTTAGCAGTCATAATATCAAAATATGTAGTTGGACAGATTCAATGGTGGTCCTAGCCTGGTTACAAGGAGAAACAGGACGATGGAAGCCTTTTGTCGCCAACAGGGTGCGACAAATATCAAACATCATACCTACAAACAGCTGGCATTACGTCAAGTCAGCTGAAAATCTAGCGGACTGTGCAAGCCGCGGATTGGGTGTCGATCAATTGAAGAACCATTCGCTGTGGTGGGAAGGACCGCCGTGGCTGCGGAACTACGACCCTGACCAAGAAACCGGGCAAGCAGTGTTTACCACAGACGAAGAAGCAAGAAAAGCCAAGCATATTAATCACATATCGCAGCAAGAAAGCGATAACATTTTGGGTGAATTATTAACAAGATATAGTTCACTCGCTAAACTAACAAGAGTTTTAGCATGGATATTAAGATTTATCAAGCAAGCGAGATACAAGAAAAACCGCATGCAAACTTACTTTACATTACAAGAATTAATAAATGCTAAGCATAAAATAATTTTATATGTACAGCAGAGAGAATTCACCCAGGAAGTACATAATTTACAAGAAAATAAGCCACTATCAGCAAAAAACAAGTTATTGCAATTACATCCATTCCTTGACAACGAGGGACTTCTCAGAGTCAAAGGAAGATTAAGCAAGGCCAACATAAATCAAGATATGATGCATCCGATTATCATTCCTCACGAAGGACACTTAACAAACTTAATTATAGATCAAGCACATGAACTTACATTCCATGGAGGAGCACTGGTGACATCAGCATTCATTCGCAAAAATTACTGGATCATAGGCGGGAATCGAGCGGTCAAAAAGCGTATACGTACCTGCGTTACCTGTCGTAAACACAATCCAAGCAAGATGACACAATTGATGGGTGATTTACCCACACAGAGATGTAACGTTGCAAAGCCTTTTGAACATACAGGCGTCTGTTTTACCGGGCACGTACTCATAAAGGCCAACAAGGGCCGTGGTATCAAGACCACAAAGGGCTACGTGGCGGTATTTGTCTGTATGGTGACCAAGCTTGTTCATATAGAGCTGGTCACAGACCTCACATCATCAGCATTCATAGCTGCGTTGCGAAGAATGGCTGCAAGAAAGGGCTCGTCTAAACACTTGTACAGCGACAATGGCACAAACTTTGTCGGCGCCAACAGAATTTTACAAGAAGAATTTGAATAGATACAAGACACATTCGATCAAGATTTCATCAAGGAAATCACTAGCATGGAGATCGAATGGCATTTTAATGCGCCCTCATGGCCTTCAGCAGGAGGGCTATGGGAGGCTGCAGTTAAAAGTTTAAAATATCATTTAAGAAGGGTAGTTGGAGAACAAAAGCTCACTTTTGAGCTGAGTTGAGTTCAGCACAGTTCTGGCCCAATTAGAAGCAATACTTAACTCGAGGCCACTGTGTCCTCTGACTGAAGATCCCAACGACTTGGATTTCCTCTCTCCGTCAAGCTTTATCAATCTAAATCAAGACATGACTATATTAGAAACAGAAACAGATATGCGGACGAGATGGCACTTAACTCAAAAAATAGTACAAGATATTTGGAAACGCTGGCATACAGAATATCTCACTCAGCTGTCAGCAAGAAGCAAGTGGAGACATTCTCAACCAGATATTCAACTTAATGACATTGTTACAATTAACGATGCAAACTTACCTCCTGGGAAGTGGGCAGTTGGCCGCGTCGTCCAGCTGCATCCCGGTGCCGATGGCCACATTAGGGTGGTCACATTGAAAACAAATAATGGGCTTATCAAGAGGCCTATTCTCAAGCCATCTATTCTTCCTGTAAATGATAGAATCGACAAACAAGAGTCGCGTTCCAAGGAAGTGAAAGATGGCAAGCCATATCAAAACAAAAACGTAAACTATAGCTTCTCATCGTTGGTAATGTTACTTTTGTCTTTCATGAGCATTTTGACCACAGCTCACTCAACATACAATGTTACACAACTAAAAGACAATGAAGGTCTTTATTTTGACAAAATTGCAAATATGCAATTAATCAGAGATGAATGGAAGATAATCACATACTATAACATGAATTCATTTTGGCAAGGTACAGAAGCATGCAGTAAATACCTTAGCTACCTGGATCAGTTATGCAACAAGTTTAAAGAAACATCACATTGTGACAACATAAAAGTTCAATTGCAGCAAGAATTCTCAGAACTCGAGTACTATAATTACCTGTTGCTGAGTCGGCATTCCAGCACGCGCCGACGCAAGCGAGGCCTTATCAACGGTGTAGGGTATCTAGCAAACGACTTATTCGGTGTACTTGATGAGAGATTCGCCGAGCAATATAAACAAGATATCCAATCAATACAAGAAAATGAAAATCATTTGCTTTCGCTCTTGAAACAACAAACAACGCGGCAACGGTCATTGAAGCAGAATACAATGTTTTGAAAAGGAATGGGCAAGCAATTAATAAGCAACACAAGATGCTTAATACACTATCTATCAAGTTCGATAAGATAGAGAACGTTTTATTGAAAGAATCAGAGAGAAATCAAGTCATGAACGATTTCAGTACCGGAGCAATTGCTACAAGCAATGCTTTAAGACAACTAAAAACAATCCAAACAAGTTTATTAGATACCATAACAGATGTTTATCACGGAAGACTCAATTTCGAGTCATCTTTCAAAGGATCTTACGTTACCGGTCAATAATTTACAAATTAACTTTAGAAACATTTATCAATTATTGACAGTCAAAGCAAGAATGACTGAAGAATATTTAATCTTCGAATTGAAATTGCCTCTGGTGTCGAGAGATACATTTTCAATCATGAAAATTATTCCAATACCTCAACTGGTAGGTAACTCAAGCATGGCTACGTTAACTCCGATTGCTGAACATGTTGCAATCAATTTGAAGAAGGACTCCTATTAACCGATGTCGATATACGACGTCCAGACATGTCTACGTGACAATGTCGATACTTATCTATGTCATATAGAGAAGCCGATTTATCATCTCAAGAATGATGACAAATTATGTGAAGTAGAACCTGATTCCAGCAAATGCAAGATCAGCATTACGACTTGTTCGAATCAATGGACAGCTCTTAGCAAAATAAACAATTATGCATTTTTCTGCTGTAGTCAGTGTCAAATAAGAGTTCTATGCGACGATAATGTGTCGCCGGGGCAGTTAGTAAAAGCAGGCGTATTGGGAGTCGAACACGAATGTCTAATTAAAACCGAAAGTTTTACGGTTTACTCACGCAATGAAGGTTTTAGCACTTTAGACATAAAACCATCTTTCAAGCTGCCAGAGATAGAACCAATCAATAATATCATAGAGGTAAGCATCCCAACTCCACTAATACAAAACTATACACTCCTCTCGAGCAACAAGGAGCTTGACGAAATTAAGAAGCAACTCCGCATTCTCAAAGCAAGTGAAAATTTGCCACATCAAGTTTCTTATCACGATATCCATCACTACACAGTATTTTATGTGGTGATCGGAGTTATGTTGGTGGTTGGAGCAGTCTTCATGGTACGACGTCTGCGTAACAGGCGAACCGCATCTCTTGCGGTGGCAAGGGCTGCATTGGCGAGTCTACAGACCGCGCAACACGCGACTCCGGCACGGGCAGAGGCTGGGGCCTCCACCACATCATCCACGGTTCAATATAGTGTTAGTGCGCGTAATCAGTGTGAGATTCCGTGTGTATCAGATTAAAGTGAAATTCCAAAAGTGCATAAGTTAGACAAGTGTACAGTGCCTATGTCTCGTAAAACGGAGTTCAAGTAAAGACTCTAAACATAGAATAAGGACCAATTGGAATCACCTTGTCAATCATCTATTTAGTATAAGGACCAATTGGCATCACCATGTTACTCATCTTTTCATGTTCATCTTCCCGCTCGGGAGCATGTACGGTGCAACCGCACATTCTGCAATTCAGCAGTTCACGCCACACATTCATTTCAACTCATAATAATTAGTTCAGTTCGCGTTGGGCTATCAAGTCAGCCAGGCGTTCTCGTTACAGCCAACAAGGGCCGCGTCACTCACTTCATTTCCACACCATCAGTCCATTAAGCTCATTTTACCTTTAAGTACCTTTGGGACAATGCAGTAGTGTTTTAATACTTACCTTCTTTTATTCCATTCATCTCTCATCTAAAAGTAATGTATGGTCTAGCAAGGGACCATACAGTCGTCATTGTCATCTTGGGGGCCAGTTAACAATACCAAAAGTAAAAAGTTGGGGTACTGAATGACTTTGCGATTAGGATGAATGGTAAAACAACAATATGATGGAGGGTAGACTGACAACACAATAAACATAAACTTATAAAGTAGGAAGTATGTAGGTACCTATATACAACATACCTTTCCCCCAAGTATACAAAATATATTTAAACTTTAATTTATACTTATATACTTAAGCCAACAATTTTGTATTTATTTAAATATCTAACATTATGTCTATTTGATATTCATTGAATCAGGGGGTCTACTCCGAAGTGGTAAATGTATCGTATCGGCCGAATGTTTGACCGTTTCCTGCTACGAAGTTACTATTCGGTTCGGTCGGTCCCGATCGTACACTCCTACACTCTTTCGAATATTGACTATGGTCCCGACCCAACTGAGCCGATCCGAACTTTTTTCGCATTTTTCAATAATATTCGGTTCGGCCATGTGTCGGTCCGATCCGATCATTCGATTGTGTCACTTCAGAGTAGACCTCCTGGCTTTTCATAAGGGCCTTTTGTGTGAGATAAAACTTTACTTTTAATCTTACCCCCCGAATAGCCGGACTCATAATCACTGGGTATACCTAACATCTCCGCCCATTGGTCCGGACTCGGTATTTCAATTATTTCCTCACCCGTACTTCCCATTTCCACATCTTGATTTTCCAGTTCCAAACTGGCCTTTTCCTTATTCACTTCTTCCCTCTCCCCTTCGCGGTCTGCATCTTCTGTGACTTTCTTTTTAACCAGTTGGTCGATGTGTCGGTTGACAACATTACCATCACTAGTTGCAACTTGATAATTAGATGGCCCTTGCCTTTTAACCACCGTACCAGGCAACCAACGAGGTCCACAACTATAGTTTTTATCCATCACACTTTGGCCCACCTTAGTTTCTCGAGTTACATGCACCATTTTTAGGGTTCCGTAGTCAACAAGGACCATGTCGTCTGTCTGCCTGTCCGCGGTTTAGCTCAAAAACTATTGGTACTAGAAAGTTGTAATTTGGCATGAGTATACACGTTAATAACGCCGAAAAAGCGGTAAAATAAAATTTTGAAAAAAATAAATATTTAGGGTACCTCCCCTACATCTAAATAGTGCGGGATATCGTTGGATAGGACTTTAAAAAATATTTGGCTAAGGTTTGGGAAGACCGTTTTTTGATTAAGTAAACCGTTCGTGACTTATCAAGCTTTAAAGTACCAAATTTCGTTAGAGTCAAGTGTCCCCCCCCCCACTACCAACTAAACGGTTGTAGTTAGAAATTCAAATGTCACGGCAGTAGTACCTATATATAACGAAGTTTAAAGGAAAACTATCACACTTAAGTGGGCTTTACAAGTTTACGAGTAATAGTCGACCAATTGTATTAGACTCGAAAATTTCGAACAACTCCATAGAAATGTCGATAGATGGCGCTAAGCGTCAGTTGTATCGCGCTATTGTTTCATTCCAAATTAAATTTTATAAAAAAAAAAACAGTTGCTACACCGGCTATGACAAGTCTTATCCAAACCTCAAATAAAAAATTAAAAGTTACCGTGCAAAGTTGGCGGATCAGGTGAGGATTTGTATAGGAAGTCAAATTAGGTAGGTAGTCATGTTTGGCTTTTAGTTAGAGCATGGTACGAAACTATCAGTCAGCGAATACGACCCGCACTTGGCTGTTATAAAAACTCCGGAACCCTACACTGCGCGTGGCCCGACACGCACTTGACTGGTTTTAAAAAAATAAATAAACGTTATTATTATTATGTCGTTCATTTATTTAATTATCTTATTTTATTAGATTTTTAAACATTTTTTTAATATAAAAATTATGTAAAAAAAAAACATTTAAAAAATATAAAACAATAGTGATTCACCGGTGTCGGGAGTAGGGTCCAATCTACCGGTGGTTAGGGCTCCGGAGACAGAAACCTTCATAATATATCTCCGGTAGTTATTCGTCAAGATAACTTTGTCCATAATTGCACAGACGAAACCTTCAGTTTCCCCAAAGAGGCCACCAAAACGTAGCCAGGATACGGACGCTAAGAAATCTACACCAGGCTCATGAAGAGCCCGATAGAATATTTATTTATTTAGTTTTCTTATTTTATTACATTTTTAAATATTAGTATAAAAAAAAACCTCTCGGTGGTCAGGGCTCCAGCGAGAGGACGACCTCCTGACGAAGCGAGCCGTGTCCAGAAGTACCGCTTTCTGAATCAAGCCAAGCTCCTCAGGTGTTGGTCGAGGCTCTTGGCTATTAAGCCATTGGCTGTCACGACTATCGGCACAATGATCGCTGAGTCCACATCCCACATGTCGACAACCTCGCGAGCCAAGTCAAGATACTTGATTTGTTTATCTTTCTCGGCTTTCACGAGGTTGTCATCATGCGGGACGGTTACGTTAACAATCATTGCGCGCCGCTCTGAACGATCCACCACCACTATATCAGGCTTATTGGCAACAATAGTCCTGTCAGTGATGATGGATCGATCCCGATAAACGATTTATTATTATTATCTCGGTTCCAGTCATCCTTAGTCTGGGGTAGCTACCGCAGTTTCTAACAACAGGCGTTACCCACCTGCTCCAGAAGTCAGGTAGTCCCGCGGAACCCAAGAATTATAGACCGATCACGTGTTTGTCGACGGTTTATAAACTTCTTACAACCATTTTGAGAGCGAAAATTAACACGCACATTGACAATAACTCGATTATGTCTGCCTCTCAAAACGGATGTAGGAATGGGTCCCGCGGTACTAAGGAGCTACTCCTCATAGACTTGGCCATTAGCCAACGGGTTCGTCGATCCAGCAAGGATATGTCGGCATGTTGGATAGATTATAAGAAAGCCTACGACTCGGTGCCACATACATGGCTCATAAGAGTGCTGGAGTTGTACAAGATAGATGAAACTAAGAATTTGATTAAGCTTTGGTTCTGCTTAGCCCTGAATCCTCTAAGCACACTGCTGGAGGATTCAGGTCTAGGCTATCGGTTCAGGAGAGGTGGTCAGGTCATATCTCACTTCATCATATCATTCTCTACATGGATGATTTGAAACTCTTTGCCCCCAACAAATTGCATCTGATGAAGCTACTGAAGGTAACTGAAACTGTCAGTAGTGCCATCGGGATGGAATTTGGTGTGGACAAATATGCAGTCATGCATGTAAAGAGGGGGCGCGATTATGGAATCTGAGGGAATTCACTTTCGGATTCCATACACCTTAGATCCTTCTCCTCATCCGAAAGCTATAAGTATTTGGGTATGTCGGAAGCATTAGGCATCAACGATGCTAACATGAAGCAATCGTTGAAGGAGCGCTTCTTTTGTCGCCTGAAGAAGGTATTAATTAGTCCTTCTTTCGGGCGGAAATAAGGTGCGTGACTTCAATGGCTGGGTCATGCCGGTTTTGATGTTCTCATTCGGCATGCTCAAATGGACTTTGACTGAACTCGACGCCCTGGATAGAAGGGTCCGTACACTGCTGACCGCAAACCGGATGCTCACCTACGATCACCGGTGATGAGACTGTATATCCCGCGGAAGTGTGGGGGTCGAGGCTCTTTAAATGCGAAGACCCTCCACAACCGTGAGGTTGCAGTCTCAGGGAATATTTTTTTAAAGCCGAAGTGGGTATGCACCGTGATGTGGTCTTGTGGACAAGGGGCTCACCCCGCTCTCCATGGCGAATGTGAACTGGCGCAAACCTGTAGTCCTTTCTACCGATGACCGCAAGAAGGTATGGCAAAGCAAGGAGTTTCACGGGCGCTTCTATCGGGCTCTTCATGAGCCCGGTGTAGATTTCTTAGCGTCCGTATCCTGGCTACATTTTGGTGACCTTTTCGGGGAAACTGAAGGTTTCGTCTGTGCAATTATGGATAAAGTTATCTTGACGAATAACTACCAGAGACATATTATGGACCGGGGTTGTCCTTGGGTGCACTTCTTGCATGGTGCATACAGGGATAAACGTCGGTTGGTGCCTCCTCATCATTTAAAATGGTCTAAAGGGCCTCTGCGAGTTGGCTTCGGCCCCTGGTACGCCTTTCAAAGACCCCAGGGTCCCGAGATATGTCAAAGAAAAAAAAATGATAATAAATATAAATTAAGTTTACAAAAATTCACCTTGCAAGCACCCTCTTTTCTGTACGCGCGGAAATTATCATTGAATTCGAAAAAACAAAAGATTTTTAATTTTATTTCTTGCGAAATAAAAATCTGTACCAGGCTTCTAATCCGTTCACCTTATAAACCCTGTTTTTTACCGTCTGTTTATGTTTAGGTAATATTTATATGTTTTATTGTATCCCCAGCTACAAGACGACAGCGCATACCCGTCGTGGCTGTGGAGCCTGAACACGGGCCCGGCGCCGCGCCTGGACGAGCTGGACCCGAGCAGCAAGCGCTACTGGCTGCGAGTGCGCGCCGCCGGCATGCGCCGCAACAACAAGCTGCGCTCCATGAGGAACTTCTAACAACGCTATAGCGTATAAGGTTATCTTGGCGCGTAACCAAATTCTAAACTAACGCTGCCATCTTGTTTTTTTAATACATTTCAAGCGTAGATAGTGAACTGTATAAATTTTGATATCACCGAATAGGGTACGTATTACAATACCGAAATTCAAAAGACCGAATTTTAAAATACCTATGGACAAAAGCCCGACAAATTGAGGCCATGAGAGCCACAGTGGCCTAACTGTCATTTTTTCAATATTGACTTTATTTGAAAAAAAACTGCTCTAAACTGTAACCGTCTTATTACAAAACGAAACCTAACTTTAGTTCTAGCCTAAACCTCTGAGCCAGTATTTGTTTTTCGAACTTTATTTCGATTTAGATAAAGTTCTTTATACAAAAAAACTTTTTAACAAAAAATTGAACCGCCGAAGATCCATATCCCGAAGATCCATATCCCGAAGACCACATCCCGAAGTTCAAAATCCCGAAATTAAATTCCAAAGCCTAAATCTCTAAGACAATGACAAAAAAGGAGCTTAACATAATAGGTATGTATGATAGGGTACATTGAACGTCGAAATTGAAATACCTACGGGTAAAATGTCAATATTCAAAACATGTTTAAAAAAAAAGTGTTGGTTTTATATTCAAAAATATGTTTCAGGTCGATCGGTCAGGTTAAGCTACGCTTGCCGCGGTTGGTCTGTGGATGGGTGACCATCTTACATATCGAGACCCCTCCGTGCCTCGGAAAGCACGTTAAGCCGTTGGTCCCGGCTGTCATTCGTCCACAAATTCGTCCACGGGACCAACGGCAGACGTTACGTCTTTGACAGTCGTTACGGGTAGTCAGAAGCCCGAAAGTCTGACAACCAGTCTTACCAAGGGGTATCGTATTACCCAGTAACTGGGTTGTGGAGGTCAGATAGGCAGTCGCTCCATGTAAAATACTGGTATTCAGCTGCATCCGGTTAGACTGGAAGCCGACCCCAACATAGTTGGGAAAAGGCTAGGCAGATGATGATGATGTTTCTGGACTTATAAATATATATTTTTATTATTAAAAAACAACGACAACGTGTAATTATTTAAAATGTTTGGTTTTACATTCAAAACGATGTTTCTGTACCCGCATGCGTAACACGCATATATCTTTTTTACATCGAAACAGCTAGGTTAGGTTAGAACTGTAACCACACAACGCACGAGCCGAGCGATTGGAGCGAGCGGTGCCGCGGCAGCGGCCGGCGAGTGCCAGAAACATATTAATCGTGGGAACTACGTCGCCGCTCTTTGGGATTTCATCCATCGGTATTTCGTCCATTCGGGATTTCGTCCATTCGGGGTTTCATCCTTTCGGGCATTTGGACACCGGTATTTTATGTTTCGATATAACGGCTATCGGCGTTTAAAACTTTCGGTATATTGAATTTCGTCGTTTTGGACATCGGTATTTCAGTCGTAGGTATTATGAAATGTCGGGATTTTAATACGTACCCCACCGAATACCTTATGAGCTAGCAATCGTCGTTGAAAGCCACTTGTAAAAAAAATGGCACTATCTAATTTAGTCGGGGTCACACTTTCCAAAGAAGGCTTTGTAAGCCGTTTTGTATGGTCTCGGCCAACAACTAGGGTCAGACAAAAAGTTTGCATACGCGAAGGAGGCAGAAAATGCATTCGTCTCGTTTATATTCACCTATTACTGGATCTAATAGTATCATTATGATTATTATTTAGTGATTTGTCTACTGCTATATTCTGTCTACGATTTCAAGTGACATTTCACAAAACAATTCCACAAATGTTTACCAACTGCGCCGCCTTGCCAACGTGAAAAGATTCTCGTACTGTGTACAGTGTCGCTCTGACCAATACACGGTGACACGGTGCAGGCTCGGTCGCGCACAGCCGGCGCGCCAGCTGTGCGCGGCCGACCGTGTATTGGTTAGCTCTACCACATAGTATGGTCAGTTTCAAATAGATGTTTAATCAACAAGAATATAGTGGATCTAAAGACAGTGCCAATGCGGTTCGTGGACTGAGTATGTATATAGTCATTAAATAACCTTAGATTTAACTAGCTACTAATTGTTAAACAATAAACAAGTTATCCAAAATAAAGATTTATTGAATTCACAAAGACTTCATAACAAAACTGTTCACAATACGATTTACAAAAAGTTGGCTCTCTAAACAATGCGAATGACACGATTTATATTTCCATATAATTATGAAGTATACAAGCTGTTGTTTTGCATCCTCGTCAAATTTCAGGAGGCTGTTATGAAAGACCTAAATAATCAAATAAAATTACGATCCCTGGTAAATAATGAATACAAACTTGTTTTTTTAGTTATTTAAGTTTGACAGTATTTGAGAATACACCACTTTCAAAGAACAGAATTGCGTTATGGTATCGTATAAGCGGCCGCGTTTTTATGTTATGTTAAGGGCAGTTACAGTGCGTTCTCACACAGGCCGCGTTTTAAAATGCGTGTCCCACACATGCCAATTTCCTAAAATTGGAAAAAAATAAAATACCTACTTATTTTACTATTGATTCGTGTCGAGAATCAGTAGCATAGTTACCTCCTTGAATTTGACGAGGATGCAAAACAACACCTTGTATACACTACTAACAAAAGTCTAGGGAATAAGGCAACTGTATCACACTTACCCAAGAAACTGTAGAAAATATAATAATATATAAGTACTGGCCCCAAAAAAGGAAATTTTTCTAAAATAAAAAAAAAATCAAATGCATTTCAAACTCATTAAAATTAAATAAGAGATAAATTGAGGGCGGAGCGCACTCGGTTTTTGATGAGAAAGAGGAAATATGTTACATCCTTATTTTGGAAAACAATTGTCACTGATTTTTCGTAGGTCATTTAACGTTTCAAAATGACGGCCATCCAGCCAGCCTATATTGAGAGCGGTTCTGAATGTCAAACACCTACCGTCATTTACATGACTGCCATCATAGCGGCCGCCTAATGTCAGCACCGTTTTCTAAGTTTATCGCACATTTGCCCTGGACCGAAAATCAGAAATTTTTCGGCGCGAGAGCGAGACTCATAGGAACTCGCTTCGGATTCCATCTCAATTCCAGGAGAGTGTAAAGCGTGGTTATAAAGTTCCTGCTCGTCGGAATTGACCCCAGAGTGCTGAATGAAACACATATCATATGTTATCTACACGATGCAAATTTGAGTCAATACCGCGACGAGGTTGTGCAACCAAAGACATCGCTCGACCCTCACTGACATCAGCTCGCTCAAGATATCATGTTTGTGGACGAATTTGAAAAATGTCTAACATACCTTTGTTCCCTAAACTTTATTGAGTAGTGACGAAGTAGACGATTTAAACTCAACCGAAATATCATAACAATGGATTCGATTACACTCGGTCCACAAAAATAATCGACGTACAGCACAGACACTTTGGACATAATGCGAGATCTGCACCGTCGCAATACCACAAGTCAACGTCAATAATTCGCGATCGTTGTCTGAAATACTTCACAATGTTCCGACTGAATATTTTCCCAAACTATTTATTTCTAATACCTACAAGTCTACTTTACTTCACTGGACTGTACGATTTTTTTATCGTTTACTTTAAACTCACACATTGACATCACTTACGTCATATGTACATATTAGAAATCTATTAATGTCCTCTTCTAATGATGTTCGGCCATGTTCCGATAACCGAATACCACCATAAAATGAGTGGACCTATTGCCAGAGTCGTGCTATAACCAGAGATCTATGCTAGCCACGCTTACCGGGCACGCCCGAACAAGCGACGGTCGTCAGCGGTGAGTACTAAGCTATTTCATGTGCACTAGGAACGCTATCATTATCCGTCGCATGTCGTCGCCGGCCACTAGACCCGCTCGGACCATCGCAGGGACGCTACAGACAGTCCATGGTGTCCTCCTTGACGATGAGGGGCGGCGCGTAGTCTCCGTGCTTCGTGCCGAACGAGTACGAGTAAGGGTTCTGCAATGTTACAACATACCAATGTAGCACCAGATGGCGTGCAATTGGATAGCCCTATGTCCAGCTGTGGACTGCTGTAGGCGGATGATGATGATGATGATGAATGTAGCAACAGAGAGATGGTCTCTGATTTCGCCATACTCCATTAGTGGTTAAATGACCCGTTAAGCATTTTGCAAAAGAGTCTGTAAAAATGCGTGTCGTGCGGGTCGGTGCGAGGATGCGGTCGTCGTGCTCTTTTATATGAACTGACATACTCGCGCGATCCATCAAGTCGCGTTTGTATGTCATAAAAGTCATACAACGATCTCGTCGATCGCGTACTCGCACGACGGTCGCTTTTGGTTAGGACACGGGGTAACAGAGTAGAAAACGAAGTTTGGTGAAATTAGCCCTATTGGTACCTAATTTGAGTTGGGGCATTAGAGGGCCAGCGCTACCTCATACCTTTGGAGCACCACGAAGACGTTCTGAAGAGATTGATTAGACTGATTAGAGTTGTCGCGACGATTACCTTCTTCACGTTGTAGAGGTTGGGCGGGTAGGCGGCCGGCCCGGGCGTCCGCGTGGCCTTGCCCGCGCCCTCCAGCCGCGCGCCCAGCGAGAAGATCGGCTGTCTGCACACACACACATAAGGTACAGCTCACGCCCTCACCACAGTCGTGTGCTCGACCGCACGTCCGTAGCACAATATTTTTAATACAGAAATCGCCATTACGGCTACGAAAATTAAGTCATTATCAGTGTCAAGTTGTCAACATGGACGTGTAGTTGACAAACAATGGGAAACCCGCTACCAACATGTAAGACTGATCAGCAAATAGTCGGTCCGACCTAATTTGAATGCCGGCCGTATACCGGATAGTGAGTAGGTCAATATACGGATATTGGATTTTCATTAAATTTCAAAAAGGTCATAAATAATTTTATTAACCGACTTCAAAAAAGGAGGAGGTTATGCATTCCACGAGTTTTTATTTTCGTGCACCGATTGTTTTTGTCAACTGTATCAAAATATTACCAAATCGAAAAAACGACGAGCAGTGAAAAATACAACATGTAAGTATGTAGATATCGCGACGTTCGACCACATCATGTAGGTTGCAGACACCGAAAATATTCTAGAGGCAGGCTTAGACGTTCTCGGACAGTACGAGTATTACACTGATAACGCTCTCAGACTGAACCCCACAAAAACACAGGCACGCGCTTTCCATGTCCGCAACCATTCGGCAAGACGCACTCTGAACATAAATTGGATGGGTGTCACCACTGAACACTGCAGTAACGCTACCTACTTGGGAGTCACCCTTGACACGGCGCTGACATTTAAGAACCATTGTCTCAAAACTAGGAAAAAATTCGGTTCTCGTAACAACTTGCTCAGGCGCCCCACATGAGTGCTTCATCCTCAGGTACTCCGGTCTACTGGCCTAGCACTCGGCTTCTCTGCGGTCGAATATGCGTGCTCAGTGTGGCACCGTTCCCCTCACGCCAAGGAAGTAGATGTTGCACTAAACGAAACCTGCCGTACGGTTACAGACTGCCTGCAACCGACCACGGTCAGCGCACTATATCCCACAACTGCCGTAGTACTACCACAAGTCCGAAGTAAAGTTGTAAGCGCAGTGGAGAAATTCTAAACATGAATCTGATATCAGACACCCACTATCTGGCGCACAGCTATCAACCCAAAGGCTAAAAGCAGACACAGCTTCTTAAAATCGACAGCGTCTCCGTCAGAAAACCCGGCCGACGCCCGTTGCAAATTGTGGCAGGATACTCTTTCCCCTCCTACTTACTATCTACCACCAAGGGAGCATCTCCCTGCAGGGTGTAACCTTTCGTGGTTTACTTGGAAGTCCTTGAACCGTCTCCGGACAAAAGTGGAAAGATGTCAGTCCAGCCAGCAAAGTGG
This sequence comes from Apamea anceps, assembly GCA_951799955.1. Taxonomy (NCBI): domain Eukaryota; kingdom Metazoa; phylum Arthropoda; class Insecta; order Lepidoptera; family Noctuidae; genus Apamea; species Apamea anceps. Next base: position 17,378,056 of record OX637524.1, read on the forward strand.
TGCTACCTTGACGTAACGGCAGTAGGGTGTGACTGTGGAGCTATGTCGCAAACTATGCTCCGCCTCCTATCCTGACCTCTGTGTCCCAAAACAAAGTGACCTCTGCGCTGCCACCGACAACGCCGTGGAAGTGGCAGTACTGGGCCAACAAGATCTAAAATACAGTCGTGCCAGCGAAGAAAAAGAAGAAAATCAAGTAGCTACGAGTATGATGGCAGACTAGGGAATAGACTAATCAACACGACTCACTTGCACTTGTATACGTTGGTGTCGTGCTGGAAGTACACGGCGGGCCCGGGCGACTTGGCCTTCGCATTGAAGCCCACGCGGGCCCCCATCGTGTAGGCCGGCGTGCCCGACCCCAAGCGCAGCGCGTACGCGTTGGGCGCGGGGCCCGGGCGCTTCAGGGCAAAGCCTAACCGCGCGCCCATAGAATAAATAGGGGCCCGCGGCTCGCGCATTGGTGGGCACCGCTCGGGTGCGTGGGCCCCTGGCCCCGGCGTGCGTAGTGTGGAGCGCGTCGCAAAGCGGGCCCCGAAGCTCCAGGCCGGCGACGACATGAGGCCGTCGCGCGTCACGCGCTCGATGCGGTAGGCGGGCCCCGGGCCCAGTCCCTATTAGATTACAAGCGTTTCAGTATTTTATAAATGATTCAATGATGAATGCCATGTACCTCAAGCCTCACCCAATGTCAGTCGCACAAACAACCTACTCGAGCAAACAAAGGTGAAAGGTCGGGAAAAATCTAAATTTATTTGCAAGAAACACAAGTTTGCATTTTGTGGGCGACTTAGATAATTATTGCTAAAAGTAGAGTTTGACAAGTTGTCAACTACAAATTGAGACACCAGGTGTTAGGTGTATGTGTATATCCGTATATGGCATGTCCGTCAGCGCTGTCGATGAATAACTCAAACTCAAATCATTTATTTCAATTAAACCATTTACAGGCACTTTTGAATTGTCAAAATTAAATAGTCGGTCAGTTAATCAGAAAGTTGAAGCTAGTTGCCTATTCCAAAACGTAGAGCTCTATGGAGAAGAACGGGCAAGAAACTCCAAGGACACTCTTTTACATCAAGATATTATTACAAAATCCTGGGTACATTATTGTTATTGCTTCTATATGTGTGAACAATGTAAAAAAGAAACAATTTTAAATATAAAATTAAAAATAAGCGCTGGCAGTTAAGAGATGACCAGTCTCAAAGTCTCAACCGACGACGGCGCCCGTTCACGAACATGACGCGTGGATCAGCACTACCCAGCTCAACCATTTTGTAGGGAACCGAATAATCCAACACGCGCCACCACCAGTGAGACATTTAAGTGAGCATGACATATTCTCAACTCTTTCAAATCAACATCCAAAAATCATAAAAAAGCGGCCAAGTGCGAGTCGGACTTGCCCATGAAGGGTTCCGTTGAGTTGATTGAATGAAAGATAAATTGCGGTTGACGATTTATGACGTATTAAAAAAAACTACTTACTAGATCTCGTTCAAACCAATTTTCGGTGGAAGTTTACAAATCTTATTTTAGAAGGTACAGGACGACGACGACGACGACACACATTTTCCCACTTTGGAAGTGTCTTACGCGCAAACTATTCAGTTTAGAAAAAAGTGATATTAGAAACCTCTATCATTTTTGAAGACCTATCCATAGATACCCCACAGGTATGGGTTTGATGAAAAAAAAAAATTCGAGTTTCAGTTCTAAGTATTGGGAACCCCCGAAACTTCTCCTTTAGTTGAAGAATATCGACTGGTACTTTATTATAACATTTTACACAGTACCCCATAAAAGAAGTTTTTACTTTAGACAATCTGAAGCGCGGTTGATCTAGTTTGTTCCTACTCCTAGTGTTAAAATTATGCCTGTCACTTATCTTACTAAAAAGATGTAGATTTTTCGAACGTACATAATGTTTTCGTATATATATGTTACTGTAAAAGCTCGAACTGCAGTAAATCCTAAGATATTCCAGTAAAACCTAAGATCTACCAATTCCTAATGGTAAATGTCCAAAAATATTTGCGATTCGAACTTTTACCACCATTCCGTTGGTAAATCTTAGGATTTACATCAATGGCATGGTAAATGTTGAAAAACAAAACATGTCATAACGTGCTCAGCGCATCGACTTGTAGCTTGCCGCCCCCGCTACCCGCGCACCGTCTCCGCCACTCCGCTCGCCTCAGTCGCTCGTATGACACGTTTGAACTCGCACGATAAATTGATTTCTAATTATATTTTTGGTGTTTAAAAGTTATTTGTGAATAAAAATGAGTATGAAGCAAAGATTTTATGACATAATGGACGAGCTTGTGGCAAATAAGAAAGATAATAACTTTTATCTCGATAAGGACAAATACGCTAAGTGTTTAGAGGAAGTAAAAACTGCAAAGAACATTAAAAAGAATGAAGCTGTTCATTACAGGCGTATAAAACGCTATGATATTTTGACTATAGGCGGCGAAGAAAAGCTAATTGCCCCGATGAAGGAAGATAATGGAGAAATCAAATATTACGTTTGTTATGACGATTTATTTAACAATCTCGAAGAAACGCATTTTGCTGTTGGACACGGTGGAAGAACAAGGATGCTCAAAGAATGTAACCGCAAGTATAATAATATTACAGTTGAGGCTATCATGACATATTTGAAATTATGCCAACCTTGTCAAAAGAAACAGAAGACTTTGAAAAAGGGTATTGTCATTAAGCCTATACTTCATAGTGAAATGAACTCACGTTGTCAAGTAGATCTCATAGATCTACAAACTAATCCTGACGGAAACAATAAATTCATATTAGTTTATCAAGACCATCTCACTAAATTCATGATTCTTCGTGCACTTCAAACTAAACGCGCAACTGAAGTCGCATATCATCTATTGGATATTTTTACCACTTTTGGAGCGCCGAACATCCTTCATTCCGATAATGGTCGAGAATTTAGTAATCAAATAATTGAAAATTTATGCTCTATGTGGCCAGACGTTAAAATCGTACACGGAAAGCCAAGACATAGCCACCAACAGACCACAGAAAAACAAATAACCGATGATAGTGATGATACCAATCTAACTATTCAAATACAAACCGATTCAGAGGCAGAAAGCGCTATTCAAGCTGAACAAGATCCAATACCAAAGAAGATAGAATCTATTCTAACAATAAGAACAAAAGCAAAATTTAATTTAGAAAACCAAGCTGAAAAAATGAAAACCATGTCAGCTGATAAATATTCAAAAGTGGAAGTGGGCCAAAATGTAAGACTGAAAGTACCTGAAATTGACAGAGCTAAAACTGACCCTAAAAGCATTATTGCAGTTGTGATAGATGTAAAGGACAATGAGTTTTACCAACTAGGTACCAAAATGGGACTACTAAAACAGCTTTACACCAAGAATCAGTTCGCCGCATGCTCTGAAGATTTTATAAAGATAGAAGAGATTGTTACGGATAAAGAAGTGAGTCTTCGAGAAGTTGTCGGAAAATTGTCGTTAACTGGAGGACAAGGATTCAAAAAATGTAATTGTCAAAAAAAATGCTCGACGAAAAAATGCACCTGCAGATCATCAGGATTACTTTGTAATTCTAAGGGTGAGTTGCATCAAAAGCTCCGCTATAGTTACGTCAAAGTTAATTTTAATTTTAACAATAAGTATGACCATAGAATCTAACTATCTGTTGTTGCACCATCATGTAAAATATAAAAATTTAAAGTTAAAAGGGTGACAAGTGATAAGACGTCTTATTTCCCCAAAATGTTCGTGGGTAATTTTTTTGACAGGAACAACACTTCAAGCTTGTTGTCATCACACTTTCAAAAATAACCAAGATCAAATTTATTTTCATTAAACGCAACGTGTTTTCAAATATGAAAACATACAAGTCACAGTCTGAGGTGGTGACCAAAACTGATTTTATTAAGTAATAAAATAAATAATAGTAATATTACTATCCATATTCATAATATACATTTTTTTTTGTCAGCCTATGCTGTCCCACTGCTGGACAAAGGCCTCCCTCAAATCCTTCCAGGAACTCTTTTCGTTAAAGTTGGGTAATTTTTTTGACAAGGGCAACACTTCAAGCTTGTTGTCATCACGCTCTAGTGATGGTACTCAGTCATAAATGGACTCGATGTCTCGATTATGTAATTCGCAAAACTCAATTCAAGTTGGTTGTTGCTTCGTACGTTTGAAACGCACAAAAAAAAAAAACTTCAAGAAAAGAATCGTAGCAATATCCAAAATACAGTAACCGGTCTGTATTGGTACATCGGTGTGACATTCGGCTAAGATTGTCTTTGTTCGACTTTGTAAAAAGCGTTATGTCCTACTCAGATTCCACTGAATATCAGGTTGATCTGATAATCAATGACGATTTTAATGACAAAATATTACACTTTATCAACTGACAGCACTAACCCACAGAACATGTATTTTCTCTTATTAAAACTCTGTGACTCTGTACATCACAGTATTTTGACGGTTTATTGCACGAAATATATCTATTCCTACGTTTATTATCGAAGAATGACAGTTAACTAGTGTGGCAGTGTTGGTGATATTTATCTAATCGTGACTACATCGAGTGGCACCTCGAGAGAAAATGGACTTTTATTTACTCGAGTAACGAGGTAAATAAAATCGAGCCGCATCACTATCTGACACTGTCAGAAAGACAAGACGTGTCAAGTGACAATGAAATTCATTTTATTTTTCCGTTTCTTTCGAATTGCGTGAAATTGATATTTCTGTTTTCCTGTATGTAATTGAAGGATTGCGTAATAGGAAGATGCATTACAGCATTAGAGCATTTACTCCAGAAGGATGTTGTGTTAATTTTATTGTTCAGTAAGATTTCAACGCAATGTGCGAAGACATTGCCCGAGACTGCTGCAGATGTGCCGATTGTTCTATGTCGATTTTCACAACAAACGCATACTGTGCCTGTTGACTGCGGGAAAGAACATTATTATGCAGTGGATTCCAGCACACCAAAAAGAACAATAATAATATTAGTTAGAATACGTTTATATCGATTGATAACATCAATTTCTAACAGCAAGCTGCTCTTGCTGGATAACTGTTTGGTGGGCAGACGTTGGTACTGTTGACTGTTGTGCACATGCAATGTGGAGCGTGCGGTATTTAAGTTTTTATCGGTGGAGCGACCTGCATCTTCTTTAGATGAAATATTACCTACTTCTAACTCGTCTGGCGTCGAAATTAATATAAGTACTTACAGTAATAAAAATGCTTTGTTATATATACTATGTGATGTTTGATTTTAGACCATTCAAAACACCCTTTAATCCTACTATTTATCGCTGAGCACTGGCGGCTCCGTTGTAACAGCTGCGACTTACAGCTTGTAAATCGTAGGTTCAAACCCAGAGAGGCACTTTACTTTGTGTAAATTGTTTCATCACCATTGCTCTCAAAACGGTTAAGGAAAACATTGTGAGGAAACCGGCGTGTCCTAGAGCTAAAAATCGAAGACATGTGATATCTACCAACCCGCACTGGACCCGCGTGGTGGATTACGTTGCGGCCAGTGGGCCGTAATGTAATCCACCACGCGGGCCCAGTGCGGCCCACTGCTGTGACACAGGCTTCTTCTCGATGGGCGGGAGTGCCCTCCCACAGCCACTGCCTGTGTCACAGCAGTGGAAACAATAAAGGCTGATTGTGCTTATGAAACAAATATGATGATTGCACTGAGGTGTTAATTTTAGCAACGTAGAAGTTACTAGATTACAAATCTTTGTAGAAAAACACATTTTTGTTGTGCAAAGAACAGACGAGACTAGCACAAAACACCAAAAAAATCAAGCATAGGACAACACTGAAAAGGAATTCAATGCCAAACTCCAAAAAAATGGTGACACAAATCGTAACTATAGCCCTTAACCGCCCAAAGTTGGGCGATTAATGTTATAGTTATTTGTGACGTTTTTTTGACAATTGTGACAATTGTCAAAATGATGCAACCCGAATTTCGTTTAACCAGAGATTTGACGGCTGTCAAAGCAATGATTATCGTTATAATTGCTTGTTATAGTTATTTATGACGTCATTATAACAATTATCAAAATGATGCAACCTGAATTTCGCTTAATCGGAGTTTTGAAGGCTGTCAAAACATTGGTTATGGCTATAGTTAGTTGATGCAACTCACTCTAAATGCCACAACAGCAATCCGTGTTGTAACAAGTGAAATGTTTTTTTAGGAACCTTACCTATTAATCAATTACATTTGATTGTCTTTTTTTACTTCTAAACCAAATAATAAGAAAAATAATAATTAAGTTAGACTAGCTTTTATAAGCATTATGTTTGTATTTCGTTGTTAAATTCCAAATAGAGAAGTACTGATTCAGTTAGATAGATATGACAGAGATTGAGATATTCAGATATATACGTTATGTGTTTTTTCAAAATAATTTAAATAAGTTGATATTAGTTTGTACTTGTTACTATCATTATGATATCTTTATAATACTATGTACCTGTTTTGTCTAATAGTTCAAAGTAAATAATTAAGAATTACTCATTGTTTTATTCCTAAAACCAACATCTACCAGCTGACAGTGGTAAAACCTAGCATATACTGAGTTCGAATGGTAAAAGCTCGAAAAAATCGTCGTATCTTCAGAAATACTTACATTTACCAACTCATGTCGGTAAATCCTAAGACTTACACTTAAATCTTAAGATTTACCGTAGTTCGAGCTTTTACAGTAACATATATATTGACAAGGAACCGTCATGATGTTAATTTTTTTTAAACAGTTCCAGACAGCCCTCTTTTGCAGAATAAAGATAGAATCAATATCTGCAGCCCGTCCCCACAGCAAAATACCGCAAGACATGATGCTATGGAAGTAACTAAAATAGACCAATCTCGCGGTATCCACGTCTGTTAATTGACGGATTTTCCAAACAGCGTAAGCGGCTTAACTTAGCCGCCCTGCAAGTGATATTAGATGAGGACCCCACTGCAGCTTTGAGTCAAGCGTGATCCCCAAGAAAACCGTATTTTCGACGAATTCAAGTATCTCCCTATTCAATACAACGTGAGATTCACTACTTCTAGCATTCGGTAAAGCGAATCTAATGCATTTAGTTTTTTTCTCATTTAATACTAAATTATCTACAGTAAACCAAATTATGGACCATAAGTATAGCATCATTTACGTCGTGAAGCTCCTGTACACGTCTTCCTACTTTAAAAATCAGTGATGTGTCATCAGCAAATAACACTATTTCTGGTCGGGCTTATAATAAATGAGGTAAATCATTTATATGTCGGAGAAGGCATGTCTGTCTCTCGTTAACATCAGGCATATTTTGATTACTGTGGGCGTACTATGGGTAGTGTTGGTTATAGCACAATAGAAAAACGGTTTGCAGTTCAAATCAGATTACAATTTAGGAACAAGTTAGCCACACTAGCGAAACACACACTAGGTACTCAACTCAACGATACGGAATGCAAGACAGTTTCTTAGTTTGTTCGTACGATGTCCAATGTTTCGACGATCCCGAGAGCTCTGCTCACATCTTTCTTGTAGCTGTAGCTCTCCGTCTACCCCCAAGAACTCAGACTAGACTGTCTAGCGCCACGAGAGGGCGCTGGCGTTCCGAATAAACGAATAACTCCGACATATATATACTAAAAATAGGAATGGCCCCAGTATTGAGCCCTGCAGTACACCCATTTTGACTTTTAAACTCAACATCATTATGATAGAGCTTCAAAGCTTGTCACTTTTCATAGTGAGCTTGTTAGTTCCGGTTCCAGGAGGCAGATCCAGTGTGGCACATACTTACCTTGACGCGGTGGCCCGCGTTTGTGCCGAGCGAGTACAGTCACATCCAAAATATGCTAGTCACTTTAAGGGCAATTTTTGTCTACTCATAACACGATAGACGGTAGAATCTGCGTTACTGACTTAGCATTACATTGCGTCGTAGTGCAAATACTGCAGAATGACATGCAGCCATCTTCTTAACATGTCACACCGAAATAAAAAAATGATTTATTATTTCATAAAATGGTGCCATTGAAGAGGTTTTAGATGACAACTCGATATTGTTCAAAGGTGTATGCTATTTTCTTTGCAATAATCTTTAGTGCCGCAGCTACAAAAAGTATTGTGTCCTGAACTCCTGACTTGATAAAGGAAAGGATTAAAAAACTGACGGTATAAGGTATAAGACTACATTACTTACCTTGACGCGGTAGCCGGCGTTGGTGCCGAACGAGTACATGGGGTTTCGGTAGCGCGACGGGTCGTGCGCCGGGAAGCCCACCGTCGTCGGCAGCCGGTACGCGCCCGGCCCGGGGCCTGCAACACATTTCCTACTTTAGTGTTAAGCGCGTTTTGATGTTACCAATAAACTTATGAACAGTGCTAAGTACTTGGGAATGATGTAAGATGTGTTAAGATTTAACGAGACGATTTAGGTTGCAAAGTTGTCTGGTCCAAGTTGATTTTTGAGCAATTTTGGAACTAGAATTAAAAATCGATATTTTTGCTGGTTGAAATGGAATTTGAACTTTGTAAAGTATGGTGATGATTACACATTGAGTGAAGATTCGGAATTCAAGTTTATACACGAATTGGACATATAGTGTAGGTAGGTATAGTGTTTTAACTACTCAAGAGGAGACCGAGGACAGTTGTGACAGAGAGTTTTACAAAGTGTGAGGCGGCATCTCGCCACATGCGAACTACGCATCACACGGGCGTCACGCAAAATGCTGCATCGCGCAAGCAAAGTTTACCGAGCAACTAGCATATACAGGGTGGCAGGGACATCCACATCCATAGTGTAGAAATTTTTTGTCGGTTACCAAAAACAAAATCTTCTGTTTCATAGAAAAGTGTAATACCTACGCGGTCAAAACATATGGAACAGCAATATGTTTTTTTAATAACCGACGAAAAATTTCGACGCTATGGGGTCTAAACTCATATGCTGAATCCATGGTTATAGTTTGCGCGTCGATGTCCCTGCCACCCTGTATACAACGTCCCAGCATCAATCGTCAGGCAGTTGCCCACCACACAACACCCGTCTGGTCGGAGGATCCTCCCTTTTCTATTGAAGATGAGAGAACTTTACATCCTGTTCCTCATACCTCTCCAAGTTTATTTATTTATTTAAACTTTTCGCACAAAAAGGTACAAAGGCGGCCTTAATGCCTTAGGCATTCTCTACCAGTCAACCAAGGGTGGTGAAGAGATTAGATGGCAGGTGCTTTGATTGAGAGGGACAATGATAAAAAAATCTCTTAAAACTAGGTACACTAATACATAAATAGGTTATACACACATACATACTATTACTATAATATATACCTACTTATAATATATATATATATATACAAAATCAAGGGAGAGAAGTGTTGAGATGACTACGCTATTTTTTTTGAAGATTTGTTTTGAAAATAACTCTGCAATTTCCGCTTAAATGCATACCGACTGCTGGCCGTCCTGATATCAAGAGGAAGCGCATTCCAAAGAAGAATGGAATGAATGTGAAAAGAAGAATGAACAAAGTCAGACGTATGAGACGGACAGAGTAAGAGAAGACTGTTAGAAGAACGCAGATTCTTAGCGTGTGAAGAACATAGATATTGGAAGTGAGATACGAGATAAGAAGGAGGATTGGGAGAGTTGAGAAGGGAAAAAAGCGTGGTCAAAGCGCGCAAACTTCTTCTTTGGTGAATGGACATCCATTTGAGCTCAGACCATGGTCATATTTCCTGAGGTTGAATATGAAACGTATACCATTGTTGAGCAATCTGTTGAGCTTATCCAGCAAAACGTCACCATAGTCGATTATAGGGAAAATCAAAGTCTGCACAAGCATGGTCTGGGTGGTGAAGGGCGGGCGTTTTTGGGGGACTGTCTTTTGTAATTTTGACGTTCGAAAAGTGCTGATTCTCAGCCTAATTTGAATAAATGACTTTTGATTTTGATTTTTGTCTCAAGTTCATTTCTGGGATTCTGTAATCGTTAGCAAGCTGGCAACATCGCGTTGTCTCTTTCTTGGCGCGCTAGCTAGACGATGCAGCACTCTAATTGCGTAACACACAATCAATCGGAATCGGTTTCATTTTGACTGTTCAACAACATTCTTTGCGTTATTTACATGTTGAGCAGACAAATTTTTCGAACTTATGAAGCAATGGATTAGCAATTTGCTTCAAAATGATTCAGATTACGATTGATTGTGTGTTACGCAATTAGGGTGCTGTTTGCAGTTCGTCGCGATGACACGAGAAGTGGACGTGACTACTACTTGGTCTGTGATGTGACGGTGCGACGTCGATGGCGAAAACAAATCACGAATGTAAGGTTTTCACAATTATTTGAATAACCTACTCATCAATACGTGTTATATTGTTGGTTAGTAACCCGTTTATGTATGCATGTCTGATTCAATTCGTGATGATAACGTCTTAGCTTCACTGCACATCTCGAGGTTAGTGACATTATTCTAAAAAAAGCATGATTGTTTGCGCCTAGGAGGGTTGTGACAAGCTGTAACAACTATTATTATTATGAGCCGGTGTTGCTCCACTGCAGGGCAAAGGCCTCCGTTCCCTCCATCCACTTTTCCCGGTCTACTGCGATTGTCGACCAATAACGAGTCCACCTCATCCCGCCATCTCTTTCTGGGCCTGCCGCGCTGTCGTTTCCTGCCATTTGGGATCCACTGACTGGTGGCTTTTGCATATTGCTGCTCCGACATGCGACAGATATGGCCAGCCCAGTTCCACTTTAGCCCAGCAGCTGTGCGGCCAGCGTCCGGTATTTGTGTTTTGGAACGAAATATAGAGTTCTTAATGCGGTCTGTGAGTTTGACACGCTAGTATACTTCGTTCCACAGCCCGTTGGCAGACTCCAAAAGCGGACTTTTGACGCTTTGCAAGAGAGCATGTTTGCGCTCCGTAGGTGAGCGCGGAACAACGCACATGTCCATGAGCTTTCTTTTGACGCTCTGTAAGAGAGCATGTTTGCGCTCCGTAGGTGAGCGCGGAACAACGCACATGTCCATGAGCTTTCTTTTGACGCTCTGTAAGAGAGCATGTTTGCGCTCCGTAGGTGAGCGCGGAACAATGCACATGTCCAGAGCTTTCTTTTGACGCTCTGTAAGAGAGCATGTTTGCGCTCCGTAGGTGAGCGCGGAACAACGCACATGTCCATGAGCTTTCTTTTGACGCTCTGTAAGAGAGCATGTTTGCGCTCCGTAGGTGAGCGCGGAACAATGCACATGTCCATGAGCTTTCTTTTGACGCTCTGTAAGAGAGCATGTTTGCGCTCCGTAGGTGAGCGCGGAACAATGCACATGTCCATGAGCTTTCTTTCTAGCTTAAGCTCATGTAACAACTCTCCTATTTTAATACTTTGTAAGATCTCTAAATGCGTTTTGGTGTGTTTTTGCATGGGTTGTTGTTTTATTGTTTCAGAATACCTAACACATGTTCAGAAGACAGATAGAGAGGGAAGCATGTCTTCGAAGGAAACATAAATTGTCTCAATTTCGAGCCAATATGTGATCCAAGTTATTAAAGTATTGAAATGATGTGATTTTTTGTACAGATTTTCTTACTATTGATAGCTTATTAAAGTTGATTTTTGATTAATGTTGGTACTCGACATTTATTTGTCCATATACCTACATTTAATTTATTTCCATCTCATCCCAATCTCTAAAACCATCTCTGTCACAACCTACCTCGTTACCTACTAGGTAGGAGAGTTGTGACATAACGACTCAGTTCGATTATGTCACTTTTTATCTGATCTAGATAATTGGTACTATTTTGTTCAACAAAATCCGAAAGAGGATAGAACTAGCTATTTGTATCTAAAACGTGCATTGAGTTAAGAGTGTGTTCGTCGTGAGATACTCGTACGTCCATTGGCGAGAGAAGTTGTCACAACCCTCCTCGGTCTCCCCTACCTACATACTTACTAACAGTGATATACAACCTCACGTCCGAGTTCAGTGGACAGACATGACATGTAAGGTTCACCCACATGTCACCAGTTATGTTCAAGCCTCATGTAATAGGAGAGGGCGAGCCCTTCGTCTTTAACGGACACAAATCTAGACCAAAGGCTCCTAGTGCGAAATGTTGTGAAGTAAAAATTCAACAATACTGCCCGACCTGCGACATGGGGTCAAAACCAGAAGTACCACATGCTCGAGGCAACCAACGACCTGTTAGACTCAATAGGAGTTGGCTGGCTGGAGGCTAGCGGGTTGGCGGTCCCGCTGTTTATTGGTGGTGTACAAAAGGCTGTGGTTACCTATCTTTTGGAAATAACAAAAGCTGTGAGCCTAATAATAACTTGGAGCGCATCAACTATGTTGCATCATCATCTTTGTGAATACTGACCACATGTTGCTTATTGCCAGGATGTGGCGTAGCTAAAGAGCGCCTCGATCTCGCGAGTGCGTCCCAGTCACCGAGGTGTCTGCGTGCTCTGTGCTCCGAACCAATCACTCACCTAGCGGTTTCGACGTCATTTTGTGTTTCTTCTTTGTTATAGGTTTATATGTCACTGAAATTTAATAACATTGAATTATTTTACGTTTTTAAGGTGAGTAGAACTACGGTAATTTTGACATGGATCCGTCGGCCACGACTGTTGATTATAAACAAATGAACTTTCAAACGTCGAAACGCTGCGTTAGGGTGACATGTGACGTGACGTCACGGGTCCTAGCAAGGCGGTCCGCGCCTGAGGAGAAATGCCATAGAGCAAAGTAATATATCGAGAAATGGTCTTCGACATAATGTAGCTCCTGTAGTCTTAGCAGTAGCTAGTGTACAGCGAGAAGGACTCCAGCTTGCCGCGGGCGCGTAGCTGAAAGTACCGGCAGTTATAAGCGCCTGATAAATACGTTTTGCAATCTGTGCATGAAGTGCGTGATGCGAACACAAAGGTGCCTCAGAAATGTTCGCGGTAACCCATACCGATGGATTTCATGCCATCATCCGCAAAAACCGGCCTCGCTCAGGAGCAGAATAAGAGGCAGTCATAATAGCATCCTGATGGCTGTGGCAGCAGACACTTCCTCCGTCATAATAAGGCAATTTGTGAGAAGAATTATACCCCAGTTGCGCGCGCGCAGTCTTAGCGAGCGATCGAGTTAGCTGTTGACGAATTACGCGATTGTAACTTTTTTCGCTTACCCTCATTTTTATTAATTAATGCTACTTGATGAATGAAAATGTAGAACGTTGTGACTCAAATGGAAGTGAGATGGTGGAAGAGGATCTTGAGTTGGAGTGCGAGCAACAAGTATTGCCGGAGAAGAGAGGCAGACAGGAGGATGATGAAAAAACAATCGAAGGTGATGATGGATTCATAATCATAAGGCGTGGAAGTAAACGACCTGCACGAAGAAATTCAAAAAACTATGAAGAAGTAGATTTGAGATTTTCAAGTAATAATTTGAAACCCAAAGAACATATTGTGTGTATTGCGTCTAAAGAAACACTGCCGAGGCAGTTTGGAATGGCAAAACTTTTGAGATCTCATAATATAGGACATATAATTAAATTAGTGTACAAAAACCCTTATAGGGCTTTAGTATACTTTACAACAAAGAAAATACAACTTGCGAGTGTAATATTAATATAATAGGTGAATCAACGTTATGCTATGGACTACTTCGGCAAGTGGACTTAGAAATGGAAGATAAAGAAATATTAGAAAATCTTAAATGTGTATCTGCAAAACGACTAAAAAGACAGGATAGCGAAGGTAAATGGGTAAACTCTGAAACAATCCGCCTATGTTTTAAAAGTCGCAACCTACCGACATATGTATGTGGTTTTGGGTGCAAATTCCAAGTTGAACCCTACATTTTTCCTGTGTCACAATGTTCAGTATGTTGGCGTTATGTGTCCATAACGCCAACATACTGACTACAACATACTTTTTTCGAAGGACATGTCCTTGAATGGTGTCCCTTTCACGGACATGTCCTTCGAAAAAAGTCATATGCTCCTTTTTTTTTTTCCGGGTGGGAAATCATCAAATGACACCTCCCGCTCTGCGTGGAGCGGAAGGGAGTGTCAGACTCTTACTGACTAAAACCCACCCGTGTTCCTTCCTTAGTTAGCCCTTTATGTTCCAGGGCAGCGGTAACCCTTTCGGACGATCCCGCTACCCTGGCAGGCTTCGGCCCTATCGGGCCCCGTCACTTCTGCTGACGTCTCTTTGAGGCGCGCGTGGAACACATACGCGCCGTCCAGCACGGGCCTGGTCCTGATCGGACGGTGAGTTACCCATTACTCTCCGCCCGCAGGCCCGCGCCTACGGTGGCCGGGAGTCGTCACGCGGCTCCCGACGCCCGGAGCGTCTCCCGCGGCGGCTGAGGCGTGAGGATCTCTCCCTCATGCACCCCGCCACCGCCTTCGCTAGCATGACAGCTTCGCAGAAGGAGGTGACTGCCTCCCACTCCCTCTCGCCCCGGACCATGGCTTGAACCAGGGCCGGACGCGAGAGGTCGCCCCGCTGCCAATCGCCTCTACGGACACGGCGGTGCTCTGCCCAAGCAGGGCATACCTCCACCGTATGCTCCACCGTGTCCTCTGGGCGATCCTGGCAGTGATGACACCCGGGCGTCTCCTCCCGCCTGATGATGTGCAGGAACCTCCCGAAACATCCGTGTCCGGAGAGGACCTGCGTCAGGCGGTAGGTGAGAACGCCGTGACGTCTCTCTAGCCACTCCTCAAAGAGGGGTCTTACCGCCGCTATTGTGGCGTGCCCAAGTCATATGCCCTAAGTGTGGAAATAATCACGCTAACTGTGAGACAACTGTTTTTAAATGTATAAACTGCAAAGGTTCACATATGGCAATGAGAAAATAATACAATACATAATGAGGATATCATTAAGAATAATGAAACAAATAAACAGTTTTTGCAAACAGAATGCACTCAGGACACAGGACCAAGAGGAACATATAGAGACGTGGTTGTTACAGAAGCGGTTAAAAAGAAGAAATCACGAAGTAAGAAAACAAAAGGAGGGTCGTATAGAGAGGAACAGTCACAAAAAAATATAAGTGAGGTTGAGCGCTCTGTGCACCAACACAAACAGAAATCGCACCAACGATTCCTTCTAGACCCATCGCCACACCCGCTACTACGCATGAGGTGCGGTCTAAAATTTCGAGTATGAGTAGACAAGCCATTCTTAATCAGAGGTGGTTTCACTACCACTATCCTCAACTATTTCATCTGATTCTCGAGGAACTTGGTGATCGGTTATCCTCCTCACACAATCAGTATTCTAAGGTTCGCTGAGTCAAGCGCCTTCAAAACGTAATCATTAAAAGAGAACTTAGAGACTAACTTTGGTCAAATTGATTACTATCGTAATTGGCCTTTTTATCATTATTCCAGTGTCACGTACTCTATTATCTCGTCTAAGTTAATATCAGTTACATTGTCATCAGTCGTCACTAAATTAAGCCAATAAGGCCGACGATTAACAGTAATACAACGAACTAAAAGTTGAATTTACAACTGTAACACGGGATCTAGAAATTCCACCAGAAAAAAATTAAATTAAAAATTTTAAAAAAAGTGTCCGGTGTTGCCACATCGAAAACAGATGCTGTCTGATCGCTGCTTTGGCCCAGCAGAACTTGTCGCCAAATTGGTAGCATTGGATACCTTGCCCAAGGTTATCATCAATGCTCTTCCTTGAAGCGGAACTTTCGATAAGCACCGGCCTGCTGTAGTATCCTTCCATGTCCACGTGTGTTAATCTGTAAAAAAAAACATACCCGCAAAGTATCACATAGCTCGGTCACTCCTGACCACATTTGGTACAGGCAAAAACACAATGAAAATTCGAACAAATTAAAAATAGCAGAGTTCAGAGCATTACCCACTATTTGATTCCCAAATCTCAAGGTTACAATAAAAATAGTCAACTAAGATGCAAGTGTCTCATACTATCTAGTAACCTACAGTTACTCAACTCGTCAAATTCATTTGCGCATCCCCTTCGGATCGCCAAGTCACTCCTGAACTTTATGGTTTCTCACGAAACCCCACACAACACACACAACTTAATCTCTAATCTGTTTCAAAAACTATTACTTGACTTTCCTCAAATTTGTTAGTAATACTCTGATCCAAACTATCATCGATAACAAAAGATTCCTCTAAGCCTCAGTAATAGCTGGTCAGGAACTGTATCAACTTACTCGTAGATTACATACAACGCTCATGGCGCAGCAGCTAGTGACACTCATGCCACCCATATCATCATCACCTCAAGTGATACGACCAACACACATCACTAAACATAGAGTCTACGACTCCCAGGTCATTACAAGACCAACACAACAATAGTCTCCTTTGAGACCCGGGTCCCCACTGCACCACCAGCTGCCCATCGCCCCCTGAACAACTCACAACTGAGTTGCAGTTACGACTACAGACAAGTGCGTACAGCGTGACCTAATAGCTATGGTATGTGCTCTACTACTCATCGGAGGAACTCTCCTCACCGTCTTCTACGTTTAACTCGTTAGAAACACTACATACTTAGAGGCATCGTTTGTATGTGAGCGTACTTATACGTACGCCTAGAGTTGAAGGCTTTTAGAGTATTGATTCAACCAGAGTAATATAAACAAACTTTGACTATCTAATCATAGCGTAAATCATCAACCAGAGCCATGTAAACAAATTTTGATTATCTAATCATAGCGTAAATCATCAACCAGAGCCATGTAAACACATTTTGATTATCTAATCATAGCGTAAATCATCAACCAGAGCCATGTAAACACATTTTGATTATCTAATCATAGCGTAAATCATCAACCAGAGCCATGTACCACCGTTATCCACATTAACAATCATTTTTAACACTAAGAGCCTTTGACACCTGGAAAGCCACACATGAGTAAACCACTCTAACGCCACGGCTCTCCAGCCGACCAGCAATCGCATTGCTCTCACACATCCAGCGCATGGATCCGTGTGCATCACCCTGTGACACCACACAACTTTACTACGGCCGATAGAGAACCCCCACTCGCCTGCCTTCCATAATGAAGGCTTGTTCATTACCAATGTGATCACTATCTACTTCGACTGGTACATGACCTACTGGCATTTTTCTTTACCTATCGTGAGCATACTTGTAAGGTTAGAATTTAATACCGCTTTTACACATTCCGCGAATCGCGAGGCGAATCACGAGGCGAATAACGAACACGCATGTGTAAACAGTGAGTTCGCTATTCGAACACGCATGTGTAAACAGTGAGTTCGCTATTCGAACACGCATGTGTAAACAGTGAGTTCGCTATTCGAACACGCATGTGTAAACAGTGAGTTCGCTATTCGCCTCGTGATTCGCCTCGCGATTCGCGCGATCGCGTTGGGAGCGGTTTTTCGGACGCGAATCAAAGGGCACGAATAGCGAACACGAACTTACTGTTTACACATTCGCCTGCATTCAGTAGACAGCTAGCGCCCGACCCAACAGGACGTGTAGACAAAATGGAATGAAGTGCGAATTTTAGAATGCCTAGAACTTTATAATACTTAATAATATTTTTTTATTTCATAAAAAGGAGATTGTAGTACATGAGGCATACGCATACATAAAGTTATTCATATAAGTTTGTTCCATGTCAAACACAATCTGATGGGTGAAGTTCAGCTTTCCTATTACCTAGCAGTCCCTGTCCCTTACAAAATGTTTTACAATAAACTAGTAGGTACCTACAATTATATATATATATATATATTTTTTTTTAATACTACAACAATGATTATAATTGAATATCTTTATTGATTGTTTTGTTTATCTTTATATTTATCAAAAGGAAGCACTCATTTGGACCCCAAAACATCGCAATAATAAAAATAGACAAAAGGCAAACGATGCATGGAACCGTATATCAACTATATGAGATAGGCTATTTTCCTAAAAAAATCAAATTAGTCCGTCACTTAGATTAGCAAAAAATATTGAACCCGTATTTTTTCTTTTGTTAATTATATAAAAAATGATGAAGATATCGCCCGTTAAAGTTCCGCGTGACGTCACTTGCTTGCGACACTTTTGCAAGCTCGTGACATCGCAACCCCCTACTCCCAAATTTTGACGCGCTTTATCTTTGTCATTTTTTGTTTGATTGACAAAAGAAAATATACGTGTCCATTATTTTTCAATAATCTAACTGACGGACTAAATATAATAATTATTTTTTAACCCAGGCAAATACCCTATTGTCAGTAAGCAACTTAAAAATAAAGAAGAATTCAATTAGATGTAGCGCGCATGCTGCAATTATTTTCACGTCATCCATGTTCGTGTGCGAATGTCAAAATGATTCACCCGCGAATGTGTGAACAGTAGTTCGCGACGGCATTCGTACACGAATGATTCGTCGAATGACGAGGCCAATAGCGAACACGAATGTGTAAACGCGGCAAAGCTTTTAACGTATAGCGATTACCCGCCAAAACTTCTGCTACCGTAAACGGACCTTTGAACTTCCGATCTAACTGAGTTCGTTTTCTACTAACACACTCTTCGTTTTCTAATAACACGAAATCGTCAACCGAACATTTTGCTGCCTTTGTTCTATCAAATCTAGCTGTCTGTTGTTGACCGATTAAAACTGAATTTATTACAAGAGCTTTACGCAACAAAAACTCTGTCGCAAACATGTTAATCGAAAATCCTGGGTTCAATATTTCACGTACTATCATAATATTACTTTGCAAGTAAATGTCGGGTAGAACTGTAATAAAATCTCAAGTTTTTTCTCGCTAATTGCAACGCTACATATGATACGTTCTGTGCTGAATACATGTTTTTGACCAATACCAGTCAACGCAACTACGTTATTAACTCGTTTGCCACTTAATTTGGCCGCTTAACTCGCCTTTACTAACGAGCATTCAGCACCAGAATCGTAAACCAAACAATACAGCTCACCTTTATTTTCCAATTTGTCTGGGGGTAGTTATACGACGTCCACTCGCCGTTCACGACTTCCAGCACGTTGTCCACCATCCGCTTGGCTTGGCTGCCACTACTCGTGCACCAGTCTCGTCCCTCACTTGCAGCACATGAAGGGCTTCGCTGACGACTGCGGGACTGCTTGGCTCGATTCTTAAAGTCAGTCCACGTCATTTCTTGGTATGCTATTTGCGATAGTCACGTTGATGCTGCTTCTTTATGCGTCTTACTTTAATGATGGCCACAACAAGTTGACCACCTCGCATTGAATTTTCGGCAACACACAAATCAGCTGTTTACTATTGTATTCTTTAGCTGTTGTGCACTGTTATGTTTGCACACGCCTTATAATGCGTGTTCTAACCACAGAGTACATTGAATAAACGGGTCACAGAGCACTTTATAATAAGAGTGCCATCTCACGGTATTTTTATGCCAACCTGTCGCGAGTAGCGCCATCTGGAAATCGTGTGCAAACCTGTTACTAACAATTCATGGATCTTCTAACCTACAAAACAGGACACAATGTGTTAAAATATTTAACCACCTAAGCGATGACCTTCCCGTGAATTTCGGTGTGCCCCAGGGAAGTGTAGTTGGTCCCTCTCTCTTCCTGGTTTATATAAACCAGCTATGCAACCTAGCTCTGCCAAATGGGAAAATTACTGTATTTGCCGACGACACCGTCCTTACCACACCGCAGTACACGTACCGCACGACACTTTTGAGGCAGCGCAATCAGGGATGAACACTGTAGTCGATTGGCTGAATAAACACCTTCTTACTTTAAACACGGATAAAACAAAAATACTGACCTTTACTTTACACCAATCCACACAACCCCCAGATACCTTTGCACTTGTGGCACATTCTTGTCATTCGCCGGAGTCCGTTGCGTGCAGTTGTCCTGTGATCCAACGAGTACTCTCTATAAAGTACATATCTTGGGGTAATACTCGATAACGGTCTTAACTTCTCCTTACACATAGACCTGTTAACCTCAAGAATCAGGAAACTGATTTTTGATTTTAAAACGCTTCGCCATGTCGTTGAGGGAGGAATTGTCAAGAGAGTCTACCTAGCTCTTTGCCAATCTCTCTTAACGTATTGTATTTCTATGTGGGGTGGGGCGCCTAAAACCATACTGCTAAAGTTGGAAAGAGCCCAGAGAGCCGTATTAAAAGTAAGCACCTTCCGTCCCCTTCTTTTCCCAACAAATGCGCTATACAAATGCTGTGGAGTTCTCACTGTGAGACAGCTCTTTGTCCTCCATACCGTAGTCCTACAGCATCTCGACACCCCTTACGCCATAATCATCAGAAGACGTAAGGACACGCAGCGTAATTGCGTAACACACAATCAATTGGAATCGGTTTCATTTTGACAGTTCAACAACATTCATTGCGTTATTTACGTGTTGAGCAGACAAATTTTTCGAACTTATGAAGCAACGGATTAGCAATTTGCTTCAAAATGATTCAGATTACGATTGATTGTGTGTTACGCAATTAGGGTGCAGGTCTGTCAGCCACATAGATGTAAGTTCGTATTTACTAAGAGATTCTTTTGCTTTCAAGGCCCACATTTATATAACAGACTCAATAAATATCTGCAATTCTACTCTTATCCAAGTAATACCTTAAAAAAAACTGTAACAAATTGGCTTCTTGAACAAAATTACATTGACACAGAACGGCTTCTTCTTTCTGGACAAAGTTCTACTAAATTGCAACTATCCCTTTCATACACAACACACACACTTCACACACATCACTTACACCTCTCACCACCACACTACACACCCTCTCGTTTGTATTTTGGCTTTTGTTTTTCTCTTCGTTGATTTTATTTTACTCAATTTCCACGTAAAAGTGACCATTATTTGCTTTTTATTGTATCTTTGCAATGCCTTAAAATATGTATATGAACCAAGGGTTGGGACTTGTGTCCTTAATACAAGTTATCCTGATAACTTAGCAAGGGTGCAAGTTACGACAACTTCTAGTGCTGTCACAATTAAGACATAAGTATGTAACGTTAAATAGCTGTATTGTTGATACGAATATACTATTATTATTTATTGGTAAACTTTTGTTTCTTAGCTCTTTAGCTAGTTTAAGCTACATTAACGGGCTCAAGCCAAGTCAATGTAGCGTGTGTGTGGTGTTTTTTTTTTTAAGAAGAATTAATTGTGAGGTGTGATTTCATTTTCCTCAATTTGCATGAACTTTCTTACGATTCTGCAGGTATTTAAAATTGCTGCTTTTTGGAGTGTTATATAAATTGAGTCTTCTAGGTCTATTTGTTTAAGGCTGTGGTGGAGATGATTGGGTATAACACCCGTCGTGGAGACAACAATGGGTACTACGTAGACTTTTTCCTGACTCCAGATTCTGGTCACATCTTCTTTCAGTTCAGCATATTTACTGATTTTCTCACTTATTGTTTTTTGTAAATTATATGTATTAGGGACTGCAATATCTATGAGGTATGTGACTTTATTAACTTTATCTTGAAGGGTTATATCTGGTCTATTATAGTGAATGGTCCTGTCCGTTAGTATGGCGCGATCGTAGTAGAGTTTGTGTGTGGTACTTTCTAGAACAGTTTGTGGTACGTACTTGTAATAAGGAGTGTTTGTATCTTGTATGAGTTTATATTTGAGTGCTTAATTTTTGATGGATGACGTTTGCTACCTGATTGTGTCTGTGTGTATAGTCTGTTTGTGTGTGTTATTGTGGGGTCTTTTATAATGAATTTCCTGTAGTTTTTAGTACTTATGACTTGATCCTGTATTGCAATAATAAATCCCTCGGTTTCCGAAAATAAATGACCGATTTTAAGCCATTTATTTGACGCTATTGTATCTATATGAGATTGTTCTAGATCATGGGGGTGTCGTCCATGCAATACTTTCTTTTTCCAGTCTTCTAACTTTTGCTTGTGTGGGTCATCATTGCTAGTGTGTTATGTATCTATCTGTTCGTGTAGGTTCAGTGGGGTGTAGCTGATATCATTAATTACTACGGCTTTATGCATGTTGGTTGTGTGTGATTTGGAATGAAAGAATGCTCATAGTCTGGCGTTTTGTTTCTGCCAGAGATGATGGACGTCTATAAGTCCTCTCCCTCCATATCGCCTTTTGATGGTCAGTCTTTCTATAGCAGATTTAGGGTGTAGGTTATTGTGTTTAGTGAGTGTGGTGCGTGTTGTTCTCTCTATTTGTTGGATGTCAGTTTTTGACCATTTAATCACACCGAACGAGTACGTCAATATTGGGATCGCGTAGGTGTTTAAAGCCTTCATTAAATGTTTTCCAGAGAGTTGTGTTTTACATACTGCGATCACTCTTCTTTTGTATTCAGTATTTAAGGTGTGTTGTATTGCTGTATGATCTATTCCTTTGAGTTGCTTGTACCCTAAATATTTATATAAATCTGTTGGTTCCATAGCTGTGATTGTGTCTGTATTATTAACAGGATAGTCTCCCGGTTTTATTTTGCCTCTTATTATATGAACTGTTTTGCATTTATCTAATCCAAATTGCATGTTTATGTCTTTACTAAATTTTGTCGTGGTATCTATTAATTTTTTCAGACTTTGCGTATAGTTTTATGTCGTCCATATAAATAAGATGTGAGATTACCGTTTCTTCTGTGGTATGTTTAAGCGAATATCGGGCTTGGCAGCTTGGCTTGAAGTAGGTGGGATAGAGGGTTCAGAGCGAGACAAAACCATAAAGGCCTTAGAGAATCTCCCTGATATATACCCTTCTTTATGGATATTTGTCGAGTAGTGATAGCGTTGTGTCGATAATTTAACTGCAATGTAGTTTTCCAGCGGTACATCATGTTCTGTAAGAAAGAAGTCTATTATTTTTGAGTTTATTTTTTACATCTGTAATATTTGAATTAGCCAGGAGTGTGGAATACTATCAAATGCTTTTTTATAATCTATGTATGTGCAATGTAAGTTCCTATTTTTTGTGCCGGCATGTTTGTGTATTATTGAATCTATAATAAGTTGCTCTTTACACCTCATGTGGCCCCTTCGGCACCCCTTTTGTTCCTCTGCTATTATTTTATGGTGTTCTATGTGTTTATTGATTTTTGCAGTGATTGCTGATGTTAGGATCTTGTATATTGTAGGCAGGCATGTGATTGGTCTGTATTGAGAAGGTGCGGTGAGTATTGAGTTTTTGGCAACATATAAGTTATTCCTGTAGCAATAAATTCAGGAATGTTTTGTTTCCCTAAAATGATTTCTGTTAAATTTTTAGCTAGAACTTTATGTAATGACTCTAATTTTTTATACCAGAAATTATGTATTTTATCAATACCGGGGGATTTCCAATTGTGTAGTCTTGCTGCAATACTAACTATGTCAGACTCAGTTATTTCAACGAATTCCATTTCTTCTAGTGAGTTCCACTTTGTTTCTTCGTCTGTTATCCATTCTGCTTGTTTGTTATGTTGCTCTTCCCATATGCCAGACCAAAACGTTTCTAGTTGTTCCGCTGTTGGTAGTTTAATGTTGTTTTCAGCTGTCGGAGTTTCGGTGTCAGTTTGTGGTTTCTGTAAAAGTTCTTTTCGTTCGTAGCAAATCAATCAATCAATCAATCAATCATTTTATTTGCATAATATGGGTTTACAGAAGATGTTACACAGGTACAGTTTCACCATATTCAGCTATGTTAGCATGCAAATTATATTAACAATACAATTGTCATAATAAAGTCAAAACAATAAAGTTATTAAATAAAATAAATCATTAATAGTCAATCCATTACAAAAAGTCAAAGTCATAATGGTAAAAAAATAAATAAATGTCAAGAGTAAGATTTAAATTAATTGAATTAAAGTAAATTAAAATATATGCTGTGTAATTAATGTTTGGATAGTAAAAATTTGGATTGCTATTGATTAATTAATTCGTTATCAACTTAATTGCATTACAATTTTTCATCAAAGAACTCCTTAACTGAATAGTAAGCCTTATCTGTAAGGAGAGACTGGAGTTGCTTTTTAAATAGATTTACACTATTGGAACTGCGAATAACTGAGGGTAGTTTGTTGTAAATCTTTGGCCCCATGCAAACAAAACTTTTGGAAAGGAGAGCGGTTTTACTTTGTGGAACGCATAGTTTATCTGCATGGCGCTTTCTTGTGCGATACTCAAACAGTTCCAGATTGGAATGTATAAATAGAGCTGTTTCATAGATGTAGATGCTGGGTAGTGTCAGTATTTTTAATCTCGTGAAGTGAGGCTTACATGAGTCCGTTTGAGTTAAGTTACACATAGCTCTTATACACCTTTTTTGTGCCCTGAACGCACTTTCCAAATCAGTGGAGTTGCCCCAAAAAATAACACCGTATCGAAGAGTAGATGCTACATATCCATGGTACGCAATTTTTGTGGTTGCAATATCAACAACTTTACTGAGACCACGTAAAGCAAAGGAATAACTGTTTAATTTATTACTTATGTGCTCTATTTGTTTCTTCCATGTCATTTTATTATCTATGTGTAGTCCTAAAAACTTTGTTGACTCTACTACTTCTATTGTGTGGTCATTATAATTAATGTTTAAATTCTCTGTCGCTTGCCTTTGTTTAAAGTTAATAGCTTTTGTTTTACTGATATTAATTTTTAAATTGTTACTTTTTAGCCAATTAATTGTATTTATTAATGTCAAATTTATATTATTGATAATGTCATGATTGTCATACGAGTCGAAAAGAATGGTACTATCGTCAGCAAAAAGAGTCATAGGATTTTTGGTTACAGCTGGAATGTCATTAATGTATACTAAGAAAAGCAATGGTCCTAGCACGCTACCTTGTGGCACGCCGTATTTGACTTGTCTCTGGCTAGATTTATATACAGATATATTTTTTGTTTTTAGGCAAATTTTTGATATTTCAGTTTGTTGCTGTCTGCCAGTCAGATATGTTTTTATTAATTTATGAGCATTACCTCTAATGCCGATAGCATAAAGTTTGTCCAATAGTATGTCAGTATCAACGCGGTCAAAGGCTTTTGTCATATCCATAAATAAGGCAACAGTTGGACGTCGCTTATCCATATTACTTAAAACTTGCTTGCAGAATCTATATATCGCTAGGTTAATTGATTTGTTCTTTCTAAATCCCATTTGTTCTTTGGCAAGTAGATGATTGTTTTCAAGGTAATTGCATAGACTATTATAAATAACTTTTTCAAAGATCTTAGAAAAAATAGAAAGTAAAGCAATTGGGCGATAGTTGTCCATATTGTCCTTGTCACCTTTCTTGTGTATGGGCTTTATTATTGATATTTTAAGTTTATTGGGAAATGTACCTGTTTCTATAGACAAGTTTACTATATGTGATAGTATAGGTGAGATTATAGGAGCTACTCTTTTTACAATATTTGTCTTAATTTCATCGTACCCCACACTAGAAGTGTTTTTTAACGAAACTATGATTTTGTGGATTTCAACCGGATCAGTAGGAGGCATAAATATTGATTTGCAGTGAGATGGGGGGCATTTGAATTGTGGGGGATTAGGATCCGGTATTATTTGATCAATAAAATAATTATTAAAGTGGGTAACTATTTTGCTTGGATCATAAATTGGCGTATTATTAATTTTAATATTATTTATATGTTCTTGAGGTTGGTTGTGCTTGTTTTTATTGATTATTTTCCAAGTTGTCCTTGACTTATTGTTTGAATTGTTTATTGCGTATGTGTTTTGGGATTTTTGTGTGAGTTTTATAATTCGCTTAACTCTTTTCGCGTATTGCTGAAATATTAATTTATTTTTGTGTGTCCGTTTTTTCCTATAATTCCAAACATGGAGTTATCATTTTTACGTTCTTGTGCTTTCTTGTATCTTCTCAACCTGTGTACTTTTAGGGCTAATTTCTGTTTCAATGTGTCCAAGAACTCTTCCGGTTTTCTATTGTCGTTTTCGTGTCTAGTGTGGGTAGTCATGTTTTTAAAAATTTCTCCTACTCTCTTAATTACTTTGTTTGGTCTATTGTTGTTGATGTATTGAGTTAGTCTACCGCAGTCTGCTCTAAGTTTTTCTATATCTTTTTCAAGTCTCTGCTGCCATGCTGGTTTGTTAGTATTTCCTTTTCTTGTGTTACCTGTGTATTCTGTAATTTTATAATTAAGTTCTTCGGAAATAACTAATGTTGTGCAGTAAATCAGGGTATGTAGGTCTATAAGTTGAGTTTCATCGCTAATATATTGGTTTAGAATATTTTGATTAAATAAATTAACAAGGTGGAAAAGTTTTGGTGTGTACCTAAGTTTGGGAAGTTTTGGCCGAGCCGCCGGGTCCATGCCGGAATATTGAGTGAGAGCTGTTTTAAACTTATCATGTATTTCTTGGTTACGCGTGTCTGTGGACCAAATTTGATTGGTATCGACTAGGGTCTCTATTTCATTTTCTAACATTATTGTTATATTTTCGGTTTGTGTGGATGTATGCGTGGTTTCTAAATATGCATGTGATTGAAAGTTTGGCTGAGATTGTGTGATACGTTGTGTTTGAGTGTACGGTTGTGGTTGGTCTTGGTGGTTATACTCAGTTGTGTTTTGTGTTAATGCGATAGTGATGGATTCAATATTTTCTGATTCTTCTAGCAGTTGTGTACGTACTTCTTCTTTTAACTGATCAATTACTTCTTGAGACAGGAGCTTATTTCTTACTATGATTCTTCTTTGATCTGAAATTCTCTGTTCTGTAACTGTAATCTCTGGGTATTGACGTGTAAAAAGTTCATGCAATTGTTTTCTGTACGTGGTGAGGTCGGTCTCTAACTTAGTGATGTATAGGTAAGTTCACATGATGAATAGGTTAACTTGTTTGCTCCATCTCATGCGAACTCTTGCTTTTCCAGCCTTGGTGGACGCGGGTAAAAAGGTAGATACCTCCCGCGCAACATTCAACACAAAAAAAAATGTATATAAGTAGTTTATCAGCCATCTTGTTACCATAACACAAGCATTAGGTTGCTTAGCTTGGGACTAGATGGCGCTGTGTGAAATGTCCAGGGATATTATTATTATTATGTCGTTTATTTATTTAATTTTCTTATTTTATTACATTTTTAAATATTATTATAAAAAAAAATATATATTATTATTATTATTATTCAAGGTCGGGGTGGGTGGGACTGTATTTAAACTAATAATGGGAGGTGATGATGGTATGGATGACGATGGTATGGATGGTGATGAAGGTCCAGAAGGTGTGTAAGATACAGTACTTGGACTATACGGTTCTACAGGAGTGTTTGTCCTGCCCGTCAGTCTGTCACCATCGTCATTGATTTCGGCTGTAGCATCTTTGTCGGTGGGAGCCCGCCTGTTCAACTCCTCACCGCTGACGGTTCGCATGCTGAGACACTCAGCGTCAGCTCAGCGCCCCGGCGATCGCCCCCGGGCAGCGGTCCTATACGTTTTCTTTTCGATTGTGTCTCCATTTTTAAGTGGGTTTCCAGAGCCACGTTAGCCACGCCAGTAATTTCTCATTCCTGTGTCCGCCCCATACGTGATTAGATGGTCAATCAGGACGTGTGGTTGTTTAGTATTATTATTATTATCTCCTTTATTTCAATGTAATCATATAAATTATATTTTTAAATATTAGAATATAAAAGTATAAAAACATTTAAAAATATAAAAAATAGTAGCCCACCGGTATCGGGAACAGGGTCCAAGCTACCGGTGGTCAGGGCTCTAGAGAGAGGAACCTCCTGACAATGCGAGCCGTGTCCAGAAGTACCGCTTTCTGAATCAAGCCCTTGATCCAGCTGCCCAACGAGAGCCTCTTCAGGTGTTGGTCGAGGCTCTTGGCTATTAAGCCATTGGCTGTCACGACTATCGGCACAATGATCGCTGAGTCCACATCCCACATGTCGACAACCTCGCGAGCCAAGTCAAGATACTTGATTTGTTTATCTTTCTCGGCTTTCACGAGGTTCTCATCATGCGGGACGGTTATGCCAACAATCATTGCGCGTCGCTCTGATCGATCCACCACCACTATATCAGGCTTATTGGCAACAATAGTCCTGTCAGTGATGATGGATCGATCCCAGTACAATGTGATATTACCATTTTCGAGAACTGGGTCGGGCACATACCTGTAGTACGGCACCTCCGATTCCACAAGGTTGTATTTCAGAGCAAGTTGCTGATGGATTATCCTAGCTACAAGGTTGTGTCTATGCAAGTACTCTCCGTTAGCTAGACGAGAACACCCGGAGATAATATGTCTGATTGATTCTCCCGGCCGGTGGCATGCCCGACAGATGTCAACCGTGCCGTCTTTCACAATAAATCTCCGGTAATTGTTCGTCATCATAACTTCGTCCATAATTGCACAGACAAAACCTTCGGTTTCTCCAAAGAGGTCACCGAAACGCAGCCAGGCTACGGACGCTAGTAGATCTACATCGGGCCCATGTAGGGCCCGGTAAAAGCGTCCGTGAAGCTCCTTACTCTGCCATACTTCCATGCGATCATTGGTGTCAAGCACTACTGGTTTGCGCCAGTTCTCTTTAGCCAAGGAGAGCGGGGTGAGGCCCTTGTCCACCGCGACCACATCTCGATGCATCCCCACGTCGGTTTCTAAGAAATATTCCCTGAGACTGCATATCTCGCGATTGTGGAGGGTCTTAGCGTTTAAAAAGTCTCGACCTCCACACTTTCGCGGGATATACAGCCTCATTACCGATGACCGTGGGTGATGCATTCGATTTGCAGTTAGCAGCGTACGGACCCTCCTATCCAGGGCGTCGAGTTCGGTCTGAGTCCATTTGAGTATGCCGAAAGAGTACATCAAAACCGGCATGACCCAACCGTTGAAGGCGCGCATCTTGTTTCCGCCTGATAAAAGACTATTGAATGCTTTTTTCAGGCGGCCATAGAAGAATACTTTATTATTATTATTCTTAGTTGTCCGAAATAAAATTAATTTATTATATTTATTAAAGGTGGCCGGTGCCAGCAGTGATCATAAGAAAACAACAACTAAGTATTTAGAATGTCTTTATTGTATAGCTTACGCAGGTTCATATATTATATGACAACAATATCTTATAGGACAGCACACAGGTGGGTGACAGAGAAACCCGACGTATTCCTTGAAAGGCGTAATACTAGAGGTCATTAGCAACAAATTTGTCAGTGAACTAGGGTTCAAAATCAACACTTAGGCTGAGAATCAACACTTTTCGAATGTCAAAATTACAAAGCCAAAGGAAGCTAGGAAGAAGAAGTGGCGCATCGAACTCCCCAGTATCTAATAACAATAACCTGTCAGTAAGCTAAACCTCTGGAGAAAGAACATAAACATTGTTTTGAGTTAATTAGGGCGACCAACTATTCTTATCGTATAAGTAGGTAATCGTTGATGGAATAGAATGCCTTTGAACAAAGGTTTGATTTTACTTGAGCTTTAAACGCATTAAAAGGCAAGTCTAGCAAAGAAGAGGGTATCTTGTTATAAAAGGTTATACCAAGCCCAACAAATGAGTTATGAACCTTATGAAGCCGGTGAAAGGGGGCACGTAGTTTGTCCTTATTTCTAGTGTTAACAATATGAATATCACTGTTTTTAGTGTACCTACAAGTGTAAATTTTGCCTAATATATAAGATGTTGGTGAAGATGAATTGTAATGCAACCGTGAGAATAGATAGGTACCAATATCTTTAAAAAAATCTCTTAGAGAAAAAAAAAATCTCTTCAAAACAGGATGGTTACCGAGCTGTGTCGGTTCTTCGATTTTTTAGAAATCTGACTTGTTACCAATAACAGATAATTATGAAAAAAAACTACTCCACTCCAAACATTTAAATCAGCGGTCGGCAACACGCGGCGCTTGCGGCCCGTGAATGTTTTGTAATTATGTTACAAATATCAAAATAAATGCATTGCAGGTAAAACTAAACTAATATCTGATATGCACACTGACGTAAAGGCATTCCAAATGAAAAACAAACTCTTTATAAAACATATTGATGAAAGAAAGTTAGATATTTTCCGAATTGTAAAAAAGCGCGTCGAGGAAGCTGGAATTAATTTTAATTGGAAAAGTGATAAAATGAAAGATATTTAATAACAGTGATACTTAATAACTGCAAACTCAATTCAGCGACAGATTTGGTGATTTTGGAAAGTTTCAAGCTAACTAAAGATATTTGCAAACTCTTTTTCGTGTGATATTGAGGATGTACCGAGTCATTTACAAATGAACGTGATTGATCTCCAAACTAATGATACTCTCTAAGGCTCTTTCTATGAAATCAATGATCTTGTTAAATTTTATGGCAACTTGCCATCTGATTTTGACGAATTGAAAAGGTTTGCGCAGCAGTTCATTACAATTTTTGGTAGGTAGCACTTATTTATGCGAACAAACTTTCTCAATTGTCAAATTATAGAAAAAATAAATATGCATCTCGTCTCACAGATGAGCATTTGAGAGCCATTCTACGAATTGTAACTACAAATATGACATCTAACATACAATAGCCTCCCAAATGCATCCTCAGACATCACACTGAAATTTGTATAAAATGTATTTAGGTACTTTGTAGTTTACATTTTTGAATGATTTAAGTTGGTTATTTTTCTAGCTATAAAACCCAAATATATTTTTATAGTGTAAGTATTACGTGTACCTACGAATTGAATTCCGTATGTTTTAACAATTTTTAATAGCATTTTTATTTTGTCTATGGGACATGATATAATATAATATACGTAGGTAGGTATATTAGGCTTATCACAAGTGCAGCCCGCTTTTAGATTATTTTGCGACCTTGTGGCCCTTGCCTGCCAAAAGGTTGCCGGCCGCTGATTTAAATGATACTTTTCTGAAAGTTGAAAAATGAATGATCACTTAAAAAAAAATGCTTGCAAAACTTACATAATCTCAGAAATAAAAGTCTTTAATAGCAAAATTTTTATGTTTTCACCATTCAGTTTCGATACCTGGATACACTGGACTTAATTTGTTGCTAATGACCTCTAGCTAGTATAAGCCTTTCAAGGAATAGGTACGTCGAGTTTCCCTGTCACCCTGTATATATACTTATATTCAACGCTCAAGAATACAATAGATCTCAACATTTTAACTCAACTCATTTTGATCAACAACATAGCGTCTTTTACAGGAGAGGTCCCTATGGGTAGGTAATATAGACACCTACTCATAAATTACTTTACATATGATAAGCTGTACATAATGGAAAAAATATTGTTTAATATCACGCTACCGATTGATTTGGGGCAACCTGTTATGAAAGTTGTCTTGGGAATAATAAATAAATATAAGTACGAATCCAATTAGAAGGAGCACAAGGGTAGCTAACTGAAGTAACCGCAACAATCGCAATACAAAGGTTCGCTACGAGTTAGCAACTGCCGGCGACCCCCTGTTGCGCGCGGATGGAATGTGCTGGTGGTGGCTACGAGTTCAAACTTCTCACGTTAAGTTGTTGCTATTTACTAAGTTGATTGTTACACAAAAACTTTCCGGAATAAACTCTTTACACACCGTGTTCCGGACCAGGGATGTTGCGAATATTCGCATCCGCATCGATTTAGACATCCGCATATCTGCATCTGCATCCGCATAAATCGATGCGGAGCTGATGCGTGCTGACCGCGCGTGCTGATTGTCCAATAAGAAATCAATAATTTTGTTTTGGACTTCGGTGAATCGGTGACGGTGACGCGCCTCCTCGCTATTGTTTGTGTTGTGACAGGATCTGACGCGCACGTTTGTTGTTTTGTCGTAAATAGTCAATCACAAGTACCTAAGTATATTACTTTTTTATTGTGCTTTTTGTTAAAAAGTGTCATCGCATACCTAGGTACATGTAGATAACTGTATTATTTACGTACGTAAGTACTACGTATTACGTTAAGTAAAGTGAGTGCAGCAGTGCGATTCTGTAACCATCTCATCGTGATAACTTAGGTGATGTGAGCGTGGAGTGAGCTGTCAATCCAACTAATGCTAGGGATTGACTCTATTGACAGCTCACTCTAAGCTCACTTCACTTAACTTTCCACGGTGAGATTTTTACAGAATGTTTCCAAGATGGCTGCCGCTACAAAATGGCGGATTACATATTTTTTCACAACTCCCTCAATATGGGTATGAAATGAAAGGGCTTCACTAGTAGAATACTATACACTATGAAAAATTTCAAATCCAAGATGGCCGCCACCATAAAATGACAAATTACATTTTTTTTTACAACTCCCTCAATATGGATATCAAATGAAAGGGCTTGACTAGTAGAATACTATACACTATGACAAATTTCAAATCCAAGATGGCCACCACCACAAAGTGGCGAATTACAAAAAACCTGATTAAATACCAAATTACCTGAATCTTAAAACGCAAGAAAATAAAAGAAAAGAAATAATAAGGAGTGCCTACAAAAAGCATGAAATAAAAAATTTAAAAAACCCCCGACTACGTGAAACCCTATAAAAAGAAAAAAATAACCTTGAAATTATGACCCTACGTAAGTACGTATGAAATTTTTTGATTAAATATTGTCCTGTCGGGGGACTGCTACTATTTTAAACTTTAACAGAACGTTAGGCTAATAATTAGAGCGGTCCCCCGACGGGACAACATTTAATCAAAAAATTTCATTTACTTACGTAGGGTCATAATTTCAAGGTTATTTTTTTCTTTTTATAGGGTTTCACGTAGTCGGGGGTTTTTTAAATTTTAAATTTAATTTTTTTAATTCAAATTGTTAACCTATTGGACAAGTGAACTATGACACCACCTACGCAAAGTGAAATTTGGATCTATTTCAAACCTGTTGAAAATGACCGGGATAAATCTCAGTGTAAAATATGTAGTAAAAAATATTCTCAACTCGATTTGTACACATCCGCATCCGCATTCGCATCCGCGGATGTGAGCCTCTTAAAATCCGCATCCGCATCCGCGGATGTGAAAAATCTGCATCCGCAACATCCCTGTTCCGGACGATATACGTAAACTTCGACCATGGAAATAAGAATTTTCAATTTGGACACCTTAACGTAAGTCACCCAATATGCATCTCTTTATCCGAAGCATTTCATAAAATCATTTTAATTGCACTAAGCGGCAACATAAGCCAAATTAAGACCCATTCTTACTGTATAGCTCAATTAAACTTCATTAAATGAAATTACAAATAGGTATCTTTGTAACGATGCCTTTTTATGTAAGTACTACTTCATTTTGTTAGATTTGATTTGTAAAAGCTTTAAAAGCGTTTGCCAAAGTTTATGGATAACGTGAAGAACACGGTGTATATTACATATAAGAGTGGTAACGGCTCCGACTTACGAGTCGTAAGCCGTGGGTTCGAACACTTCCAACCCAGGCGAGGCCGGCTTTACTTTGTGTAAATCATTTCATCACCACTGCTCTCAAAACGGTGAAGGAAAACATCGTGAGTAAACCGAAAATCGAATCATCTTTAGAAATCAAGTAGGTAGGGAACCCGGGACAAAGGCCTCCTCTCTTCGAGCGGGAGTGGGCTGTAATCTACCACGCGGGCCCAGTGCGGGTTGGTAGATGTCACATGTCTTGAAATTTTTGGTTCTAGGACATGCCGGTTTACTCACGATGTTTTCCTTCACCGTTTTAATAATAATAATAACAATCATAATTATTTGCAGACGTTGAAGTCCATAGAACCGCATAGTTTTGAGTGCAGTGGTGATGAAATGATTTACACACCCAGAAGTGTGGGCACATTATAGGCTGATTATGTATATTATAAAAATATATCGTGTAGTTTAGATGAACGAAGCGGTCACACAGACAAACACGAAAAGCGACTTCAATTTAAAATAATGACCAGCCCCTGCAGTCTCGACATTCATAGCGATCGCTTTGCGACCGAATTCGGTCGCAAAGTCCTGTCACTCCATACATTTTACCTGTCAATTCGGAACTTTGCGACCGAATTCGGTCATAAAGCGATCGCTATGAATGTCGAGACTGCTGGGGCAGCTTCCGCCCGTGGCTTCGCCCGCGAGGTATGACGATAAAAAGTACAAGGTTCAAAGAATCCACATACCAAATTTCATCAAAATCGGTTCAACCGTTTCAAGCAGTCAGACAGACATACATTTATTTTAAAATATATTTTTGTTATAAGTATGTACCGTACGTATATACGAATACTTTCATAATTATGCATTTAGTAAAAAGCGGTTAATTTGGAATTACAAACAGACACATCAATTTTATTTACTTGTAGTATAGTATAGACCAGTGTTTTTCAACGTGTAGGTCGCGACCCCCTGCGGGGGTCTTTAATGGGACCGCCGTTTCTTTAAAATTATAGGAGGTTCCAAATGGAATCAAACACTTCAAAGCTTCAGTGGTTGATTGTGGGTATTCTATTTTTCTGTTTAATCAAAAATAGGTACCCAAAGTGACAGACTTGAATTCCAAGTTAGAAGCAGCGGAGGGACGGGGGTCGCTAAATATTTTCCGTACTAAGGGGGCCACGCCATGAAAAAGGTTGAAAAAAACTGGTATAGACTATAGATGTATAGATACAGATACCTACCCATAACGCTCCAAGGTTCTTTTGGTGCGGCAAAAATCGGAACTGACACCGCCATCTTGTTTTTTCATAAAATGTTTGTGATTTTAAAAAGGTTTACCACCAATGCCTATCTGTCAATGCAAGGACCATATAATGAATAGTACATACTAATTTCATGTGTCAATGTCATTCAGGCGCCAAAAAATCCTTGTGGCGCTCTGGGTACTGCTATACAGGTGAAGAAAGACGAGGCGGCGAGACAAGCGGCTCGTCACTCTCAGTCTATACGCCGAGACAGATTGGAGAGTAATTCGTTCTCGTGATACGCCCGGGTTGCTAGGGGCGCTGGGGGTGCTAGCGGCGCTAGGGGCGCCAGCGGCGTGTCCTCCGCGCGCGCGTCGCTCTCGTCACTCTCGTCGTCCGGCGAGATGGCGCCCCACTGCGCACACGAGCACACGTCACCCAGGCTCACATGTACTAAGTGAGTGCAGTTTACGGTCATCGACCCAAAAATAAAAATATAAACATCCAAATTGAGAACATCTTCCTTTTTTGAAGTCGGTTAAAAAGAAAAACACTGAATCAATACAAAATATAGAGGAACAAGAATCTTTTGGCGCTCAAATGTTGTGTGAAACCAGATGGCCACGTGCCAAAAGTTCCTTGTACTGAAGGCCAATTTTATTCTTGTAATTTGAAACTCAAAATTTAGTCACAGTCTCATCTAGGCGACAAACATGTGTCAAAAACTTGTCAAATTAGAGGTATTTTTGACAAATGAGACCGTGAACGCTCTTAAAATTACGACAATATTGTCCCTCAGATGTAGGAGGTATTACATGTCGTCACTGTCATCATTTTTACGCCATACCTACAAAGATATGGTATGTAGCAGGCGCTCAGCAAACGGCGGACATTTAGACCGCGAATGGCCGTGAGAAAGGTCCAGCCAAGCATCGGCGGCGCGGCCTTTTTGTCCTTTGGGTGCAAAGAGATTTAAGAAAGTAAATAATTTAATGTCTTTGTTTGGGTGCATTATTATATAGAGTTCCATACGTTCATCGTCGCGGACAAATTGTCCATCGTCTGCTCAACGCCTTGGATTTGCTGCTGCACATCACCTGTTCGGAGAGTGGGTACCGAGAAAGCGCGCGGTAAAGGCACGCCAGGTACAGCAGGTTGAGAACGCCGAGCGCGCGCAGAGCTGTCTCGAAGCCCACGCACCACGACACCGCGCCGCCCACCACCGGACCTGCCACAGCCACACAACTTACCTCCACTAGGATCAAAAACAAACACTGGCTCATATTGTCAAAAATATACCTACATTAATTTATTTCTGTACTTTTAAAATGTTACATAAAAAGTTTATAACAAGTATAGGTGTGATCTGTGAGTTGGTATATAGGTGTGGTGTGTATTGTTACATGATTGTTACCGAGCGCGTAGGCGGCGCTAGAGGCGGCCTGCAGCAGCGCGGCGACGCGCGGCGCGCGGTGCAGGTGTACTGTGTGGGTTGGTATAGGTGTGGTGTGTACTGTTACCGAGCGCGTAGGCGGCGCTAGAGGCGGCCTGCAGCAGCGCGGCGACGTGCGGCGCGCGGTGCAGGTGTACTGCGTGGGTTGGTATAGGTGTGGTGTGTACTGTTACCGAGCGCGTAGGCGGCGCTAGAGGCGGCCTGCAGCAGCGCGGCGACGTGCGGCGCGCGGTGCAGGTGTACTGCGTGGGTTGGTATAGGTGTGGTGTGTACTGTTACCGAGCGCGTAGGCGGCGCTAGAGGCGGCCTGCGGCAGCGCGGCGACGTGCGGCGCGCGGTGCAGGTGTACTGCGTGGGTTGATATAGGTGTGGTGTGTACTGTTACCGAGCGCGTAGGCGGCGCTAGAGGCGGCCTGCAGCAGCGCGGCGACGTGCGGCGCGCGGTGCAGGTGTACTGCGTGGGTTGGTATAGGTGTGATGTGTACTGTTACCGAGCGCGTAGGCGGCGCTAGAGGCGGCCTGCAGCAGCGCGGCGACGTGCGGCGCGCGGTGCAGGTGTACTGCGTGGGTTGGTATAGGTGTGGTGTGTACTGTTACCGAGCGCGTAGGCGGCGCTAGAGGCGGCCTGCAGCAGCGCGGCGACGTGCGCGCGCGGTGCAGGTGTACTGCGTGGGTTGGTATAGGTGTGGTGTGTACTGTTACCGAGCGCGTAGGCGGCGCTAGAGGCGGCCTGCAGCAGCGCGGCGACGTGCGGCGCGCGGTGCAGGTGTACTGCGTGGGTTGGTATAGGTGTGGTGTGTACTGTTACCGAGCGCGTAGGCGGCGCTAGAGGCGGCCTGCAGCAGCGCGGCGACGTGCGGCGCGCGGTGCAGGTGTACTGCGTGGGTTGGTATAGGTGTGGTGTGTACTGTTACCGAGCGCGTAGGCGGCGCTAGAGGCGGCCTGCAGCAGCGCGGCGACGTGCGGCGCGCGGTGCAGGTGTACTGCGTGGGTTGGTATAGGTGTGGTGTGTACTGTTACCGAGCGCGTAGGCGGCGCTAGAGGCGGCCTGCAGCAGCGCGGCGACGTGCGGCGCGCGGTGCGGGTGGCGCGCCAACAGCGCCGGAACCAGCGCCGCGTCGGCCGCGCCCAGCCCGACACCCAGCAGCGCATGCGGCAGCGCCAGTGCGGACACCTACACACACGTACCCGCCACTATACTGTTTAAAGTAGCTTACAAAAATAAATACTTGTAAAAATAAAATTCATTTAGTTAATTCAGGTAAATTCCATACCTAATAATAGGGGTTAAAGTATGAAATTGCCGTTTTATTGTAATAGGTACTTCGAATTGACATAGAACCTTCATGGTTTGAGATTTTTGAGTGAAACCTTTTTCACATGGTACCTATTATGTTCTTCTTTTAAAAAATGTGCAACATTCGATTATCGACTTTCAGTTGTTATTTTTATTCAGCTTAGACAGGAAAGATGGAAACTTCGAAAATTCGAGTTATTTTTGAATACGAGTTCCGACGCGGAACAGCTCGGCAGAAACAGCTCGCAATATCAATGTTGCGTTTAGAGAGGGGGCTGCTAATGAACGCACCGTGCGATTTTGGTTTAAACGCTTTCGTGATGGAAACTTTGATTTGAAGAACGAACCACGTGGAAGACCGCCTGGGTCGATCTCCAGAGGCCTTTTTTTTCGTGTCGGGCTGGATAAACCCATGTTAAAATCGACAAAAAATTTCAAAATATTTTTTTATATACAGTTCGGTGTCTAATCTACGTGATACAAGGCTAATGTTATGAATAAGTTTATTTTAAATATTAAAAAAAAAATCTTAAACCCTAAAATCCTGATCGCTCTGGGTTGACCCAACTCCCGATTGAATGAAAAAAATATTCTTTAACTTTTTAATGAGAAGGTTCACATGAAACAACTTATTTAGATTACATAACAAATAGTTAATCTTCATGGTAATAAAATATTTTTAGTTATATTAACAATACTTTTGCCACAATTTGAATTTAAAATTGTGACCGGGCATTTTATCTCATCGCTCTGCGCTGAGGTAAAACATCGCGCTCATCCCTAGTTACGCGTTATGGACACTCTATTCCCCTCCCGCGGGGCAACGCCAGTAGTGGTCTAACCGCCGAGGAGGATATCTGTGTGCCACGTTCCCGGGCTCCAACATTACGAAGATAAGTCTATGATTGCTCTGGATTTGGTTCTCGAATTTTATGATTGCTATGGCACGTTATTTAAATTAAATAGTAAGCTTGTGCATGTGTTTGTTACGTCAATTAAGTGATCGTTATGATGTTTTTTATGAGACGTAATCACAACTTTCTACTGCTTTTAAATTCGGCTATATTTATGATTTTGTGACTTTTTCTGATCGCTATGGCTGTGATTGCTCTGTCCAAAAAGACCAGAGCGATGATATTTTGCAATTATTGTACGTTATAAACCTATTTTAAGTAGTAGTACCGGACTGTAACAGTGACAAACGATGAACTATGCATATAACCTTTAATTAATTTCAGGGTACTATGAAGGTACACCAGGTAATTTGGTCAGCAAATACTAAAAACGTTTTGGCAATGAGGCGACTAAGCTGCGATTTAGACAACTGCTCACAAGAGGCTGTACAATGTCCGCACGGCAAACACTTGGGCTTTTACCAAATTAATAGCGACTCGAACCAAAACACCTCAAGGACAAACATGTCACGGGCATCAAGGAAGACAAGCCAACCTTCGCTGGTTAAGCGTTCAAAAAAATGCAATCAGGAGAAGCAAATTCAGCTCCCGCAAATGCTAAATAATAGACAGACTATAACTGCAAATCAAAGTCAACAATCATTACACAACTCGGACCTGCCGGACAGTTTTTGGGATGAAGTCCCAAGTCATGTTTCTAAGTCCTATTAAGCATTATGATTACAAATAGTTACGTTTATAAATTGTTTATTTTTAAGAATTTTATCTTGTTCTTTATAAACGTTAGTTTTCTTTAAATACTTTTTAAAAACTAATATTTAATGAGTCTAAGTCATTTTATAACTATAAAAGACTGTAGGTATTAATGGCTGATTTCAAAAGGTTTTTAATTTGGTCTCATTTACCTAGAAGTGATCTAATTAAGTCCAAATAAATGAAACTAAGCCAAAAGTTGATTTTTATAAGTAAGTTAATTTGTTATTTTAGCAATTATTTTATATAAAATATTATTATTATATTCGTATTTTTGATATGTAGGTATGACTGATAATATGCCTTGACCTTTTTCTAAAATAATACATTTCTCTTACATAATATATAATCTTGTTACACGTACACTGAATATGACTGAAAACGGCTAAATAAATAATATTTTATCAATATTAATTCTTTTGTTTCACTGATTTCACCATTTATGATCACTCTGGCACCAATTATGATTGCTCTGGCCGCGAAATTTTTTGAACTTAAATATTTCCATAACTGTTTGTGTAAATTGAAGGCCAATAGGAAAAATGTACTATTTGAATATCATTCTTTTTAATGAGATACATAAGTACCATTAAATATCAATATCTGAAAAGCACCAGAGCGATCACACGAATACGCCCGTTTTGGAGATTGACCCGCCTACACAGCTGAATAACAATGAATTGAAAGAGATGGTGGAGGCCGATCCGTGCCAAACTACCCAGGAATTAGCGGCATGGTTTAACGTTACCTTACCAACAATATTGACTCATTTGCGTCAACACAATAAAATAAAAAAATATGAGAAATGGGTGCCTCATGATTTGACTGATCTGCAGAAAGAAACGCGTGTTGAAACTTGTGTTGCCTTGTTGAATCGATACAGAAATGAAGGAATATTGGAACGAATTGTGATATGTGATGAAAAGTCGATTCTTTACGATAACCGTAAGCGAAAAATGCAATGGCTGACCCCAGGTCAAACGCCGCAACAGTGTCGTAAAGCAAAGCTTACCAATAAAAAGGTAATGGTAACTGTTTGGTAGTCTCAGCATGGTGTTATTCACTATAGCTTTCTCCGATCTGGTCAAGCAATAACGGCAGATGTCTACTGTGCCGAACTCCGAACAATGATAGCAAAACTAGCAGTAAAACAGCCCCGACTCATGAATCGATCTTCACCATTATTGCTCTATGATAACGCGAGACCTCATACAGCACGAGAAACCGTTTTAACTCTACATGAACTGCAATTAGAAACCATTTGTCACCCTCCGTATTCGCCAGACCTTGCTCCAACGGATTACCATTTTTTTCGTGATTTGGACAATTTTCTACGTGATAAAAAGTATTCTTTTCAGGAGGCAGTACAAAATTCTTTCACACAGTTTGTCGAATCTAGATCACGAGAGTTCTATCGCAAAGGCATAAATGACCTTCCTATTAGATGGCAGCAATGTATAGATAAATAATGGTAATTATTTTGATTAAATAAATATGTTAAATTAAAAAAAACTAATTTCAATTTTTCAGTACAAATCGGCAATTTCATACTTGAACCCCTAATATTAATGACACTGTCAGCCCACCTAGTCCGCCTAGTCACGGTAATATGCCTAGTTGACCGTATTTTACAATTTTTTTGCAAAGTAGAAGTGTAGTAAAAAAACGGGCCAAGTGCGTGTCGGTCCACGCACAATGAAGGGTTCCGTAGTTGGAATGAATTTTTCCCAAGAACAAACTTAACATTGTGGTTGAAAATCATGTTCTCCCATACATTGCAACTGCAAATGTAAGTTGGTGGACTATTACTCGTAAACTTGAAAAGCCTACTTAGCTGTGATAGTTTTCCTTTTAACTTCGTTATACATATGTATACATACTAGGTACTACTGTGAATTTTTTCACCTACCCAAAACTAACCATTTAGCTGGCAGACACCGACAAAGTGGTAAAATAAAATCCTCTCGGTTTTATTTTACCACTTTGTCGGCGTGATTAATATGTATATCCATACCAAATTATAGCTTTCTAGTACCAAGAGTCTCTGAGCTAAGCTGCGGACCATAGATATAGGTTACATTTCTATGCTGCAGACGGACAGACGGACGGACATGGCGAAACTATAAGGGTTGTTGTTAATTTCGGAAATAATCGCTCCCAAAGTAAAAAACAATGTGTGTGGGCCTCTAACTTTTGAACCATAAGTTTAGAAAATATGAAAAAATCTGAAAAGTAGAACTTTATAAGGACTTTCTAGGAAAATCATTTTGAACTTGATGAAAACAACAGTTTTTGTACAAAAAAGACAAAAAGTTGTACAAAAAACAATTTCTGGATTAAGTTTGTAGCATAATCACGACCTACGAGTTGTAGGTCATAGGTCCGTCCCCAGACAGGCGCTTTACTTTGTGTAAATTATTTAATCACCACTGCTCTCAAAACGGTGAACGAAAACATCGTGAGGAAACCGGCATGTCCTAGAACCAAAAACTGGACACTCGTAACATCTACCAACCCGCACTGGGCCCGCGTGGTGGATTACAGCCCACTTCCTCTCGAAAAGTGGAGGCCTGTGTCCACGCAGTGGGAAAATTAAAAGCTGATTATGTATATGGAGATGGCGACGGATGGGGGTGCAGGAATGAATGGGGTGTGTGTGCACTGACGGAGTTGGCGTGCGGCACGGCGAGTGCGGCCAGTGCGACGGCGAGCTGCCCCGCCAGCGCCACGCGTTCGGCGCCCAGCCGCCGCGCCACGCCGCCCAGCAGGCTGGCCGCCAGCAGGTAGCCGGCGCTGTCCGGCACGAACACCGCGCCCGTCACCCAGCGCTGCAACAGGACGCACAGTGAAGGCACAACACGACGCATAGTCGCAGCACATCAACGTACCTGCGGGTGGAACTTGTGCATGATCCAGAGCGGCAGGCAGGGCTCGAGCGCAGCCATGACGCACGTGGTGAGCAGCACGGTGCCTACGCACGTGCCCGCCGCGCCGCGCCGCGCCAGCGCCGCCACGCCGCGCCATGACACGCCGCCGCCCGCCATGCACGGCTACGCAGTGAAAGAAACAAAAATATTCATAGGAAATATATAATTATATCCGCACCGTTCCGCGAAGTTGCTAAGTCTATTATTGACATTGTAGCACCTACTCTAGCTCTTATTTTTAATAGTTGTATTAACAGTGGGGAGTTTCCTGACCTTATGAAAAATAGTAAAATAATTCCTTTGTTTAAATCAGGTAGTACATCAGACCCTACAAATTATAGACCTATTTCTGTACTACCTACCTTTAGTAAAATTTTTGAGAAATTAATTTTAGATCAAGTGCAAAGATTTTTTAATAAACACAAATTATTACATGGCAAACAGTTCGGTTTTACAAGGGGTCGTTCAACTACTGATGCCGGTGTTGAACTTTTAGGACATATTTATAATGCATGGGAAGATAAATGCGATGCCTTGGGCATCTTTTGTGATTTGTCCAAGGCATTCGATTGAGTTCTTCACGAAACGTTAATCAGGAAGCTCCGCCACTACGGAATCCGGAACACTGCTCTGGATCTTCTTACTTCATACTTGAGTAAGAGGATTCAGAGCGTTGACGTTAATGGAAAAAGATCTCCCGGATCTATAGTATCAATGGGAGTCCCACAGGGCTCAATTCTTGGTCCTTTCTTGTTTCTTATTTATATAAATGACTTGCCGTACCTCATAAAGGATAATCATGATATAGTGTTGTTTGCAGATGACACTTCACTTTTGCTTAAACTTAAACGTCAGCAGCAGGCTACTGACAATGTAAATTACGCGATCTCTAAAGTAGTACACTGGTTCAATGTTAATAATTTACTTTTAAACGAGAAAAAAACCAAATGCATTAAGTTTACGCTACCTCACGTTAGGCAGGTGAAAACCAATGTGTTGATAAAGGGCGAAGAATTGAATCCTGAAGACAGCACAGTATTCTTGGGCATAACTTTGGATGCTAAGCTTCAGTGGGGTCCACATATAGATAAATTGTCAAAAAAGCTAAGTTCCGCAGCGTACGCTGTTAGAAAAATTCGTAATTTAACTAATATAGAGACAGCCCGTTTAGTGTACCTACTTTAGCTATTTTCATAGTGTAATGTCTTACGGTATTCTATTGTGGGGAAATGCCGCTGATATTCAGATTATCTTTGTTTTGCAGAAGCGAGCTGTTCGATCAATTTATAAATTAAGTCCGAGACACTCGCTCAGAGATAAATTTATAGAGATTAATGTTATGACTGTGCCTTCTCAATATATTTATGAAAATCTTTTATATGCCCATAAAAATATAAAATTGTTTAAAAAATACAGTGATATCCATGATATTAATACTAGGAACAAACACAAATTTGTTGTACCTACAACAAGGCTCAAGAAAATAGGTGGCTCGTTCAGATGCCAATGTATACGCTTTTATAATAAAGTTCCAAGCCCCGTTCAAGATCTAAGCCTTAATAAATTCAAATCATTCATTTAACGTAAGTTGTGCCAGAAAGCCTTTTATACCGTTAAGGATTATATCGAGGACAAAAAGGATTGAGCTGCTTCCAATTTTTTTTTACATATTGAATGTTTTTTTTTTTCTATTTTGTTGTTGTTTTTTTTTTTATATACACTGACATTAATGAATTTTACATATACATTTGCTTACTTTGTTAAGTATTCTATTATTTTAATTATTGTGAATGTGAAGACTACGTGGGTCATTTTATTTATATTATTTTTCTCTTTGTTCTCTTAGTTTTTGTCATGGTCTGGCAGTTTGAGTAATTAATGTGGCCTACCCAAATGTCCTTTCTTTGGTATTGTTCGTCGAATTGTTGAGCTCCTTAAGTTTTGAGTTGAGCTGCACAATTTCTGACAAATGCGTGCACTGACTGGACAGGTCCTCTCAATCTGTGTGGTTCTTTCCTCAAAAGACCATCTCAGACATTGACCTACATGGTCTTCATATGATCTGACCAAGATTATGTCTGGACTTTAAAAGAGACTGTGACGTCTGAGTTTGTTTCGGCCTTTCTTCTCAGACTAGTCAGATAGGAAACGCCGACCTCATCTAGTTTTAAAATATGATTGACGTGTAAAAGTGTTTGTACAAACCT
Source organism: Apamea anceps (assembly GCA_951799955.1). Lineage (NCBI taxonomy): Eukaryota > Metazoa > Arthropoda > Insecta > Lepidoptera > Noctuidae > Apamea > Apamea anceps. Next base: position 17,422,283 of record OX637524.1, read on the forward strand.
ACTTACAAAATAAAATCATTTATCATTTATCATAAACTTCAAAGCCTTCATGAGAACAGTTGCGAACATACACGTGGAGTTTCTATCTGAAAAATGGGAACTAACAAGAAAGATCTTCATAGGAATCTGGAAGAGATGGAAGAACGAATACTTGTGTCAACTACTAGCTAGATCAAAGTGGCAGGAACCACAGCAAAATCTGAAAACAGGCGATCTGGTGGTTATTCATGATGATCATATACCAGCCGGAAAATGGCTCATGGGGAGAGTAACAGAGCTTCACCCTGGGAACGATGGATATGTTCGGGTCGTTAGCCTTAAAACAAGAAATGGTCATATGAAAAGACCTGCAGTGCGATTCTGTAACCATCTCACCGTGAAAACTTAGGTGAAGTGAGCGTGGAGTGAGCTGTCATTCCAACTAATGCTAGGGATTGACACTATCGACAGCTCACTCTAAGCTCACTTCACCTAACTTTTGTCGTGTAGCGACAAGGATACTAAAGTATGGTTAAGGAATAAAATGAAAAAGGGAGATAGAAAACAATTAGAGATATATTTACAGTAAAAGATGAAGATGGTCTGAAGAGTGGTGTGTAGTTTGTGGAGGTGGGGTGTATAAGTGACGATGCGTGATAGAGGCTGAGGTGAAGATACAGTTGGAGGTCCAGGAACAGGAGCAGAAACAGGAGGAGCAGGAACAGGTGAGGACAGTTGCTGGTGCGTAGCGACACCCGTAGGAGGGCCCACGCAGCAGGCCAGGACGCAGCACAGCAGCAGGAGAGAGAGACACGGCGGAGGCGCTGTCAGCCCTTCAGGTGAGGACCGGAGGGCCCACGCAACAGGCCAGGACGTAGCATGGCAGCAGGAGAGAGAGGCACGGCGGAGACGCTCGTCAGCCCGCCAGGTGAGGCGGCGTTCAGGTGAGGCGGCCCTCAGGTGAGGCGGCCTTCAGGTGAGGCGGCCCTCGGGTGAGGCGCGGCCTAGTAGATGGAGAAGCTCTTCACGGAGGGCGGAGGACGGAGGCGTAGGCAGGGTCCGTTAGGTACCGGAGCGGAGAGGTACGCTGGGTATTTCCGGGATAAGAGGCCCTGGAGTATCAGGATAGGTGGCCCTGTAGTATCAGGATAGGTGGCCCTGGAGTATCAGGATAGGTGGCCCTGGAGTATCAGGCTCCTTATACTGTTCGCCTTAGAAGCGAAACTCGAACTGATCCTTGCTTTGCGTGAATCTTTAAAGAAACCTCGTAGAACAGCATCATGTAGAAAATATGAATTTGAGATAAGAATTCGGCCAGTGGCTTCTTTACATAGTACATACATAAGTTTGCATATAAAAAGGTACAGGCCGGTAAGAATTAGAAAGGTACGTTGCCATGGCGACGTATTAAACGTCGTTGTCAAAGCTGTCATAATAAAATATATTATTACTAAAATACAATAAAATCTATAGTTATTTTGTATTAGATGCATAGTGTTTATAGGAAAAATGATATCCATCAATGTGGGCGAAATTACCAACCCTTGGATGACACTAAATCGTCGTAGACTCATGTTAAAGTTGGAGCTATGTCTGTGTACTGATTATGGATAAAACGTGTCGTGAGGAATAATTAGATCAGCGCCTAATGGTAACAGAATGCTTGTTCTGACCTGGAAGAATGAATGTAGATAACTGTGAGTATGTACATTATGTTACACTTTTCACGGTGAAATTTTTACAGAATCGATCGGCTGTTACAAAACTATCCGTCTTACCTATCAACAGTGACGAAACAACCGATCAACAAAATAAGTCAAACAGAAACGAAAGTGAGTCATACCTACAAGCAAACGGCGAGTCACAAAGTTCACGACGATGCAAAACAACAAACAGAAAAATAAACTTCATTGGACTGGTCATGGCACTGCTGTATTTGCTAAATCCTGTCGCGGCCGCTAACACAACAAACATTGTCGAGCTTCAACAAGGTCTATACTTTGATAAAGTGACCAATATGCAATTAATACGCGGCGAGTGGAAGATTATCGTGTACTATGACGTCAAGCCCTACTGGCACGGTATATCAGTATCTAGCAAATTCACCAATCATCTAGAAAACATCTGCGAGAAAATAAAACAGAAAACACAATGTAACGTAATTTTAAAACAATTACAGCACGCTACCGACGAAATAGGACACTACAACCATATGTTGCTGAATCCGCAAAGCCAAGTGAATACGAGAAGCAAACGTGGGCTTATCAACGGCGTCGGTTCCATCGCGCGCTCTGTTCGGTGTATTAGATGATGAATTTTCAAAACAATATCAAGAAGACATTGACCTGGTCAAGGCAAACGAGAAACACCTGACACTGCTGTTAAGAAATCAGACATCCGTGATCGAAGCAGAATATAATTTACTGAAGAGGTCGGAAGATGCAGTTGAAAAACAGTACAAACTGTTTAACCAACATCTGCTAAACCTAGAGAAGTTTACGAACAATCTCTAGAAGGAACTGGATTCTCAAGAACTGTCCATCGAATTTCTGATGTCCGCTATAACGACAAATAGCCTGATTGAGCATCTCAGGAACGTCCAGGAGACCCTTATAGATACTGTAACAAACATCTATAACGGCAAGATGAACTTACACCTCATCGCACCGGAACAGCTTCGGGACGAATTAAACATTATCTCGGGTCAGTTGTCCAAGGATTTAGTCCTACCCATCACCAACATTCAAACAGAGTTGTTTCGCCTGTATCATCTTCTACATGTAAAGGCGAAAATGACTGAACGATACCTTATAATCGAGGTAAAGGTAACCTTAATCAGCAGAGATAACTTCGAGATCTACCGAACAATACCAATACCAAAAAACAATGACGCGGATATAGTATCCCTTATACCTATTGCTGAAATGTTGGCAATAAACATTCAAAAGGATTCCTACATACCAATGTCGGAATCAGAAATACATCAATGCGTGCAACATGACGCGACAACTCGATTGTGTCCACTACAGAAACCCGTATACCGCATGAAGTCTGACGAGAGCCTCTGCGTGAAGAACAAGGAATCTCTTTCTTGCGAAACTAAACATGAAACCTGCCGAGACAAATGGTTGGAATTGAACAATGTAAATAATTACCTATATTTTTGCTGTCAACAATGCAAAATACGTATTATTTGTGGGCATCAAGTTTCAACGCAGCCACTACACAAGGCCGGTGTCATAACACTCAATGACGAGTGCATAATTAGTAGTGAAACGTTTGCTGTTTATCCGCAAAGGCAACAAATGAACAAAATCCAAACCCAGGTCGACAAGGCAACAAATGAACAAAATCCAAACCCAGGTCGACGCAGGTCCTGCAGAAATTCCTTCAATCAACAATGTCATAAACCTACCTGTACCGGTTTTAGAACATCTTCACGAGAATGAGACGATAACAGAGCAGAGAGCATTACTGCAAGAACTTGGCAAACAAGTGGAGCAAATGAAAGCCGCAACATCAGAAGACATCCTGTCAGATCATGCAACACACCACGATGTCCACCAATACATTGTCATCTACCTATTAGCAGCCGCAGCAGCAATCACGGCCATAATAAACGCTTACAACCGCCTACGCAAGCATTGGGCAAGTCGACGACAGAAACCAGAAGCTCCAGCTGTCCCCAACCCGATGCCCCGAAGAAGGTCTACAGCGAGCATCGCGGACAACGCCTTCTTTGACGTCACAGACGACAGCAGCGCAGCGCACTTATCGAGTACACGCACACTCAATAAAGCAACGTCGCCTATTGCGCGTTGTGAGTTACCATAATAACTTAATCAGTTTGTTTGTACTTTTTTTACATTTTAACTTGATTTTGAAACAATTTCTGATGTACATTTAAGTTACCTTTGTGAGTGGGCAATATGTACGAGCTACGCTGTACATTGACCCTAACTAACTCGTCCTACTTACAGTGAAACGTTGCAGTTTGTTTTTAACCCCCGACGCAAAAACGACGGGGTGTTATAAGTTTGACGTGTCTGTGTGTGTGTGTGTGTGTGTGTATGTCTGTCTGTGGCATCGTAGCTCCCGAACGGATGAACCGATTTTAATTTTGTTTTTTTTGTTTGAAAGGTGAATTTGTCGGGAGTGTTCTTAGCTATGTTTGATGAAAATCGGTCCAAGATGGCCGCCGCTACAAAATGGCGGATTATATATTTTTTTACAACTCCCTCAATATGGGTATCAAATGAAAGGGCTTGACTAGTAGAATACTATACACTATGATAAATTTCAAATCCAAGATGGCCGCCACCAAAAAATGGCAAATAACATTTCTTTTTTCACAACTCCCTCAATATGGGTACTTATCAAATGAAAGGGCTTGACTAGTAGAATACTATACACTATGACAAATTTCAAATCCAAGATGGCCACCACCACAAAATGGCGAATTACAAAAACGCAAGAAAATAAAAGAAAAGAAATAATAAGGAGTCCCTACAAAAAGCATGAAATAAAAAATTAAATTAAAAATTTAATAAACTCCCGACTACGTGAAACCCTATAAAAACAAAAAAATAACCTTGAAATTATGACCCTACGTAAGTACGTATGAAATTTTTTGATTAAATATTGTCCTGTCGGGGGACCGCTACTATTTTAAACTTTAACAGAACGTTAGGCTAATAATTAGAGCGGTCCCCGGACGGGACAACATTTAATCAAAAAATTTCATACGTACTTACGTAGGGTCATAATTTCAAGGTTATTTTTTTGTTTTTATAGGGTTTCACGTAGTCGGGGGTTTTTTATACAACATAAATTGTACATTATTATATATTATTTTCAGTAGCAATAAAACCTTTATACTAATTGGTTGTTTACTCACTTAACATAACATTCAACATAACATCCAAGACACAACATCAACATAACATTTTCACTGTTGGGAGTTACGCCCCAACAGCCGTGGAATACCTCAGGACATGCTACCCCCTTGTCGCTACGTCACTATGTGCTAGTGGTCCATTATTGAGTGTGTAAGTCACTCTCTGTCATTTTATCCGTGTATTGTATAATAATATAAAACATTGGTCAGGCAGGGGCCATAGTTCTTCCACAGTTTTAGGTAACCAGTCCATCTCAGCCACCCAATTCCAAAATCTGCATTTTTTTTTTCTACATTATGCAATGTCCTGCAGCAACCGGAAGTTGTCCTTGGGTACACTCGCATAGTGCGAACAAGCATAATCGTAGGTGCCTCAATCCATTAAAAACGTATAACGGGCCTCAGTGAGTTGGCTTCGGCCCCTCCCACGCTTCCCAAAGGTCCGAGACCCCAGGGTCCCAAATTATGACAAATCAATTATGTTTTTTTGTTTAGTGCGTGATGCGAACACAACGGAAGCAGACACAACACGTATTACAGTTGTAAAGTTCTGCTACATTATTTATTTTGGTAACTTTGTAACTTAGTTCAAAACTAATACATACAAACTTACGCGATTAAACTCCTCTTTATCCAGAAAAATGTATTGCATGGCTGAAATCAATGGGAATTGGACAATTAACTGACTTAAAGAACTCAAGTATACGCAAAAAATACAAAATCGCTCGTTGATTACCGAGGTTAGCGATGAGTGCGGCGGCGATGAGCAGAAAAGGAGCACCGCGAGACCACAGCGCGTACGTGGCGCCGCCGAACGGGTAGCCCACCAACACGCCTGCAACATACCGAGTTACAAACATACATGCACCACCGCGCGGGTCAGCAGTGACCACTTCAGAGGCGGGAATAATCGGCCAATTAAAATCAAGCTTAGTATGAGATTGCTGATACCTGCGTGTGTCTCTCTCTATGTACTCTCTAGTAACTAGTGAACGCGTAACTAATGCTTATTCGTGCCAACACTTCTACGGGGTCTAACAGGCATCATCAGGGATGGGCAATAGAAGCTTTCGGACAGACAAATAAATACGAGCTACGTAGGTATGCTTCTTCAACCCAACACTGCGCCGCGGCGAAGAAGGCAATGCGTTCTGTTTGTTCATAAGCGTATTCACAAATGCTTCTTTATGCCAACACATGTTCTTCGGGGTTGTGCTAAAGAAGCTTTTGGGCAGATTGTGAACTAGTACGAGCTACGTGTGCTTCTTTAGCACAACATATTATTATACCTGTGTCAGCTGTGTTCTGTTTATATGTTACTTGTGAAATCAAAACGTGAAGTTGCGGTGCATGTGCAGTCTTAAATCTGAATGTATTTCGTGACTTCGCGAGCCATGGAATGGATGCGTCTTGGCTGGATGAGTATGAGTGTGTGGGTGAGTGTGCGTGTGGCTGAGTGAGGGAGACGGGCATTGGTGCTACCAAGCGCTACGGCTCCGAGCAGCGCGCCGATGGCTCGGTCACGCTGTTGCAGCGGCACGGCGCGCGCCGCCAGCGCCAGCCCGGCCACGCCCGCCAGCGCCGCGCCCGCGCCGTGCGCCACGCGCCCCAGCGCCACGCACAGCGCTGCGCGCCAGCCCACGCGTCCGCTCACGCACGTGAATACTGTGCACACACAGACTACACATATTACTTCAATTCGATCTATTCTGTAAAAATCTCACCGTGAAGCGGAAGCGGATATCTATGCCGTGAACACCATGTTGTAGTTAGCTTCAAGTGAGCTTTCAATATTGTCAATCCCTAGCAAAGTGGAAAGACACTTTAAGCTCACTTCACAGATCCCCCCGCCACCCCAACCTCTGGTGGCTAAAGAAAAATACATTCTCCGTCCTCGCTGGTGATGGCGTGTGTTGGATCCAGAAGGGTCTGTTCATCTCAGCGGCTACGGCTTATTATTAACCGACTTCAAAAAAAGGAGAAGGTTATCAATTCGGTTGTTTTTTATGTTTTTTACCTCAGAACTCTGTTATTTATAAGCCGATTTCAAAATTCTGCAAATTGGGTTATAAATATATAATCTGCATAGAAATTTCATCAAAATCGGTTCAGTATTTTGGTTTTTAAACCAAAGTTACAAAGTTACTGGTAAAAATTCAAGTATCTAAACCAAATTGCGTTGTTTGCTTTCCTACGACTTTTCAGTGGTGTGGTGACTTAGTGGAATTGTCATGGGATGCGTTGTGGCTACAAGTGCTGTATCTTTACATAATTAATCGACTGCAAAAAGGAGGAGGTTCTGTAAGTAATTCGACTGTATTCTTCTTTTAATGGATAGGGTATATATGCCCATAGATGGGTGGTCCCATATAAATTACATTAACTTTGCTTAGGTACATAGTTTCAATAATACGTATGTTTGCCACATCGTTTAAATTGATGACTAGCTCCTGCCTGCGACTTCGTCCGCGTGATGTTTCTTGTTCCCCGATCCACCGTCGCATCGCATTGCCTGCCCGCGATATTCCTTCTTTTTGCTCGTCCCCTAAGGGCCCTAGCGTGATGTTAAATAGCCTATAGCCTTATTCAAGAATTTGGCTATCAAATGAATAAATATTTTTTCAAATCTGACTGGTAGCTTCAGAGATTAGCGCGGCAGCCTGCCAGCGTCGCTCCGCTCGCTCCGCTTGGCCCGCCTTGCGCGTCATGCGCGCGAGAACTGAACCGACCCGACCCGAACGTTGTCATACCTATTTTGTTGCGGGGTTATTTTAAAATTATGATATCTGTGATGTCAAGGGCAATTTTGTTGTAGCGGGATTGTCCGAAAGGGTTACCGCTGCCCTGGAACATAAAGGGCTAAGGAAGGAACACGGGTGGGTTTTAGTCAGTAAGAGTCTGACACTCCCTCCTGCTCTACCCAGAGCGGGAGGAGTCATTTGATGATTTCCCATCCTCAAAAAAAAAAAAAAGGGCAATTTTGTTCACAATTAAATACTTGTGATGAATAACTTATTTATTTGGATAAGGATTAGTATCATGTTGATAAAGAATCTTCGCAATATTACCATAAAAATGGTTATAGTCAGTCAATTTTAAAAGATAGACATGCTACCGCGGACGTTTTTATAGAACTTTTAAAGAGGAACAATTCCATGGTACAGACGCCAGCAGGTCAAGCTACCCGAAACTTTCAAATTTTCTCAATCAACCTTGAACCTTAAGGCTTTAGCGATAAAGTTGAAAATCCATTAAAGAAATTTGACAGATTATAGTAGCTTGATGTGCTGGCGTCTGTACATGATTTTATCGTTTACGCAGCGTGCAGCGCTCGCAACGGAAGCTCTCAAAAAGGAATAATTTTTCCCGTTTTTGCAACATTTTCCATTGATGCTCCGCTCCTGCGGCTCCTTCCGCTCCGCTCCTTCCGCTCCGCAGCGTGATGTTAGATAGCCTATAGCCATCCTCGATAAATGGACTATCCAACACAAAATCGAACCAGTTCCTGCTGAGATTAGCGCGTTCAACCAAACAAACAAACAAATTCTTCACCTTTATAATATTAGTTTAGATTGTTTAGATTGATAGGTATAACTTTTTTATTTATGAACCGTTTGAAATGAAACAAACACTAAATTTTAAGTGGAGCAAACCAAAACACATTAGTGAAAACCGCATTCAAATCGGTTAAGCCTTCTCTGAGTTTAACGTGCACAAACGTATTTGTCTGAAACAGACAAGAATTCTAAAAATCATTGTTTTGGGTTCTATTTCGTTCATAAAGCCCCCTAGGCTCCCTATAATAGTTTTCTTATATATCTTCTATGTACAGACAGCGACCAGTAACGATTTTGTTATATGTATCGATGTTATAGTATCTTCCTGTCACTGATATTTACATAGCAAGTACCTAGTACGAATTTGTGTTGGGTAAGTACAAGTGAAATATAAATAAATAATGTTACGAGTTTCGGGGTTCGTAACAGTTATAACTGCCGATATAAATTACCAAAAATTACACTTCAATTAAACAACACTAATAACAACTCAAACACACTAATTATAAAACACAATTACTTATAAAACGCACTTAAGTCGCACTTAAAGATCGCTTTCGATGTATTCGCTTGTATCGCTTATCCAGCTCTGACTCGTGATCGTGGCTTATCCCGGCCTTATATAGTGCCACAGATAGTTCTAGAACCTTCTATTGTAGAAACATCTAAAAGGTTCGAGTACAATAGTTCTAGAAAGTTCTAGCATCGAAATTTCTAGAAGGATCTTGACTATTAGTTCTGCTACTCGATACTAGATGGCGCTAGTGGTAACTAATGTCACTATGTACCAGGCATTAATTATGGCGCGCAACACTGCCCCCTCCTAAGACATGCTCGACATTTTTGTCACAATCCGGTACGGTCCATCCCATTTAGCTTGAAGCTTAGGAGATTTCCCTTTGTTGCGGACTGGATTGTGCAACCACACTAGTAAACCTTCGTCGAACCCTTTATTGTTCATTTTGCGGCCATAACGGGTTTTCATCTTTTCAGACATTTGTTGGCCCGATTGTCTGACGTGCTCATAAATGTCATTCATTTTGTCCCGCAAGTTATTCGCATAATTGGATATAATGCGTGGCGCATCAGGTGATATTCCAGTGATCAGGTCTGCAGGCAGCCGTAATTCTCTTCCAAAGTTTGCGAAAGCTGGTGTCACCGATGTACTTTCGTGAACAGCGCTTGGATATGACAACAAAAACGGTTGTATGTGCTTGTCCCAATCTCGATGCCGATTTACCACAACTTTTGCTAGGTACACCTCTCCAGTGTCGGATTAAATCGTTCCACCATTCCATCTGATTGTCGGTGGTAAGAAGTGGTTCTTGTTTTATGAGTACCCATAACGCGACGAATTTTGCGACTCAAAATTCCTTCCTTGATCACTGTGAATCTCTAAAGGTACTCCAAAACGACAGAAGGCTTCATAAACTAATTTATCTGTAACTCCGTCTTCGCCATTCCAAATCAAGAAGCTTCAAACTTCACTAAGTGGCCGGAAGGCCACTTAGTGAAGTAATCCATCACAACCATGAAATACTTGTTACCACTTTCACTTTCCGGAAACGGCCCCGCAAAGTCAAGGGCTATCCTCTTCCATGGCGCACCAACACTGTACAATTTCAAAGCACCGTGAGTTGTAGCACGAGTCTGAGCTGCACAACTTGTACATTTGCGACACCAGTCCTCCACATCGTCCCGACAGTGGAACCAGTAAAACTGTTCTCGTATCTTCAGTAGAGTCCGTTTTACTCCCAGGTGACCTCCTGAACAACCATTATGGTACAGCAGTAGAACAGCCGGTAGGTACTTGAGTTTAGGGACAACCATTTGCAAATGACAGCTGTGACCCCAAGCATTTTCCCATTTACGGCAGAGGACTCCATCTTGAATCACCAAGCTGTTCCATTGGGCCCAATAGCTTTTTATGATCGAACTCATCGCTGAGACGTCAATCCTGGGAGCTCTGGCCTTCATCCACTCCAGAATCGGCTTGATGTCCGAATCTTCCTGCTGTGCACGTTGTAGGCTTTTCTTCCACTCCTTGCTGAATCTGTCTTGAGCATCCTCACGGGTACGACTTCTTTACTTTCTTGCCTAGTACCAACTAGTGTGCTTTTTTTCTATAATCTGTTCCTGATCACAAAGGTTCAGCACACATACCCCTGAGATGTCGGTGGCTCTGATCAAACTTAGTACCACTTTCCATGGAAGGTCATTGTCTACCCTTTCTGCAGTTCGCTTAGGGCAACTGGATCGAAGGTGGCCCCTTTCCCCACAGCCGTAGCACCTAGGGCTGTATCCTTTATTGCGGTCGCGAACTGTAGCCGCTGCAACCTCCCTGACGCGATGGGAACGATGATCCTGCCGCACAGCTCCCACGTCCAGTGCATTAGCCAAGACGTCCTTAAGCGTCCCGTGGTGCCTGAGCCTCACAGCAGCTCTAACTTCAAGGTCGCGGATGCCGTCGATGAATGCCTGCACCAGGTTCCCATCAATAAGCGCAGGTACGGACTGGTAAGCTTGACGCACCAGCTTCTCCACTTCAAGGGCCCACTGCTGCAGGTTTTCGTTACTGCGTTGCACGCGATCCTTGAGCTGCGCACGAAACACGTGTTCCAGGTGAGCGTCGCCATACTGAGCCTCCAATGCCTCAAGGAGCTGCTCGTAATTCACTTCCTTACCGAGAGCTTCCAGAACAGTTAAGGCCTGGTCGCGCAGGCCTAGGGTGAGGGCAGTCATGGCCTGACTTTTATTCCAACCGTTCGCTTTCATGACAGCCTCAAACTGGATTTTTTAGGTCGACCAGGAAGAAATTCTGTCGAACGGTGGCACTTTGAATCCACGTAGCGAAGGTGTTGTAGCTACGGGAGCTGCGATTTCATCCCCAAGTTTAAGGTAATCCAGCGTTTTCTTTACGTCAGCCATCATGGTTTTCTTCACGTCAGCCATCACGTTGTCAACTTGATTATTCACTGGGTCGATTGGGATTTCAGCTTCCGACAGGTGGTTGTCATATTGAGCAACATTATCCTTCACCTCCTTCATGTCTTTCCCGAAGGTAGCGTGAAGGTCCTTCATAAGGAGCATCTGCTCTTCCTGGCGGCGCGCTTGCTCCTCCTTATCACGTTGAAGCGATTTTTCCAACCGACGAGCCTGTTTATCCTGTCGGCGGGCCATTTCCTCCTTGTCCCGCTGGAGCTGTTCTTCCAAGCAACGAGCCTGTTCCTTCTGTTGGCGTTACTGCTCCTGCAGCATCATCATCAGGGCAGCAAAGTCTGGTGCTGCTCATGCTGGAGCTGCTGCGGACGGGTCGGCCTCCGTGGTTGGTAGCTGGCCCTCCGACCTCAGCGGCATAGCTCCACCAAAACGTATCTGGTCCGTCTCCTGTTGGCGTTGACTCCGGGTACGGATACCCTCCGTGTCGTCTGTTGGGGCTTCAAGTATCTTCAATGAAACTCCCGTATCGAGGTAATTATTTAATTGCGGATATAAACTGTATTTTTACATGGCTGTACAAGTTTCGATGATGGTGAAAAAATTTAGATTGCGATTATAATTAATGAAGGTAGGTTGTAAAACTAAAAAATACGTATGAGGCGCCTGGGCCTTTAGGTTAGCAACGCGACACGCACTGAACGTCTTCACAATTAAGCCAGGCGTAAACATCCTCCCCCCGTTGAAATTCAGAGATTTCAACCCTTAAGTAGCTCCTCTTCGGAAGGTAAAGGGCAAATGCGAACCAAGGGGCGCCGTATAGTTCCTCTACTCGTGTTTATGTCGGCCACTCGTGCAACTCCATCTTGTCCCGGGAAGAGCCGTTTAATACGTCCGAGCCTCCAACATAGGGGTGGGACGCATCTTCCTTCAGTAGGACCATGTCCCCAATCTTGACTGCGTCGGCGTTGGTCTTCCATTTGCGGCGAAGTTGTAGTTCGGCGATGTATTCGGATTGCCAGCGCCGCCAAAAATGTTGGTATATTTGCTGCAGCCTGGCATAGCGCTGCAAGTTGGTTGAATTGCAATCTTCCAAAGGTGGTTCAGGCAGCGCGGTGAGAGCCCGACCAATGAGAAAATGCCCAGGAGTAAGGCACTGGAAATCGTCAGGAGAGGAAGATAAAGGATAGAGAGGTCTACTATTTAAAACAGCTTCTACCTGAGCGAAAAGAGTTTGAAGCTCTTCAAAACTTACATGAGAATTACCCATTACTCGCCTAATATGAAATTTTGCAGAACGGATACCGGCCTCGAAAATACCGCCAAAATGAGGAGCGTAAGCTGGTGAAAAGTAAAACTGAATGCCTTCTGAACATGCAAAATCAGCCAGATCGTTTTGATAAATCTTAAAAAAATCGTTAATTTCTTTAGCTCCTGCGACAAAGTTGCATCCATTGTCGCAGAATACTTCCGCTGGCCTGCCTCTTCGTGACACAAACCTACGGAATGTCATAACGAAAGCGTTCTTTGATAGATCGCTCACGGCTTCGAGGTGAGAAATTTTATATCGAAGGCATATGAAAAAACAAAGATAGCATTTGACTAACGATGCACCACGTCCCCTTCTGTTTACAATAAGGAATGAGCCCGCGAAATCAATTCCCACAGTATGAAATGGAAAGTTTGGCGTGACACGTTGTGAGGGCAAATGTCCCATTATTGGCGCAATCGTCTTGCCCTGCAAGCGTCTGCACCTGGAGCAGTTATGAAAAACGCGTCTAGCTAAATTTCTGCCGTTAATCGGTCAAACGTATTCTAACAACGGCCAATAATAGTTGTGGGCCAGCATGTAATCCGCGTTTGTGTTCGTATTCGAAAATCAATTTAGTAAAATGATGCGAAGCATGCAGGAGAACAGGGTGTTTTTTATTATAGGTATAGTTAGATGAGCCTAGTCGGCCACCAACTAGGATGACCTTGTCGTCACTTAAAAATGGAGTTAATGATAAAATTTTGGATTTAGAACTTAAAGCTTTATTGTTGCATAGTAAATTGTATTCAGAGAAGAATGATTCTTGCTGTGCGAGACGACACAAAGAAAGAAATTAATTATTTAATTCATCAACTGTCAAGGGGCCGAGAAATTTGTCTATAATACCTTTTAGATTATTAATAAATCTTAGCACGTAAGCGAAAGATCGTTTTATTTTAGTTAAGCTAGAAAAGTCCTGAAAATTAATTATAGATTCATTTTGCGTAGCAACATGAGTGGTATTACAATTAGGTTTAGTTTCCGGTAAGTCATTAGAATTAATTTTATTAGGTTTTAAGATAGGCCAATTACTTTCAGGCTCCACGAGGAATGGAGGGCCTGACCACCACAGCTGGGTACTGCCGAGCTTATCTGGACTGATTCCTCTAGATGAGGTCTGCAGGATTAACATGTGGGCACATAGCGCCACGAGGAGGCATCTGTTAGCTCACAGATCTCCGAAATCCTATTAGCTACAAAGGTTTTCAAATTTTTAAATCTGGTGTGGAGCCAGGCTAACACTACTGACGAATCACACCAGTGTACTTGATGCTGAACTTCATATCGAAGTGACTCTCGGACAGCTTTGCATAACCTCCTTGCTGCCAGTAGGGCAGCGCACAATTCTAGACGAGGGATAGTCGTACTTTTAATCGGAGCTACTTTGGACTTAGAACAAAGCAAACTGACTGTGACTTCGTTCGCAGCATTAACTGGACGTAAATAAATGCAAGCACCGGTATGCATGTTGTGATGAATCACTGAATGAATGTAATTCTACAGAAGTGGGTTCATTACAGAGTACACGTCGCGGAACTTCTAGATCTAAAAGAGAGGGTAAATACTGCATAAAATTGTTCCAGTCTCTTTGAATTTCATGTGGGATTGGAGAGTCCCAAGACAAATTATGTAGCCACAGTTGTTGTAATAGCATTTTCATTTTAATTACACACGGACTAATCAGTCCTAATGGATCAAAGATTTTAAAAAGAGACGATAGAAAAGATCTTTTATTTAAATTACTGTTAGATGAAAGGGGGTATTCGATAGGGAAATGTAACTGATCGGTTGATGGGTTCCATCCCATGCCTAGAGTACTAGTTGACTCACTTACTAAAAGATTATCTTCAGTTTGAGTATTTGAATCGAACAATGATGGTAAATTAGTCTTCGTGAATTGTAGGCATCCACTAAGAACGGATTTTTCGAAATTCCACCCCTAAGAGGGTGAAAAGGGGGGAATTCGTTTGAATGAAAAATCTTATTCCTTGAGTTAATAAACTTGAAACCTGCCACGAATCTTATCTTATCTAAATAAATTATGAAGATTGAAAGTTTTTTTTCTTCTAAATTACCCCCTAATAAGGGATTGGGGGTTTCAAAGTTTGTATGGAAGAATTTTAGCGCGCAGTCCGGTTTACTCGAAACTCAGTATTTATACCTAACATTGAAAGTAAAGAATAATGTGTATCAGGGTTTTTTGAAAATCTACCCCTGACGGGCTGAAATGGGGCATTCAATTTTTCAGGGGCGGATTTTACTGCATGGCTTCATTAACTCGAAAATTAGTATAAATAATCTTTGAGTCAAGTTATGAATACACCCCAAACGATTCTTTTTTTAATTCCAGCCGTGTGGGGGTGAAAAGCGGGGATACAGTTTACATGAAAAATCTTCTTCATTAGGTCAATAAACCTTAAACTTTTCAAGAATACTCGCCTAAGTAGGTAAGTAATAAAGTTTATCATTATCAGTTTTTCAAAACTACCTCTCAAAGGGGGATAAAGGGGTGTTGAAGTTTGTGTGGAATAATTTGAATGCGCGGTCCGATTAACTCGAAACTCAGTGTTTATACTTAAGACCAAAAATAAAGAGTAACACGTATCAGGATTTGAACTTGAAACTGTATGTTACATTTTCACGCCTAAACCACTGAACTTCTGATTTGGCATAGAGATAGATGGCATCCTGGGGAAGCACATACATTTTATCCTGTTAGCACGATCCCGTGGGATAATTTCCGAAATCCACGCGGGCGAAGCCGCAGAAGCTAGTTTATATATAGGTACTAAAAATAGGAACGGCCCTAATATTGAGCCCTGCGGGCGAGGGCTCAAGTGGCCAATCTCAACAACGGACTTAGCACGCGAAGTCTCGAGGCTGTGTGATACCGATGGCGGCCGCGGCGAGCGTGGCGGTGGCGGCGCGCAGCACGGGCGCGGCGCCGCGGCGGCACACGGCGGCGCCCGCCAGCGGCGCCGCAAGCAGCTGCGCCGCCGCCTTCGCGCCCAGCAGCACGCCCACCAGCGCCTGCGACCCGCCGCCTGCGACCGAGGGACATTCAAGCACAACCTAAAGTAATATACGCATAACACAGCCTCTAGCTGGCCAATAATATTCTACGCACTGAATTGCATCAAGCACTTAAAAAAAAAAAAAAAAAAATCGATAAGCGAATTGTGTGTACCTCGCAGAAGGTACCTATGAAAAGTAGAGTACATATTCTCCTCGTGATCGCTTTCGACTAGTAATGTAGGTATATACCCAAGAGACTGGCGGCATTGGCACGTTGTAAAATGTACAAAATAAATAAATTGTATAACCTTCGTTGCCAAGTTACATGATGGAACTACTGATATTTGGATGGAACTAATGTTCATTTTGTTATCACTAGTTCCACATTAATATTTTAGGCACTAATTTTTAAGGGTGTAAAAACACTTAGTTTTTATAATGATTTTATTCAATAAAATCAACAAACATTTATTTTTGCGAATGAATAACTTTACATGATACCATGGCGATACTTGACGAGACAGCCAGTGACATCTATCGGTCGTTGATTGTAATATCGATTTGTTTTTTCCTTTTTACTAGGGATATGTATTGTGTTCGCAAGCAAGTTGTTATGGATGAGGATTTACTTTATTTTAATAGAGATGACTTCAAAAATAAAGGGGGATGGAAAACAATTCGCCTCTCAAGGATTTGAACTGGTCCAAACGCTATCCCATCTGAGATATCAAGCATACCTACTGGGATTTACTTTCCATCCTTCTTTACAAAGACGATTATTTTATAACCATACTGAATCCGAATCATAAATGAAAAAATAAATATTTGTTCATTTTACCTGTGTTTTTACACCCTTAAAAAATTTCACAAATGCCTAAAATAATAATGTGGAACTAGTAATAACCAAATCAACATTAGTTCCATTATTTTCAGATTCTTATAAAATGGAACTAGTGATTTAAAAAAAAACATCAGTAGTTCCATCATGGAACTGTTAATGGTACTAGTGGCAACGAAGGAAAACTTTGGCTACCAAATGCAAAAATAATATTTTAAATACGACTGGTGGTTTCAGAGATTAGCGCGTTCCAACTAACGAACAAACAAACTCTTCAGCTTTATTATTAATATAGATTGGATATGGGCTCAGACTAGGGCATGCTCCCGGGAAATCCCGGTCTCGAAAATACCGGGAAATCCCGGGATTTTTTTAAGCAATCCAGTACCGGTTCTTCATCCCGTAGTCCCGGTTCTTTCGATACTTTCGGTACTTTATTATTTTCTTTATTTTTTTCAATATAAAGTAACAAATATTCAATAAACTACTTTTTTATACAATAATGTTAATATAAAACATTTTGAATTGAAAATACTGAGAATTTTTGCGCCATACAATTTGCGTGCTCAAATTTTGTTAAGTATCTTAATCTCTAAAAAGCATTTTATTTATATTTTGCTAAATTTGTGTTGTAATTATAATGATACTTTACTTTTATTTTAAAGAGAATAATGTTTGTTGGATACCCTCAAATTTTGTTGAATTTTATATTTTTTTGTTATTTTGATCTCGAAAAAATTAAAAGAAAAAAAAACTTTTTAAAAACAAGCTTTTATTACTTATTAATAAAAATAACTAAAAAGTTAAAAATAATTTAAACCTGATAAGAAATAAATAAAAGCGTGTTACATTGTGATTACAAAAGAAAAATAATGAAGGTGTAATATGTCAAATATCCTTTAATATTCCATCAAAATGTAACACGCTTTTATTTATTTCTTATCAGGTTTAAATTATTTTTAACTTTTTAGTTATTTTTATTAACAAGTAATAAAAGCTTGTTTTTGAAAAGGTTTTTTTTTCTTTTAATTTTATTTTTAACTTTTTAGTATTTTTGTTGCGAGTTTGTCTACGGCGTAATTAGTAGCGCGTAGCAGTGTTTTTCCGTTATATGCGTTTACTGCACTTAAGCTACCTGTACATCATCAGACACTGGTTACCATCTAGCACCAAAGTACCTACTCGTCAAGACGAATCAAACAAGCCTAAACTCGATGGAGTTATGTCATTTAATTCCTGAGTTCCTATGGCCATCTTCCAGCTTCATCATCAGACCCTGGTTACCATCTAGCACTAAATTACTCGTCAAGATGGATCAAACGAGTCCAAACACGATGGGGTTGCGTCGTTTAACTACCGAGTTCCTATGGCCACCTTCCGGTTCCATCATCAGATCAGCTCCATGTCATAATAATTTTACATTGTCATCCGATTTACACATGCATGCAAAATTTCAGCTCAATCGGTAAACGGGAAGTGGATCAAATTCAACTTGTAATATGGCCACCTTCCAGCTCCATCCTCAAACCCTGGTTACCATGTAGTATCAATGTACTCGTCAAGACGAATCAAACGAGCCCAAACTCGATGGGATTGCGTCGTTTAATTACGGAGTTCCTATGGCCACCTTCCAGCTCCATCATCAGACCCTGGTTACCATATAGTATCAAAGTACTCGTCAAGACGAATCAAACGAGCCCAAACTCGATGGGGTTGCGTCGTTTAATTACGGAGTTCCTATGGCCACCTTCCAGCTCCATCGTCAGACCGTGGTTACCATGTAATATCAAAGTACTCGTCAAGACGAATCAAACGAGCCCAAACTCGATGGGGTTGCGTCGTTTAATTACGGAGTTCCTATGGCCACCTTCCAGCTCCATCATCAGATCAGCTCTATGTCATAATAATATTGCATTGTCATGCGATTTATACATGCATACAAAATTTCAGCTCAATTGGAAACCGGGAAGTGGATCAAATTTAACTTGCAAGATATGCTTACAGACAGACAGACAACGGGACAGGTGAAACTAAATAAAAGCTTGTAAAAAGCATTATAGTTTTGTTTTGCTAATGTTTGTTTAATGATACTTGTAGTGGAAGGAACAAAGTGATTATGTGACGTAAAAGACTTATTCTATAGTGGAAAAAAAAGTGATTACGTGACGAAAAAAGGCTTATTTCTAATTCAAAATATACCTCGAATTTAAGTTCTATTTGATCATTTTTCCTAATTTGATCTCAAAAACGCATTAACATTCGGTTGTGATTGTGTTCTGATGATTATTGACAATTATAGATCTACGAATAACACATAGTTTTATTAACTACACCAACCCACATTTGTAATAAGTTCATTTTTTAACAGATTTAGATAATTGTATGTAGTGTGCACGCACACGTGCCCTTCATACAATAAATTAATAGCGACATTTGTACGTAAGTACCGAAAGTACCGAATTTGCCGGGAAATCCCGGTTCCAAGTCCAGTACCGAAAATCCAGTCCCGGTTCTTAAGAAGGAACCGGTACTGCATCCACTAGCTCAGACACACAGAGATACCCAAAGTACGAGACCTAGGATGGATAGGACTACCGTGGATCCAGTTAGAAGTCTGGACAGTTAAGGAAGGAGCAACATTTAGTTTTCTGCGAAATAATTATTTATGCAAAGGAGCGACGACCTCTAAAGAGAATTATGAAGGCTGGCGAATACGCGTGCAGGCAACCCTAATAAACGCTGGATGGAAATATACAAGTCTTGTGCACAGTATCAAAACCGTCTGAAATAGGAGAAGCTACGAATTGGGAAGAAGACGATGAAAAAGGTAAAGCGGAAAAGTAATCAATCTTTTTTTAACCCCCGACGCAAAAACGACGGGGTGTTATAAGTTTGACGTGTCTGTGAGTCTGTGTGTGTGTGTGTGTGTGTGTATGTCTGTCTGTGGCATCGTAGCTCCCGAACGGATGAACCGATTTTAATTTTGTTTTTTTTGTTTGAAAGGTGAATTTGTTGGGAGTGTTCTTAGCTATGTTTGATGAAAATCGGTCCAAGATGGCCGCCGCTACAAAATGGCGGATTATATATTTTTTCACAACTCCCTCAATATGGGTATCAAATGAAAGCGCTTGACTAGTAGAATACTATACACTATGATAAATTTCAAATCCAAGATGGCCGCCACCACAAAATGGCAAATAACATTTTTTTTTCACAACTCCCTCAATATGGGTATCAAATAAAAGGGCTTGACTAGTAGAATACACACTATGACAAATTTCAAATCCAAGATGGCCACCACCACAAAATGGCGAATTACAAAAACCTGATTAAATACCAAATTACCTGAACCTTAAGACGCAAGAATATAAAAGAAAAGAAATATTAAGGAGTCCCTACAAAAAGCATGAAATAAAAAATTAAATTAAAAATTTAAAAAACCCCCGACTACGTGAAACCCTATAAAAAGAAAAAATAACCTTGAAATTATGACCCTATTTAAGTACGTATGAAATTTTTTGATTAAAATATTGTCCTGTCGGGGGGCCGCTACTATTTTAAACTTTAACAGAACGTTAGGCTAATAATTAGAGCGGTCCCCCGACGGGACGACATTTAATCAAAAAATTTCATACGTACTTACTTACGTAGGGTCATAATTTCAAGGTTATTTTTTTCTTTTTATAGGGTTTCACGTAGTCGGGGGTTTTTAAATTTTTAATTTATTAGTAATTTGATCGTGTTGCCCATCCGGTCAGAGCACGTGCACGTAACTTCTGGTCAGAGCACGTGCAGAGTTTCGTTAACTAGTTGATTTTTAACATTAGATACAGGTTTCAGTTACCGGTGTCTGTGTCGGCGATGTGCCGCACGGTGTGGTTGAGCAGGCTGGCCAGCGGCACGTCCTGCGTCGTCCACAGCGCCAGCGCCTCGCCTCGCACCCAGTCCGGGATGATGGGAACTGAACAACACAAGGCGACTGGAATCAGCGGCGTTACTTCAGGTCAGAGGACCTGGCAAGAAGGAAATTAAAGGAAAGGGAGGCGCCCGCCAGTCTGTATTTCTTACGGATAATAGGTATTTATTTATTATACTAGCTTCTGCCCGCGGCTTCGCCCGCGTGGATGTCGGAAATTATCCCACGGGAACGTGCTAACAGGATAAAATGTATGTGCACCAGGATGCCATCTATCTCGCGGGCCCTTTGTGGCTAATTACAATAGAAAACCAATTGTGTCTCATTAATGGTGATTAAGAGGGTACCTATATGATATCTTTACCTAAGTACCTACCTAATTAAAAAAATAAATAAACTCAATAACAGAAAATAAAATACCTACCTACCTAAATAAACCTATTTATGACGATAACTAATCTAAACTCAATCATCATCTGCCTAGCCTTTTCCCAACTATGTTCAGGGCCGGCTTCCAGTCTAACCGGATGCAGCTGAATACCAGTATTTTACATGGAGCGACTGCCTATCTGACCTCCACAACCCAGTTATTGGGTAATACGATACCCTTGGTACGACTGGTTGTCAGACTTTCGGGCTTCTGACTACCCGTAACGACTGTCAAAGATCCACGAATGACAGCCGGGACCAACGGCTTAACGTGCTTTCCGAGGCACGGAGGTGTCTCGGTATGTAAAGATGGTCACCCATCCACAGACCGACCGCGGCAAGCGTAGCTTAACCTGACCGATCGACCTGTGCGGCTGTTATTATTTAGCCACGGGCCCCTCAATCTAAACTCAATAAATAAGCAAAATCTCTAAAAACTAATATCTATACGAATGACTATCCTACCTAACAGTATTATAAAATAACCTACGGTCACTACGTACACTATCAAATATACTACCTATACTTTAAAATTAAAATCTATACCTACGACTTATATAAAAATAAACCTAAATAACTCTAAAAAGTAAAAGGAATAAAAATGAACTCCACTGCGTGTGACCTAACCTACGACAAACTTATTATTTGCGGTTGGTACAGTAATCGGATCTAGGGATCGAACCGCAAAATTAAGTTTTTTTTTTATTGTATATACTTTTCCGGGATAAAAAGTACCCAGTGTGGTGCCCAGGATATTAAAGAATAATTATACCAAGTTTCATCGTAATCGAACCGGTAGTTTTGCGTGATGCCTGAACAAACAGACAGACAGACAGACAGACAGACAGACAGACCGACAGACAGACAGACAGACAAAAATTTTTTTAATCACATTTTTGGGTTCGGTGTCGGTCTAGTAACACCCCCTGCCATTTATTTTTTTGATATTTTCAATGTACAGAATTTTCACTTCTACAGATTTATTATAAGTATAGATAAGCTATTTTAAATAGGACGGCCGACGCCAATTACACTATTTAAACATATAATTTATTGAACACAGTATACCTACTTCTATTTGTTATGTAAGTTAGATTACGAGTAGTATCTACGTGAACGATGAAGAACAAAATCGTTTTCTTTGCTTTAGTAACTGCCGATCGATTCTGTAAAAATCTCACCGTGAAAAGTTAGGTGAAGTGAGCTTAGAGTGAGCTGTCAATAGTGTCAATTCCTTAGAATTATTTGGAATGACAGCTCACTCCACGCTCACTTCACCTAAGTTTTCACGGTGAGATGGTTACAGAATCGCACTGCTGTAGTAATTCTGCAAGAAATACCTTTTTTACCCGACGTATGTATTTCTCCATCTGCGTTAAGGGCTAACCTTACGCAGTTCATGTGCGTTCATAATAATTTAAGTCATTTAAAATTCAAGGATTCACCTTATAAATATAGAGTATGGTAGTAAGCACAACAGTAATAGAATATAATCGGTTAATATCTAAGTACTCCCCTGATGCATCGCGTATTACAAACAATAAGCAATCACAGAAAAGAGGCAAAGATAGAGCGTGGGCTATGAAAAATGGAATAGCTGACGCACAAGAAGTACCGCCCCAAAACAAAAAGAAATTAAATCCCACTAAAGCAAGGTTGCAAAGCTTCAGTAAAAATTCGTCACCGTCTGACCGACCCCGCTCACTGTCGTATCGCACAAACTAACGTTTCTGCACTGACATTACCAACGTGTTCATAATATGTAACTTTATCTCGAATAAGTTCTCTCTAATCGTCGAATCTGTGTCGTCTACCGTTTAGAAAATAATGACGTATTTTGTTTTGTGTATGTGCAGGAGGGAATAAATATTCTCACTACCCGTCGTATTTACCCAAGCCATGCCTGGCTGACTTGACAGACATCCCGCCTCAGACTCTGAGTGGGCCCCCATCACCACAGGTGCTGGCGCCTCACACAACTTTGTACTATTAAATAGTGTAGTCATGCCACTGCCCTAAATCCAGAACACGCGTTGGATATAGGCTCTCTCGGCAACCACATCAAACTGACCTAACACAGTGAGGAGCACGTTGTCGAGGAAGAACGTGAAATAAATGAGAGCGAACGCGATGGCGCCGGACAAGTCGCCTGCCTCTTGCATGCTGAGAAACACTAACACACCGAGGCACAATGTGCCGCCTCGAACAGCGAGTAGCGCGCGAATGAACGCCGCGTCGCCTCAGCGCCGCGACAGTCGCGTCGCCTCAGCTCCGCGACTGTCGCGTCGCGATAACTCGATGCGATACATTTTCCATCAGCGCGCGGCAGAGCGTGTGCGCTTCCTGATTCAATTTTCTGGTCCGCGCACTTTAATGGCGCCCAACGGGGACTAACTGATTGGGAGCCGATAAAAAAAGTTGAGTCGAACACGAACACACGACAGCGTCACGTCGCCGCACCATCGCTCGCTACAGATAAGAAAGAATTTCTATGCTCGCTACAGTCGCTACTCGAAGTCGTGCTTACCTACTTAAGCGTGATGAGGGCCGAGCGTGTAGTTTTTACAAACACCTGAACTGAGGAACCTAATACGTATCATATATACATTCACGCTTGTATCCCCAGAGGCTTAGGCAGGGGTGCGTACACCCACACTAGTCACAATGAATGGCACGAATCCAGATTCTAGGTGTCTACTGTACAATACCACTTTTCCCCGATCTCGCCCTAGAATCAAAGTTCCTGACTTTGATTTTAGGGGTCCCAACTCAATAGTCGAGCTGGAGGCCACGAGGACAACGAGACACTATCTACATACTCGTATAATATATTATACCTGCCTACATTTACATACCTACATATTATTTTACTTTGCTTGCGATTCAATTGTATGTAAATGTGGTTAAGCATCTCGTCATAGCCATCAGGCGCACATCTGCGCCATCACCCCCTCCCCCCAGTCCGCGAGGCCCGCGCCCCTCCCGCGCTCTTCTATCTATCTATAACGACGCAACAAGGTTATTTTGGCGTATGGCCGAACGAACGAATCTTGTTTTGTCATTAGCACACTTTGCACGAATGTTTACCAAAAACCTGTCAATGTCATCCAGGAGCCAAAATATCCTTGTAGCACTGTACCTAGGTACCTATTGCCAGCTTCAGCCCAGAAATCCAACATCCTTACATTCAGGGAAACAAACTTAGGCACGAGGGTACGTGGGCACGGCTCCGCTCATGTGGAAACTCAGCTAAAGTCAAAGAATTAGGTTGACATTATATGTATATCTGAATGTTTCCAAATGAACTGTATAAATATTTAAGTGTCATAAAATATCTAAGGGTCATAATAATTAAGTACCTAGTTAAATGCGCTGGAAATAATATTACGCGCTTCCTATTTTTCATCTCGATGTCACTGTTTCGTTAGTGCATTAATAAAATACTGTCGTAGTGGTGGACAACTTCATATGCTCAGACGTGTCGGGTGTCGGCGCAAGCGATTCATGTTCCTGCCGATGCCGTGGTCAAATATTAGCCAGTCAGCATAAACATGCCATGAGGCTGTCTCACCAAGACTCCGTTCTAGCATGCCTCAAATGAGTAATTAGTGCCTGGAAATGATTACATAATAAACCAGCTTGATTGGGATGAATGAAATATAATATATTAAATAGGTAATAAAAATATCTTAAACTCATTAAAAAATTTCGTTCCTCGCAGATTCCTGATCGCTCTACCCTGTACTGTAGCTCCTCTATATTACTTTACTCTTTGCTGTAGCTCCTCTGCACTCTCCACCGGTCTGTCGCTCTATTTAAAAGTAAAAACTACGTTTAGTAAGAGCTTATTCTAGGGAGCTTACATCTATGCATTCTTGACGAGAATTCAAAACGACTTTCACAAGCGCCGGCAATTTGATAGTTTGAAGATATTAGTAATTTATCAATAAATTGTAAAATGTATTATTTTTCAAGTCTCGAATAATAAATTACTAAGAATATCTGTCGTCCGTCGTTCTGAGATCTGAGAACATCTGCCATAACAAAACGCAGCGTAACTGTCATTATTACTACGTCACTCGTGCGAGCTTTTAGTGATGTGCTTATCATCCACCAGTAACCATCGATATAAAGTAACAGAATAAGCTTTGAACAGTTCACTTTTGGTAGGTAACTAAAATATTTTGTTGTTAAATATGCATGTGTGATACGAACAATAAGGTAATTAAGTACAGACGCCAGCAGGTCAAGCTACCCGAAACTGTCAAACTTTTCAGATCAACCTTGAACCTAAATTTTTTGGCAATAAAGTTGAAAATCTATCAAAGAAATTTTACAGATTGTAGTAGTTTGATGGCGTCTGTACCTACATCATAAATTTTTAAAAGTTTTTCGACAAATGGAAGTGAATAGGGAATTTTGTGTATAGGTAATGATTACGTACCTATGTATACTCGTATGTAGAAATAAAAAAATGAGTCGGTGCAATAAATAAATTGGCTAAATGTGTATGGAAGTAGGCATACACATAGGTACCTATACATAATATGTATAAATTTTGTTTACTTACGAATACGTTCTCATGGTAGTAGTCTTGTTTAAACATTACTCAATGTTTGTTTGTTTTTTTTATTGTTGCGTTTTTGATATTTTTTTTTATGTAAAATTTGTAAGTGTAGCTATAGTCAATGACAAAATAGAAAACCACTGTGCAATGTTAATAGTATGTTACTTTAAGATACAATATTATTATGACTGCCGTATCTCTACGTTGACGTCGTGGTGGGGCTTGCGTGCTTCTATGTACTCTAGGTCTTTGCCAAAACGGGTCTAGGGTGAGGGTGAGGATCCAGACGAAGAGAGATACAGAAACCCTCAGAGCAGCATGTTGGGCAGTAGTGACCCCACAGATCTTGTCTCCCGGGAGAAGGTTTGTTCCTCATTTGTGGCTCGCCTTTATTGACCGGCCACAGTGAACATTGACGAAGAACAGAGCTCTCACCTTTTTCTTGCCACTATTGGCAGATTTGAGTGGAGATTCGCAAGAGGAAAAATGCTCGGAGTAAGGAAGTATCCTAGTAAGAAGCTGGTAGGGATCTTCACTATACTTCCGGGATTATCCTAATAGCCGTGGAATACGTCTCTACTCCTCATAGGCACCCCAGAACAAGCTGTCTCCTTCTCGGTGCTTGCGGCAGTTTTCGGGGGCCCATTATTGAATATCCAAGTCACTCCCTGCCATTTTATCTGTATATTGTTTAGAAAACATTAGTCAGGGAGGGGCCATTAGTCTTTCCATAGTTATAAGGAACCAGTCTACTTTACATAGGTACCCA
This sequence comes from Apamea anceps, assembly GCA_951799955.1. Classification (NCBI taxonomy): domain Eukaryota; kingdom Metazoa; phylum Arthropoda; class Insecta; order Lepidoptera; family Noctuidae; genus Apamea; species Apamea anceps. Next base: position 17,448,499 of record OX637524.1, read on the forward strand.
AACCCATAGAACGCATATAATATAAAATTGTCAAAATGAAGCCAACTCGCAGAGACCCCGAGTTGGCCCCGGATTTATATCAGATATTTGAAAAATAATATATAAGTAATGAAATATAAATATAAGATATTTTTATTATATGTTCGGACCGAAACCAATTCTAAATCTACTTTTTAATCACTTGTCAAAACAGACCACAACATAAATACATATTTTAACACCTACCTTGTACCTGTGTGCACAGATGAAAGTAGTTTTAATATAAAAATCAAGATAAATCATTTATTAGTTTGCAAACGTGGCTAATTATTACACAGAAACTCTGTGTACTAATTACCCATGTTTTTTATGTATGGGTGTGAGCTAATAAAAGTAGCGATTACCAAAAACAGGTAGGTATTTAAAAGTAATAAAACTAAGTACCGTATACAGATTCATTTCTACGTTGAAATGTCAATGTTTGATCAAAAATAATAAATTTTTTACTCATTTGTAGCCGTCCAAGCAAAAAGGGTCCAGTAATGGGGTATTATGTTAAGATTAGATTCGGGATCTAGAATAGTCAATTGATAGTAAGGATTAAAAAAATATTCAAAAATTGGCAGATATTTTTTTATCAGAAATTTTTTTGACGTTCGAAAAGTGCTGATTCTCAGCCTAATTTGAATGAATGACTTTTGATTTTATTTAGACTTTTGAAGTTGAAATTCTGAAAAAAAAAACAACTTTATGAAATTGCCTGTGTCCAGCAGTGAGAACATTATAGGCTGATTATGATGATGATGGTATGAAATTGTAGATAATTAATCAATTAAAATCGCGAAATGCAATTTTTTCACCCAACTTTACAAAACTTCTTGTACTTCTTCTTCTCGGAAACTAAATGCCTAAAACCGGACCCTTTTTGCTTGGACGCCCACATTGATAAGGGGCTTCGATATGAGTATCAGAATAAAACCAAACTACCTGACCTCTAGGCCTTGTTTTGGAGCTTAGATGCTACAAGCGGACGGGCAGGCAACAGCTTCAAACATAATATATTAAAACGCATGTTTTGTTTTATCGCGCTTTTAAATGAATCGACATAGATGACCGAAGAAAGTATATCGATACTGGCAGTGAAACTGTACGCACGGTCATCACTATTCACCGCGACATATAAATTAGTTAATAAATAGTCAGTCAGTCAGCAGTACTGTGTCAATCATGTTGCTGGCGATAGCACTGTGCTGCGGGTCGATCGGCTAGGATAGCTGAGGAATTCGCCTCAAGCGACGAGGTCGTGTGTGTGAATCACCGTGGAGGCGTGCGGAGCTAGGCCGAGCCCGGTAGCGGCCCGCGCGCATGCAGGCGGCGCGCCATCCGCAGCTCGCCCTCCGATCTGCCGACGACGCCGACCTGCCGCTGCCTAGTGCCGGACGCTCCGCGCTAGTGCACTACCTGCATACTATCATGGTAAGCGCTTCACCATCATGAGTTGTTATTATTCTGAGCCCGTGCCGCCACTACCCACACCCGTTCAACGTACTCGCTCGACAGAACACCAGATTTTCGCCATGACAACACAAGTGTTTACCTAACTCGCGTTAATTAAAACCGACGTTGTCGATTAGCTTCAGTAATGGGGAGCAGTTAATGAAGCATTGTTTAGGGCAAATGTAGCGGCGCGGCAGCAGCCATCAGTCGCGACTAGTCACTGGCGGCGGGCGACCGGTCGTGTTAGTGCAACAGTCGCGAGCGAGCGGGAACGGCGACTCCGCAGCGCCGCATCGCCGCACCGCCGCACCGCGCGTGTTTACACAACACCACTGTTAGCAATAATGTTAATAATCAATAAATGTCAATGTGCACATTGACCCTCTTTGTTGTGTTCAGTCAGCTCTGCATTAGATATTTATGTTGTAACTCTTGTCAACAACAATCTGTAAGTTTTATAATAAGACTTGGCAGAAGTGCAATGTGTGGATATGAGTGATTTGCGAGTGTTGTGTCTCTGGTGTAGTGTGCGTGAAAAATAACAGTGCAGTGTAGGCAGCAGTGCCCGGTGCCGTGGAGACGTTCTCAGGAGATAGGTGAACGGTGAGCATGGTACACATGTTGATGAGCTCCCTTGTGTGTGCTGCACAGGCCGCACTCCAATAAGCTTTTGTTGTGAGTGCTACCCATTGATCACAGTCTGCTGTCTGCCTGCCAGGCATTGTGGCTCTGTGAGGACTATGTATGGGTGATCTTCAATGCATCTGTTCTGCTCTATGACCACACATAATGCACATCACTCACACTGTACATAAGCAGCTATTGTAAGCTAATTACTGTTCAGACAATGGCACAACACTGTTGAATGACATATACCAGTGCTAACTGTGATTTATTTACAAAAGTGACTCAGTATTTGGTGATGGCGTTGCTGAAGGTTACTGAAACATCAGTAATGAACTGAAAAATACAACTCTGATTCCATAGACTCAGATACTCTCCTGGAGTTAAACTTACAGGTATTTGAGTATGTCTTGTGAAAACTGAAAAACAAATGGCATAATATGAACTGCTCCAAAAACCTCCCTGACTGTCCAGTCAGGGAGGTTCTTGAAGCGGTTCACATTATAGCTTAGCATAGCATAGCTTGGAGATATTGAATTTGTCCAGATTCATTATCTCCTAGCTAATGAAACATGCGCATCTGCGAATGAGCTGCAAGTGTGCCTTACCAAATAACAACCATAATAGCCAGGGGGTTACTAAGCAGGTGGAGCGAGGGCTTGGACAGAGGAAGTACTCGCGGACACTGCATGTTGTTAGAAGCCCTGCTGTGGCTCAAACGTTTTGATTGACTTCAACTAAACCTGTTGCTATGGAAGTGAAAGCAACAAAGTGTTATCAGTGGTGTAAGCGTTGCGTTTTGTGGCCGAGCTCCTTATTACTGCTCTTGTTGTGATAATTATAAACTATTGCTCAAATTAATTGCAAACTGGTGTAACAATACTGATAATGTAATCAATACATATACAGGGGTCAACTGGTCACCAAAACAAACTCGACACACTTTTCGCATGCTCTTAATCATAAATTCATAATATTTTTCTAAACAGTTAAAAATGTAATAAGTACCTACTGTTTCAACAAGCTTCCTGTGAATAGGTATCACCTTGTCAATGAAGTTCTAGTTATTAAATATTCGAGTTTCCTGTATTCCTATCCTCAGTTACTATGTGGACGTGGCACCGGACAGTCATGTCACAGTCCGGGCGGTGTGTGTTGTGGACATCTGTACACGTCAGTGACGCTCTGATGTGTACAGCGTGTGCAATGTACTGTGTGCTTGTGATCATGTGTGCTGCAGTGCAATACTTGTGCAAGTGTTAAATGTTAACATATGCACATCATAATACATGCTGAAACAACATGCTCATATAATTTATGAACTCGTTTGATGACCGCGCGACGAGTCTGCTCGAGAAGCTGCTTCACCAACAATATGATATTTAAACAAAGTAACACTTGATTTAAACAATTAATTTACCAAATCGAATTGATTAGTTACTAAATAGTTTTTGTGGACACATCGTAATGAGGCTGAGGACAACAGCTGTTATTTGCTTCAGGTATGATTCATTATACATTGTTCACGAATCTGAATGTCGCAGCCGTAACGGACAGATTCTGTCCGTTACGGCTGCGTCATGAAGACCATTACTTATCGCTGTTTACTTAACATTAGCTAAACCTGTGAACACACATAAACATTAACGTAGGTATATAACATAAGCGAAGGTTCCCGATCCGAAAGGCGGCGGGCTTGCACCTGTTGCTATTGTTGTCAGTACACAGTAAAGGTGCGTCTCCACTGAGGCTGAGGCGGAGACGCGAGGAGCGGAACAGAGACGTGCAGGACTCAATCTATCACACGATAATATAATGATAGGTCGATGAGGAGACACGCGATGCGGATTTCAACCAATGTGATTGGCTAACTCGGAGCTAACTTGTGTACCCTATTGCGTTAAGGTGGTCGCAAATTAATCAGCATCGTACACACCGCACGCGGCCTCAAACACACGCGCAGCACGCGCCGTACGCAAATCTTTAGGTATTGCCAACAACTTTTGCAGTTTTTTCTAACCTCTGGTGTGAATTAGTGCGCAGTCGTGGATGGAGATATGGAGAAAATAGCCGTATTTATATGACGTCATCAGAATGCTTTCTTGAATATCAGAATAGTGAATGACGTCCATTTGTCAGCAACGTACTGACGGGACAAATGCGGCGCGTACGATGCGGGTGAAATGTGCGAGGTTTCACATAATTTCATACAACGAATTCTAAAATGCAGCGCGTACGGCGCGTGCGGTGCGTACGGCACGTGCGTCGCTGACAAATGTGCGATCAGTTTTTTTTAAGGTGCATTTCTACTGAGACAGAGACGAGCGAGGGGAGAGAAGACGTGCAGGAATCGACCATATCCTAACTGACCCTGACGCGCCACACGTCAGGCGCCACGCGTCGTTGACACAGTACACTTCTGAGGTGCGCTTTAACCGGCTACTAAGTTGCGCATTCCAATTAATGTGAATCGCACCTAATTTTATCCATAATGAGTGACTCAATTATTTGAAATCTTGTTCCCGCTAATCGCAACCAAGCACAAAATAAATAGTTTTGAAAAAATATTCAAAATAGAGCGATAACGGCGCCTACGTAAAGAGAGGTCAGATAAAATTTTAGTAAGTTCGCCAGCTGAGACTGAGTGGCCGGAACAGGGCGGCGCGGCGGCGGCGGTCCCTTGAATTTAGTAATGTACGGACGCAGCTGCGGCTTCCAGCTACCACGGGCGCGTGTCGCCGCCCGCCGCCCCCTGTAGGGTGTCGTTTCCAGTCTGTGTGACGGGTGACCTGTGTGACAATGTCTATCTCGATGTGCGCAAACGGCCGGTGCTGTACGTCACGCGTCAGTACGTTCGTATATTACTACTTACTTTTTTTATCCCAATACTTATGTCAGAGTAGCCACCTTGGAGCAAACGTTCCTAATAGGTAAAGAAGAAGCAACAAGAATAATGTAAGTAAGTACCCAGGATTTAGTAATATCTTGATTTAAAAGTTCTTGGAGTTTCTTGCCCGTTCTTCTCCATAGAGATCTTTTAGACGTTTTGGAATGGGCAACTAGCTTCAACTTTGTGACTACCTGACCGACTCTTTCACAATTCAATAGTCCCTGTAAATGGTTTAATTGAAATAAATGCTTTGAGTTTAATAGCCGTCAAAACCAGAAATAGCCACCTTAGCCGACGTCGGCATGGGACTTTATACTATTTAAGTAAAATATATAAAGATATATAATGTACGAGTATGTATGATATTGTGTGTTACTTACATAAGATGTACTACTTACTTCATTATGTATAAAGATACTGATCAATGTTATCACAATTATCGAACAGGCTTATCCTTGTACGGTCGTGGCACTCGTGGCCATTGTGCAACTGTTATAAAACATCTCAAATGTGTCGAAATTATCGCTGACCTCTGACTCTGACGCAGTTCTGTACTTCTGTCCAATGTCCCAACAGTCCCAACACATGTTCGGCAGATAGGACCTTTGTCAACCTGTCTTGATCATGAACTGAAGATCGGGGGGGGGGGGGGGGGGGGCATATTGTTTTACCGCCCCGGGCCCCCGACAGGCTTAGTCCGCCACTGGGGGTAGGTGGTGGCGCGAAGCTCTGTTGTAGCAAACGTAGCTCATCATAACAGATGTACCTATGGCGCGTGTCAGTGATCCTGATCAGATGCTGCGCGTAGATAAGCGCGACGTAACCGGAGAAACCGCGCAAGGTCCCCGTCACCTCGCCTCGTCAGTCGTGGAGCGGGAAACACACTGACTCACTGCTTTAGACACAACATCGGCAACAGTATCGAACGTGCTGCCCTCAGCTGCGGACGCTGTCGCGATCGGTGCTGCCGTGCTGTGTAGTGGGATGTGCGCGTGTGACTGTTGACATGACATCTTCTTATTGTATTATACGGGATGGATAAAAAAATGTACGTAACGCTCACTTTTCCGCCTCCTGACTTTAGGTCCTTACGTCTCTCTCTGCCCGTTAATGCGTTTTAAACTCAAGAAAACTCGTCCAATTGACGTGTCTTGTTTATGAATTATTTACACTACTACTCCGTTTATAAGGCGAGCGCGGCCAGTGGCGGTACTGGCGGCGCACGGTGTAGCGCAACCGGTTTGTGTGTGATTCATGAGCATGATGGACGCGGCTGCAAGTGATCGTGTCGCGACCGTCACCTGTAGCCGGCACAGGTGTCATCACGGCGCATGCATGGCGCTGCAGTCTGCACTTCGCCTGTTCCGTGAAGCGGGCGTTGTACTGACCGTAACGTACGGTAACCAGCCACAATGCCTTGTGAACCTGTACTAATTGAAGCTCATGTTTGGTTTCTACGGCCGTCGGCGTCGTCGCGGCTGTCGTTAAAAATTTTGACAGTTATTTTATACAAAAACTGTCAAACGTCAATTTTATTCCTCGAATAAAAGTTATCTGGTGATGGAAAAATCAGCCCTAAAAATAAATAAATAATAATAACCAAAGAGTGTAAAATAAAAAAGTTGACTCAGAAAACCAATAGAATAGGTGTTTATTGTTAATAAGAAGATGCCTCCGAATGCATGGGATTGTACGGCTGAGACTTGTTCTTGTTTAAAGAATGTTTCTTTTTAATCTTGTTTAAAGTTCACTTTTTATGCAGTCTGCTTTTTTATTTTAACTGACTTCAAAAAAAGGAGGAGGTTCCCAATTCGGATGTTTATATTTTTGTGTTTTTTTTTGTTTTGTGTCATGTATATGAACGGATTTGCAAAATTCTGTTTTTGTTCGAAAGAGGTTTTATATTTTTGTTTATTCCGAAATGGTCCCATTTAAATTTAGTTAAGATCAGAGGGGTAAATCTGGTAATTTTAAGAACATTCACAGTCTGATCTCAGTCTCAATCTGTCAAAAAATACGTCTAATTTCCCTACATTTTCACAAGTTTTTGACATTTGTTTGTCGCCGAGATGAGACTGCGACTAGATTTTGAACATTTTAAATTACGGGAATTGTCCTTCTGATGCAGAGTTTCGGAGACAGACAACGGAACTCTTCAATAAATCCCAGCAAATTAACCGCGATTGCTGCTATCGCATATATGTGTGCATTGTTTACGTAATCTCACAACCTAACATCACGCCTGTACCCTCTAAAGGGGCACGCAGCTGTGTTCAGTATATCACGGTACATCTCATTTCTGTCAGTTGTTATTGGGGTAAGTACCTCTAATCTTGGTATATATGAATTTGTGTGGGGTAGGTACAACTAAAAAGTTAAAATAAATTTCAAAAAAAAAAAAAAACTACAAAGTATTGATATTTAAAAACCCTATATCAATGCTACACATTGATATAGGGTTTTTAAGTGAAAAATAAAGCTTCGGAAGTCGGTCAAAAAACGCAATGCGGAACCAACGCCACCGACTTCCGAAATTAAAGTTATTTTTCACTTACTTAGTAGTTTTTATTTTGTTTTGTCTTTTTTCAATAGTTATTATTTTTATTTCCAAACTTACACGTTACATCAATGCGATATTGAGGTTTCGACCCATGAACTAGGAAATCCTGTAGGTATGACTATTGTTTTGATTTTCTATTATTTTGGGAAATTCGCTGAAAGAAATTTGTTTTTAACCGACGAAAAAAGAAAATCGAATCAGAGTTCCAAAGTACCGGGTGGCTCGGATTATTTGCTGTCCAGTGTATATCCGACGACCCTGCATACTTATCTCTTTTATTGACTGTAGCTACTCTGGAAAATAGGAATGAGATCGTTAAAAACTGAAAATCGTCTGCCTAGCAATAAAATCAACTTATTTGTTGATTCTAACCTCTAAAGGATTTTTAACGGTATTAAATATCTTGGCTATTCAGATATTATTTTCAAACAGGATGGTGGTTTGTTTTCATGTAGTGAGTGTATAAACTTTAACTGTTTAGTTTAGTTTAGTTTATGATCCTGTAGGAGTCGCAATAAATACTTTTTCTTTCTTTCTCTATAATTTGTGATCGTACATGGAAATCAAAAGTCAGTCCAGCTACTATAGGAATTTGGCCAAGGTTCTTTAATCGAAATCCGTAGCGCCGACCATCATTGTGCACCCCTGACTGCCTGACCACTCGGACAGTTTTATTTTGGTCTTTGGAAGATGGTACAGCCACGTGAGCCACGTCTGTCGAGCAGTAAAGTGGATAGTACTGGAGAGCCTAAGAGGACCCCCTGGGCTAGGCAGAGACTACAGAACTGCAGTGGTCATAATAGGTGCCGTGCTCAGCTGAACGTTAGCCGCTGGTCGAGTGCTATGTGCGGCGGGTGGGAGGCGGCCACCTTGTGCGCGCGAGTGTGCGCGGGGTGAACCACCGGCGACGCGGCGCATTCCCGCGCGCACATTGCTGACTACTGACAGCTCCGATACGTTCTGTGTGTGCGCATAGGAAGCTCCACGCAGCTTACTGCACCATCCGACACGTGTGGCTAGACTGCAGGGCAAAGGCCTCTTCTCATACCAGAAGGCAGGATAATGTGCTTCTTCAGAAGATTTTAGAACCCTTAAGACACGAATACGAAATATTGCAACGAAATTAGTCGCATCAGCTATTTTTCTGGATATGAAGCTTTCTCGACGTCACCAACTCACTAATACAAGCTAATAGAAGTAACCAATTGGAATTACCGAATTCGCCTGCCGGCCATTCGTTTGACTTGTATCGACAACTAAGTTGATACAATGTAAGGTCGTAGACGAAGCGCGACGTTGCGTCGCAAGAGACTACAAAAACTGGGCAAACGCCAAGCGTGAGTCATCACTCCATCAGTCACCGCGCCAACTTGTTACGCGCCGAGTATCGATACCTACTGGAGATAAGAGAAGGCACTGACACCGTGACACGGACAGTACACAAGTACCAAACAATCAGAACAACAACAATACCTACAGCGTCATCTGTCGCCCCGACCGACGCGCGACGCGGCTACTGAATACTGAACCCAGTGCTCGCCACTACCTTTTTAGGGTTCCGTAGTCAACAAGGAACCCTTATAGTTTCGCCATGTCGTCTGTCTGTCTGCCTGTCTGTCCGCGGTTTAGCTCAAAAACTATTGGTACTAGAAAGTTGTAATTTGGCATGAGTATACAAGTTAATAACGGCGAAAGTGGTAAAATAAAATTTTGAAAAAAATAATTATTTATGGTACCTCCCCTACATCTAAAGGGGGGATGATTTTTTTTTTTCGTTCTTGCCATAGTGTGGGATATCGTTGGATAGGTCTTTCAAAAATATTAGGGGTTTGGGAAAACCGTTTTTTGATTAAGTAAACCGTTCGTGACTTTAACCAGTTTTCGTTAGAGTCAAGTGTCCCCCCTCTACCAACTAAACGGTTGTAGTTGAAATTCAAATGTCACGGCAGTAGTACCTACACAGGGTGACAGGGAAACTCGACGTGTTCCTTCCAGGGCGTGATAGTGTGACCAATTTGCAACAGTTAAGCACCCCAGAAAGCCCAGGCGAAAATTCATGGAATCCGAGAAAAACCGATTTTAATGTTTTTTTGGAAATTTTCCAGAATTCGTCACTAAATATCGCTTATCTCTAAATTCTCTAATTGAGTGGCTTTCATAGCTATTCCATTGGCTAGGTAATACTTTAACACACCTATTGATGTTATCAAATTTTCTAAAATATCAAACAGTTAAAAGTTAAAGTAAGAAGTTTATTAACTATTTCCAAAAATCATCTACGTCCACGAACTTTGACACCAGTTATCTCAAATTTTTACTAAAACAAAAAAGCGTACAAATTACGGGGAAGAAATCTACATTTAATCGGTTATGCAATGAGGTACTAAAGTTTCATAAATGTTTAAAGGTGCCGATGAAACAGTCGATAATATTGGCAAAGGTCGAATTTGCAAATTGTTGAAATATTTTAAAATGATGTGATAATCGAATTAATTAACTGGTTTATGTTATCCCTTTACCTCCGCTCCGCAAGTTAAGACCACACTTTCAAGTGGTAAGTATTACTCGCAGTCGATGAGCTAATCACCGATCACTTTTCGCTAAGTTCGCGTATTTTTACCCTGATTTTTAAATTAATGCGCACGTATAAACTCTAAGCGTCAGTTGTATCGCGCTATTGTTTCGTTCCTAAATAAGTTTTATAAAAAAAAAAAAAAACAGTTGCTACACCGGCTATGAGAAGTCTTATCCAAATCTCAAAAAAAAAAACTTTCCGTGCAAAATTGTCGGATCAGGTGAGGATTTGTATAGGAAGTCAAATTAGATAGGTAGTCATGTTTGGCTTTTAGTTAGAGCATGGTACGAAACTATCAGTCAGTGAATACGACCCGCACTTGGCTGTTATAAAAACTACGGAACCCTACATTGCGCGTGGTCCGACACGCACTTGACCGGTTTTTGACTTGACAAATAAAGAGCTACTCGTGTAAGTATGTTTATTCTACAGGCGCACATGCTATGGTTTTAGCGGTACACGATTCTGCAAAACGTTACTCCAGCAGGAAATGCAATATCTCGAAAACCTAAAGGCGCACAAATTTTATCTTCGGTGCACTTTTTTACACAAATATAAGCTCTCTGGCCATGCACAATATTTCTCTCTACGATCATTGGCTTAGAATTTTCCTGCTGGAACAACGTTACTCCAGCAGAAATAGTTTTTTTCCAAAACGACAAAACCCACAAATTTTTTATGTGGTGCACATTCACAGGAGATTATACACTAATTATTCGTTCCACTCATATCACTCTAGGAGCTACTTTCCTGCTAGTGTAACATACACGAATTAATCCAATGTAACTCCAAGGCACTTAATGTTATCTGCCCTTTGACGAGAAGGACACCCGCAAGGCTGGTTGACCAACACCTGTGAGCTGTCAATGACAGTGACCGTGGGGGTAGCACGTGCGATCGATGTGAAAATGCACGTATTTGATTTTTGTGACATTGAGAGTCAACACATTATTCCGCAACCAAGCAACAATCCCGTCAAGCCCCTCCTGAGCCTCACCAAAGAACCCTTCCCAGCTATCATTACTAAAAAAGAGAGCAGTGTCATCGGCGAATGTAAAAATTTGGCGAAGCTGGCACAGGTCGTTGATGTAGATCAAGAAGAGGGTCGGTCCGAGTATACTGCCCTGAGGCACTCCGAAGGTTACCGGCTCTTCGCACCATACCACCAATTCTAACTTGCTGTTTCTGGTTAGCTAGGTAGTCCTTGAATAAAAGACCCCGTACTCCTATATTTTCCATTTTGCGCAATAAGTGATGGACAGAAACTGTGTCGAAGGCTTTTGCCAAGTCCAGAAACACCGTCAAGCAATTTCTCTTATCCAAGCTCGTTATGACCGAGCTAACCAATTCATGTACCGCGTCATTTGTGAATTTGCCGCGCCGGAACCCAAACTGGAAAGATTTTTTATTTTATTTGTATTGACAATGGGCTCACTCTTGACCTCAATCCAGCCCAGAGACAGGGATGAGATCTACGGTGGAACGAGCTTGCCCAGAAGCCTATTCACTCTCGCCTTGAAGAGATTGGGGTTGTATGAACTCAGGAATGCAGACGCAGGCAGACGATTCTACTCCTTAGCTGTGCGCATCAGAAAAGATGAAAGAAGGTTGTTATCCTCGAGGAACCTAATCAGCCGGTTATTCATTAGGCGCTCCAGAACCTAGAGCGTTGGAAGAATAGAGATGGGTCTCTGTATGGGTTTTAAAAGTGCCGATTTAAACGCCTGTGAAAATGTCCCTGTAGATATCGCAAGGTTGCAGATGTGTGCAATAGCGGGGGATAGAAAGTGAGCATATCTTTTCAGTAACTGGCCCGGGATCTGGTCAAATCCGACAGCACAATTATCCCTTAATCCCTGAACGTGCTAAAGGATCTCAGATTCGTCCGTGGGGAGCATGACTAAGGAATGAAGAGGAGCGGTCTCCGCGAAACTATCTTACTACTACCTTGTTTCTGGGTGGGAATGAATGGCAAGTGATCTTCTCGGCTAGGTTGCGTCCAACGTTTGCGAAGAAACTATCTCGTTGATACTCCTTTCCGCATTGACGCTTGAGATGAGACAGGAGGAGTGATCTATTGCCCTGTTGGAGCCGCTAATCTGTTTTATAACATCCCATAGCTTCTTTTTGTTGCCACTTGCGTTCTCAATCTCTTGTTTTTCGTAGCTTCTTTATGCTTTCTTCAGAAGTAAAGTGCAAAAGTTTCTGTAACGCTTGTATGTTGCGTGAAGTATTTCGTTATTTGGGTCCCTTTTCAACTTTTTATACAGATTATCCCTGTTCCGCATGCATTTTATAAGCCCTTTTGCCACGGCTTACTGACAAAGTTTGTGTAGAAGAGTTTGAACGCGCGGTCCAATTAACTCGAAACTCAGTATATATTAATACTTTTGACAGAAAACAATTAATAATAAGTATATAGGGATTTCGAAAATTGACGCCTGCCCTCCCTGCCGCCGGGGCAAAAAGGGGTAATTTATTTTTAAGGGGAGGATTTTAGTGCTTGGCTTGATTAACTCAAAAGAATGTTATAAATAAAGCAGATGGAAAACGGTGGGCTCAAATGTAATAAGTTGAGATATGATCTAAAAAATTTGTCATATTTTTTCATCTTAGAATATGAAAAATCACCTCAATTCTCAACCTGCAAGCGGAGAAATATGAGAAAGATAGTTTTCATGAGACTATCGATTGAGTAATCGAATACACAATTACGAAAATAAAACCATATATATACTTATATGCAATATAGTGCATATAATTACAGTCATATTAATAAATAAAATATCAATTACTTAATTACCGAAAAACCAATATTAATGATTATCGATTTCATATCTATATAAATTAAAAGAAAAACAGGCTTTTATTTTTAGTCTGTCTCTGGCATGACAGCTGACTGACATTGACACTAGACAGTTGCCGACTGCTCTTGTTTGCTCACTCGTTTCGTGTTTTCCGATGTGTTTTGAATGTTTTCCCGATTATTCTGCATTTTTCACGACCACTGCTTTGTATTTTACGGATTCCGACCCTGCCTACCTTGTACGAGCCTTGGTTTCACTCTGGACACCGAAGATCGCTCACACGTTTGACTGGGAATTGTTATTTTGGATTTTACCGCCGGCTTGTGTATTTGATATTGTTCAAACTATGGATCGCTGTGTGAATTGTGGGATAACAACTGGTCACTACAATACACTGGGCCGACGACCCCTACACGATGCCTCCAATACCTCCTGGTTACTTAGGGGTCGCACACAATCCCGACATAAAAGTCAAAAAACTTATTTTTTGTTGACGGCTCTCGTACAGGAAAGGCTATAGTAATGCATTAGTGTGTAGGGAGACGAACTATAGGCTTCTGCGCTCATATAATGTGCATTATGGTACCTTAGCTGGGATAGGTATCAAGATCATATAGTACCACCTCACAATTCCTAGACGACATTTTAATAACAATAAAACACTATATTAAATGATTTTTTATCTTATTTTAGAAACCCTTTCCATAACTCCAAACCTGTTACCTACCTATGACTTGAAGTCACATTCATTAATATGATTTTTCAAACATTTTCTACTAAATATAATAACTATTAGAGCAAAAGAATATATTTTGCGCTTCAGGAATCAGCTGTTAGTTAAAGATTGTAACATAACCTCACTTTTACTTAATGTCTTATCTCTGTTCTCAGATTGACAAAATCCGCAGAATTTTCAGTGAAAGGTTGATAATATATAAGCTATTAACTGACACCACCTTCATCTTATTACACCCAGGCCCAAGATTGTATGTAATCGTTTCAGTCTCCTTTGAACTTGAAACTTGGCACAAATACTTATCTAAGCAAATTATAAGTTTGTAATTTTTTTTTTTAATTTCTAAACTGAAGGGAGATTGGGGGTGTTAACGTTTGTACGGAAGAATTTTAACGCGCGGTCCAATTAACTCTATACTCTTTATTTAAGATCATAATAATAATTAAAAAGTGTATGTAAACCTTAGAACCCTCTCCGCAGCCGAAACCTATAAGTATTTGGGTATGTCGGAAGCGTTGGGCATCAAAGTTACTGACATATAGCAATCGTTGAAGGAGCACTTCTTTGGCCGCCTGAAAAAAGTATTTAATAGTCTTTTATCAGGCGGAAACAAGGTGCGCGCCTTCAATAGTTAGGTCATGCCGGTTTTGATGTACTCTTTTGGCATACTCAAATGGACTCAGACCGAACTCGAGGCTCTGGATAGGAGGGTCCGTACGCTGCTGACTGCAAATCGAATGCATCACCCACCTGTATATCCCGCGAAAATGTGGAGGTCGAGGCTTTTTAAACGCTAAGACCCTCCACAATCGCGAGATATGCAGTCTCAGGGATTATTTCCTAGAAACCGACGTGGGGCTGGGGATGCATCGAGATGTGGTCGCGGTGGAGAAGGGCCTCACCCCGCTTTCCTTGGCTAAAGAGTACTGGCGCAAACCAGTAGTGCTTGATACTAATGATCGCATGGAAGTATGACAGAGTAAGGAGCTTCACGGACGCTTTTACCGGGCCCTACATGGACCCGATGTAGATCTACTAGCGTCTACGGGCGCTAGTAGATCTCGTTTCGGTGACCTCTTTGGAGAAACCGAAGGTTTTGTCTGTGTAATTATGGACGAAGTTATGATGACGAACAATTACCGGAGATTTATTGTGAAAGACGGCACGGTTGACATCTGTCGGGTATGCCACCGGCCGGGAGAATCAATCAGGCATATTATCTCCGGGTGTTCTCGTCTAGCTAACGGAGAGTATTTGCATAGACACAACCTTGTAGCCAGGATAATCCAACAACTGCAACAACGGCGGCAACTGGCTCTGAAATACAACCTTGTGGAATCTGAGGTGCCGTACTACTTTTTTTATTTTTTGTTGTACCCGACACGAGTTCGTGTCCACTACTTGCAAACAACGGACAACAGCAAGAAACAACAGTGACTGGAAGTTGTTTATCATCATCTGCATACACCATGCGAAGGTACTAAAATCTACATAATTAATAATAAAATAATAATATTTTTATTCAAGTATAAAGTAAAGTAAAAATATGATTTACGTTAATTACAATCGAGGAAAGTTCGAACTCGAGGGAGGATCGAGGAATTATGTACTATATGGGATTACGGAAAGCGGCGCGAGCTTTCTTTACCGAATGAAAAAAGAATCACGTTAATGGGCCCAGTAATTACGGAAAAATCGGTGTACAATGTGCATACATGAAAAAAAAAACCGCCGCATGCATAACCTCCTCCTATTTTTGAAGTCCGCTAGTAACATTTTGCTTTATGCTAATTTAGCTTCACCATATTTATGAGATGCAAAAAGCACAATGCACTGTGTCCCGCGTGCGTGTGCGTGCGCAGCGTGTAATGTGGTGCGGCGCCGCGGCGGTGTGCGCACAAGTTCATGATCACGCTTGTCACGGCTGCCTTCGATGCTTCGCGGCACTTATCGCGCACTGATAGCGCCTGGCAGCCGGCAGGGGCAGGTGAGCGCGTTGACCTTCGTCTCAACTGCAGACACCTATCCTTCGCTGTCCTACCTTTATCTCTCTGTCTGGAAGCACTATCTTCTCAATAATTGACAAAACTGGTTAACTTGGCATCAGCATTATTGTTGGTGAAAAGCTTTTTCACGAAAAAGTGACTGTTTGCGCCTAACAATAAAATTATTCGACTCTAAGCGAGTATTGTTTTGTATTATTCGATGGTGTAGTCATTGATATATTAAAAAATAATAATCAATGGGTGTAGTATTAATTTTTTTAATTTATATTATAGGTACGACCTTTTTCCTTTTTATTTTAGCGTTTATCAGCGGAAACTTGTAAATGGCCTTAATTTTTATATTTTTTCTAGAACATCGTATGAGCTGTGAGTTTCCGGCAC
This sequence comes from Apamea anceps, assembly GCA_951799955.1. Classification (NCBI taxonomy): domain Eukaryota; kingdom Metazoa; phylum Arthropoda; class Insecta; order Lepidoptera; family Noctuidae; genus Apamea; species Apamea anceps. The sequence continues at coordinate 17,464,554 of OX637524.1, forward strand.
AGAATAAAATAATATAAACAAATTGTTTACCAGCGTCAGCGACTCCCATCGCGAATCTCCTCCTTTTTTTGAGTCGGTTGAACAGCTCGGATGGTACCCCACGCACACCGTGAACTTATGACTTGTTGAACTGGCTCTTGTTGCCAGCTCACCATCTCGCCAGCTGTCCTGCAATGTATTCTTTTATTTGACATGACAAGTATCACCAGTATGAAGCCAGTTTCTGTAGTTACTAGTTGATTGCGCCGGCTCGCGGCTGGTGTTTCATCGGTTCAGCGGTGGCCTTTCATTCTACAAGTACAAACGAACTTATCCTCAGTTCTAGCGAGCCGCACCTGCTTCGCACTGTTTTCACGACTTGACAAAACATTAAAGTTTACCATTCATGTTTTATACATAACTAGCTTCTGCACGTGACTTCGTCCACATGAAGCCACTTTCTTATTTTTTTTTCGTAAAACCCTAATTATATGAAATCGGTAGTCGTTCTCAAGTTATGGCGTGACCAAGGGATTCATCTATCTTCTATATATGTATATGTATATAAAATTCAAAGTCCTGACAGACTGACTGATACATCAACGCTCAGCCTAATCCGCTGGTCCTGGAGACATGAAACTTGGAGGGTGTGTTTGTGTTCTTCGTGAAGAATAGGTATCCACTAAGAAAGGGTTTTTCGAAATTCCACCCCAAAGAGGGTGAAATGGGGTGATTTTGTTTGTAAGAAAAATATTACTCTGAGTTAATAAACTTGAAACTTGGCACGAATTTTTTCTAAAACGAAATTTTTCTAAACTACCCCCTAAAACGCGATTGGGGGTTTCAAAGTTGGTATGGAAGAATTTTAGCGCGCGGTCCGATTTACTCGAATCTCAGTATTTATACCAAGGATCGAAAGTAAAGGGTGAAAAGGGGTAGTCAAATTTACAGGGGAGGACTTTACCGCCTGGCTTGGTTTACTTGCAAAGTGGTATAAATAACGTATAACACAAATAATGGAAAAGTCACAAAAGACTACATAAATTATCGCGTTTGGAGGTGAAAAGGGGGATATAGAATCTCATTTCACTGATCTAAAAACTTGAAACTTGGCCCCTATCCTAATCCCTTGGCCTCCTATCTATACCTATCTAAATTAATCATACATTTTCATAAACTACCCTTTGTAGGGTTAGTAAATAATAAAGTTTATACTTATTGTATACGTTTTTAGGGTTCCGTAGCCAAATGGCAACGGAACCCTTATGGATTCGTCATGTCTGTCTGTCTGTCTGTCTGTCCGTCCGTATGTCACAGCCGCTTTTTTCCGAAACTATAAGAGCTATACTGTTGAAACTTGGTAAGTAGATGTATTTTGTGAACCGCATTAAGATTTTCACACAAAAATAGAAAAAAACCGGCCAAGTGCGAGTCGGACTCGCCCATGAAGGGTTCCGTTACGTTACGATTTATGACGTATTAAAAAAAAACTACTCACTAGATCTCGTTCAAACCAATTTTCGGTGGAAGTTTATATGGTAATGTACATCATATATTTTTTTTAGTTTTATCATTCTCTTATTTTAGAAGTTACAGGGGGGGGGGACACACATTTTACCACTTTGGAAATGTCTCTCGCGCAAACTATTCAGTTTAGAAAAAAATGATATTAGAAACCTCAATATCATTTTTGAAGACCTATCCATAGATACCCCACACGTATGGGTTTGATGAAAAAAAAAATTTTGAGTTTCAGTTCTAAGTATGGGGACCCCCAAAATTTATTGTTTTGTTTCTATTTTTGTGTGAAAATCTTAATGCGGTTCACAGAATACATCTACTTACCAAGTTTCAACAGTATAGCTCTTATAGTTTCGGAAAAAAGCGGCTGTGACATACGGATGGACAGACAGACAGACAGACAGACAGACAGACAGACATGACGAATCCATAAGGGTTCCGTTGCCATTTGGCTACGGAACCCTAAAAACAATAAATTTTGGGGGTCCCCATACTTAGAACTGAAACTCAATTTTTTTTTTTTCATAAAACCCATACGTGTGGGGTATCTATGGATAGGTCTTCAAAAATGATATTGAGGTTTCTAATATCATTTTTTTCTAAACTGAATAGTTTGCGCGAGAGACACCTCCAAAGTGGTAAAATGTGTGTCCCCCCCCCTGTAACTTCTAAAATAAGAGAATGATAAAACTAAAAAAAATATATGATGTACATTACCATATAAACTTCCACCGAAAATTGGTTTGAACGAGATCTAGTGAGTAGTTTTTTTTAATACGTCATAAATCGTAACGTAACGGAACCCTTCATGGGCGAGTCCGACTCGCACTTGGCCGGTTTTTTAAACTACCTACCATATTTTAACAAGTTGTCGAAAAGATAAAGAATCATGTGTTTTAGGGTTTTTCAAAAACTACCTTTTGAAGGGTGGAAGGGTCTTAAAAATTTTAGGAAAAAGTACGAAATCCACGCGGACGAAATCGCGGGCGATATGCTATGTATGTATAAGCAAAATAGAATAGGACAGAATACTTCTGCCTAGCCTTTTCCCAACTATGTTGGGGCCAGCTTCCAGTTCAAACGGATGCTAATTTTTAAATAGTCTGTCTGTCTGTTTGTAATTTCAAAAAAACAGATTTTACTAAATGCGTTTGAAAATAATAATACGCTACGTACAACTTATAAAAAAAAAAACATATTTTTTACATTTTTGTCTGTTCGTTCCGGCTAATCTTCGAAACGGCTGGACCGGTTTTGACGAGGCTTTCAGTGGCAGATAGCAGATGTTATGGAGGAACATTTATGATTACTTATTTAAACTGTTCGCACACAAAAAAGGTACAAAGGCGGACTTAAGGCTACTTTTAGTCTCGGCAGCACATGCTGCCGAGACTGAAAGTAGCCTTAAGTCCGTTCTCTATCGGCTCGGTCTATTCCCGTGGGATAGTTTCCGACATCCACTCGGGCAGAAGCTAGTTTTCATATAATTATAGATTATAAACATTAAAAACCATCCGGAATACATTTTATTAGTTGTGGGGGATAACCGCATCAAAAGCCGCTGCGTTAGTGTACAATAACAACGCGGTCACACAGGAAGACACGAACATCGACTTTACATAATCAGCCTATAATGTTCCCACTGCTGGGACACAGGTCTCCCCTCGGTGAGAGGGAGTGGGCCGTAATCCACCACCCGGACCCAGTTCGGGATGGTAGATGTCACATGTCTTCGAATTTTTGGTTCTAGGTTTTTGGTTCCTCACGATGTTTTCCTTCACCGTTTTGAGAGCAGTGGTGATGTAATACTTACTCGTAATTTACACAAAGTAAAGCGCCTGACGGGGTTCGAACCTACGACTTACAACTTGTAAGTCGCGGCCGTTACCACTAGGCCACCACTGTCTCACACGCATCAACCATCGACTTAATACCTATTACCTACTGATATTTAGTATGAGTAGTTGCACGTACCTGTCGGGGCAGGCACGTTCAGGCTGGTTCATTTGTGGCGCGAACCATTTACGTAGGTACCTAACAAGTCAGTTTTTTGATTGCACACGCAACCATGCAACAGTCAACTCAACGGCCGGTTGGCGCACTTGGAGCAGTGCACATCCTATTCGCAAGTACTCACTACTTACTGATACTTCGACATTTTGAAAGACTTGGCGGGTTTCTGACGAGTTTCACAATGTCAGAAACTCTCCTACACAGTCAAATTGACAAAAGTCGTACGATAAGTACCAGTATTAGTCCGCCCGAAGACGTCCGCCATTCGAAAGATTTAATAGGTACCAATACCCCAAACTATCGACATGTCAATTAGCGACTACTCGGAGTGCACGGACAGACGCGCCTTTGACGTTGCGTTATAAACTTATAATATAAACATTGCACAGCAAGTGCTGGTGCAACGCGACCTTCACAGCGTCGCCGTCGCCGCGCGCCGCCGGGCTCGCGCACAACACAACTCTTCACTCAACTTGCTCCGCAAACAATCGAACTGTTTGCTTGCTAGACGAACCTGAACGTAAATCTGATCACGTGTCATAGATAGCCTTTATTTCAAGCAAATGAGGCTGTTTCGTGTACTATGTGCGTCCGGTCAGCCCAAACTGAGGTGCGCATATTTAGTTTGACCTCTCCATAACATCACGCCTACACTAATTCCCCGAAGGGTTAGACGAGTTGTACCGCTGACGCTGCAGCAAGCCCTCACTTGTTTAACCTATTTTTAGGGTTCCGTACCTCAAAAGGAAAAACGGAATCCGTATAAGATCACTTCGTTGTCCGTCTGTCTGACCGACTGTCAAGACCGTTTTGCTCAGGAACGCGTGGAGTTATCATGTTGAAATTAATATCAAATATTGAGGGCTGCAGTCCCTTGAAGCAGTGAAAAAATTAAACATCTAATTCAACGCAATCAAAAGATACAGACGTTTATGTTCCGTTTTGACCGCATATTTTGTGTCGCAAGGGAATCAAAACCTATATGGTACTTCCTGTTGACCTACTAGAATCATGAAATTTAGAATTATTACAAATTCATATACCATATACTTGCAAGATTAGAGGTACTACCGCGGCCTTTTCCGCCTGCTCGCTTAAAAATTTTTTTTGCCTAAATCCTGCGGCGGCGCCAAACCTCGCCCCCTAAAATTGTTCGCCTATCAGGAAAGCGATAACGCAATTAGTTGCAACCTGCACTGCGCAGCTTAGTGACGTATCACGTGTACTCCTTTTTTGAATTTTACGGACGAACTATTTGACCTGGGCGCGATTACCGGACCTTTTGAATATTGACCATTGAGCTGTTTACCTGAGTAAATTATTTTAATTATTGTCATGGTAAATTGTGTTGTTTTAAAATACCTTAATATTTTATAAATAAAGCTTTATTAACGATGCAAAGTGCAAAGTTTATCATGCAAATGTTATCTTATGTGAGCAATTGAATATTTTCTAGTTTGTTTTACACCAATAAAAGTATTTGATAAATATAATAATTAAACGAGAAACAAGCAGAAAAAATATTCAGAGTTTTTAAACTTGAATGAATGATAGATTTATTTGCAATGATAGATTTATTTGTAAGAATAAGTATAGGTAGCTAACATAAGTTCTTAAGATCTATAGGTTTCACTATATTCGGCATTTCTGTCGTGCAAATATTTAGATTTTACATCTTGGTTATACTTAGCACTATATACTTGGTAAAGCAATTACTTATACCTTTATGAGAGTGTTATGTATTACTGCTTTGCTGTGACGCGCGAACTCTGAATACGGTACTTTCTCGCTCACACACGCACTATTTGTTTCAATGTTATTGATTATAATTATTTGCAGTGAAAACTATTTGAAATTCATAATTTATATTTTTAGCTGTTATAAATTAATTAATGTGCACAATTCAAACACAATGCGAATTGTTATATGAATAAATAAATAAAAATAGTTTTTGTTGGTTAATAATAACCTACTTAAGATTCCGTGCAAATAAGTAGGTAGTGACTAATTATTAAATAATTCATTTCTAGAAATTTTACAAAAGAGTCATAAAATTCAATAACCGCAGTGGGCAAAAGTCAGTGGCATCCTTTATTTATTTATTTATTTAAACTTTTCGCACAAAAAGGTACAAAGGCGGACTTAATGCCTTAGGCATTCTCTACCAGTCCTGTCCAGTCCTTTGATGCTTTTGTTATAGCGGGTTTTGGTATCTCTAAGATAACAAGCATCTCTTTGTTTGACATTACAATGATGCCCCAGTGCAACTGATAACAAGTCATTTTATGTATCAGAATTTGTCAGCAACATGTCAGACGAGAGTTTAAATTAATTTATATACAGACTGTGATTTGTGATGACTGAATGAAAATAAATACAAACCATACAAGCACTTTTCTTACCATCAGTACTTTTGCGCCTTGGTAGATATATACGGACCGAGAAAGTTGGGACTAGGGTTCAGTATGGACGAAACCTGAAAAGTGATATGCTTAGAACTATTTAGTCGTTTGTTGCGGTCGGGTTTTATGTCACATTTATCCGAATAAAAAATGCAAAATTAATACTTCGCCCAACTTTAACTGACTGTACTGAAAAAAAAAAACTTACTACGCCAGTTTGGTAAGTAACTTTAAAAGTTGACGCATTTAATAAGGATTCTAAAATGGTATATATACACTTGCTACATTATTTCTTAGATTACAGGAAAAAAAAATTCTTCAAGAATCCTAGTTTTGAAAAAAAACTTTTTATCTACTAAAAATGATTTTATTGTAACCAAAGCTTGCCTTGAGCGTAACTAAGATTCTAGTTTGAGCGAGAGGAAGAATCATTCCATGAAGTGTGAGTGAGACAGATAATGACGCTACACAGGGTGTACATTTTTCGAAAAAAAAAAGAAATTACTGTAATTTAAAAAATACATGACTAAGATTTTTTAATATTTTTCTGGTAACTATTATGATTTGTCCTATCACCCGATTCCGGCTTGACGTCGACCTCTGGGACACCCTGTATAAACATCCGAATTGAGAACCTTCTCCTTTTTTTGAAGTCGGTTAAAAGGCAACAGACTTCAAAAAAAAAAAAAAAAAAACTGCAAAGTGAAAAATAACTAATTTCGGAAGTCGCTTTAAACCAAAACAGCCACGCAAGCGGCGTTGCTGTCTCGTTTGAAATAGTTTTATTTATGGTTCAGCTCAGCTTCTACATGTTCCGCTGGGTGTGCCAGTACATCCGTAGCAGACAGTCCTTGTGCGCTAATACGAGTGTCACGCCTCTGTGTCGTCACCGACAGTGTTGAGATGTTCGCATGACGCGTGGTCACGACCTCTCGGTGAGCGCTCATTAACGTGTTATGTGCGTCGTGACGAGCGCAGGGCCGCGGTACGATCTGCGCAACACACGGAACTGCTTAGTGAAGCCCGAACGTGTCGGAGAGACCTTCACTTGTTTCCCTACCTACTGACGGCGCGCGGCGCTGTCGTTGTTACATCACGAACTCATCATCTTTGTAATCGGCGGCCGCTTCCCATACGTGTGGCCCTCGCGTGTTGCTCGCGGAAGATGTGTTGATGTGCTTGAGTGTTGCCTCTGTGTTCACTTGCCACTATCGTCGCCGACCGCCGGCCGTGATTCCGGCTGCGCGATAATTGTCCGCGGACCGCGGTTGTGCAAGATGTCACACGTTGTCCACGTGGCTCGATGTACGCAACCTCGGCAGAGTGAGAGTCGCGACGCGGGCTCAGTCGCCCCTCACCAGAGCAGCACGTCTACTATCTGCACGTTCACTCGGGGCTTGTTGTTGATGATGCGCGTCTCGTCTTCGCGAGTACGGCTCAGTTAGCGAGACAGACCTCTTGTTTATGTGCATTCTGAATGTTGTTCGTGATTCCGCTTTTAGGTGCGAGTGCGCGGCTTGAATACTGACACATGTCGTGACGTGACTGCTCACTGGGGTGGAGCCAGTAGTGTCAGGTAACATTATCGGTATTGGCACTGAGACCAGTGAAATACGTTGGTGTATTCATCATTATTAGCGTTGTTCACATTCCTTGTACGCTTTCCCTGTGCGAGAAGAGGCCTGTGCCCAGCAGTGGGGCATGATAGGCTGGTATTGAAACTAACTAACGTTCTACGCTAGAATCGTGCTGAATTCATGGATACTCTGTGCGTCGATGTGCCTGCCGGCCTGTATCAGAGCTTGAACCCAGTCAGTAGGTGGTACCTCGTACTGGCCGCACTTGATCATCTCTTGGATCCTAAGGGACTACTCACATTTATTCAGCTCCGTTCGCGTTTCGCTGAACGATTTTGGTCACACTTATACAGTTTTGCTTCTATCAGCCGCGTACAGCGTCGTAAGAATGAGAAAAGTCGACATAGCGTGTTATCTCCGCTGAAACGCTTCTCTCTTCCCAAGTATAACTTTTCTCTGTTGATCGCTATAATGTGACTAACTAATAACGTACAAGTAAGAATATTTTTGCACTAGCAACATAAGTTTCTCTTCGTCCATCATTTTTAACCCCCGACGCAAAAACGACGGGGTGTTATACTCAAACTCAAACTCAAATCATTTAATTCAACTAAACCAATTACAGGTACTTTTGAATTGTCAAAGGGTCGGTCAGTCAGAAAGATGAAGCTAGTTGCCCATTCCAAAGCGTAGGTACCTATGGAGAAGAACGGGCAAGAAACTCCTATAAGTTTGACGTGTCTGTGTGGGGGTGTGTGTGTGTGTGTGTATGTCTGTCTGTGGCATCGTAGCTCCCGAACGGATGAACCGATTTTAATTATGTTTTTTTTTGTTTGAAAGGTGAATTTGTCGGGAGTGTTTTTAGCTATGTTTGATGAAAATCGGTCCAAGATGGCCGCCGCTACAAAATGGCGGATTATATATTTTTTCACAACTCCCTCAATATGGGTATCAAATGAAAGGGCTTGACTAGTAGAATACTATACACTATGATAAATTTCAAATCCAAAATGGCCGCTACCACAAAATGGCAAATAACATTTTTTTTTTCACAACTCCCTCAATATGGGTATCAAATGAAAGGGCTCGACTAGTAGAATACTATACACTATGACAAATTTCAAATCCAAGATGGCCACCACCACAAAATGGCGAATTACAAAAACCTGATTAAATACCAAATTACCTGAATCTTAAAACGCAAGAAAATAAAAGAAAAGAAATAATAAGCAGTCCCTACAAAAAGCATGAAATAAAAAATTACTTAAATAAAAAATTAAAAAATCCCCCGACTTCGTGAAACCCTATAAAAAGAAAAAAATAACCTTGAAATTATGACCCTACGTAAGTACGTATGAAATTTTTTGATTAAATATTGTCCTGTCGGGGGACCGCTACTATTTTAAACTTTAACAGAATGTTAGGCTAATAATTAGAGCGGTCCCCCGTAGCATAGTAAAAGCAAACAAGTACGACATCTTCATACATTCGCACCGCGCGCGGTTTGTATGTGAGCGCGCTCGTACGTATGCGTCGTCGCACGCACACACTGACAAAATTTATCGCTGCAAAAGGTGCGCCAGTCCTGGCCACAGAACACTATTACTCCTAGCGGAGGTCCTGGCTGTGACGCCGGTAATATCGCCCGCGCCCGCGCACGCTTCGCCGCTGCCCTGCTGCTCGTAATAAATAATTTGTACGTGTACCTACCTACCTCCTTTAACTACAAAGACTTCATAATCATTTAATTTTATTTGAATAAATACATGATTCAGTAAAACCACGTTTTTATTAGTCATATATTTCGATCGTAATTTTTCAAATAACTAAACAGATAACATGACGTAGGCAATGAAAAAAATGTAGTCGGCTGTCTATGTACTTACACACGGCTACACGTCAAGCTATACAAAACCAGTTTGTCTTGGCCTCACTTTGTATGATATTTTCTCACAATGAACGGTCAGCTAATACTGGTTTTCATAGCTTGATGTGTACAGCCGTGTGTAGAAAAAATAATTAAAAAGAACTTTGTATTAAAGGTCCCTGATGCTTACCCTACAGGGGAACATTGTTTTGTATAGAGATTGACTATGCATTTTTGACGATTGAATAAAGTATAAGTGACAGCCCTACGAGTTTAGGCTATTATCGCTCGCTCGGGGCTTGAGTTGGCGTACTTGTTTGCTTTTACTATGCCCGTAGACGGCACGGTTGGCTGCTGCGCTGCGTGTCGCGGGTTCGATTCCCGCACGGAACAAATATTTGTATGACCTACATGTATTTGTTCCGAGTCTGGGTGTTTTTCTATCTATAATATGTATGTATTTACAAAAAAAAAAAAATGTATATAAGTAGTTTATCAGCCATCTTGTTACCATAACACAAGCATTAGGTTGCTTAGCTTGGGACTAGATGGCGCTGTGTGAAATGTCCAAGGATATTATATTATTATTATATTATTATAATGATGACGTAATAATAAATCAAACCTATGCAGGAACTATGCAGGTCGCAACTTGTCGAGAATCTGAATAGACGCGGAAAGCTGAACGGATGCGTACGCGTCTCCATACAAAATCGTTGTTTTCTATGGGCATAAGCTGAATAGAGCTGAATAAGTGTGAGTAGTCCCTAATCAGAGAAACGATCTGTTTGTGGACAAATATGTTATAAGGAGAACTAAATAATAAAGATAGCAGAGATGGCGATACGAAAATGTTACAAATGTGAGCGTGCTGACCGTGCGAGTGGCGGTGTTGCAGGTGTGTGGTGGGTCGCGGGTGTGAGCGCGCCCCCATGCTGGGCCCCGTGCGGCGCTCGCACTGCGCCGCGCTCGCCGCCCTCGCCGCGCTGCTGCTGCTGCTGCTGGCGCGCCTGCCGCCGCCCGCGCCGCCCGCGCCGCGCCCCGCCGCGCTGGCCGTGCGCCCCGCGCCGCCCGCGCCCCGCACCGCGCCCCCGCCCGCGCCCGCCGCCAACCGCAGCACCGCGCCGCCCTCGGCCGCGCCCGCCTCCACGCCGGCGCCCGCCACCACGCGCCGCGACCCGCGCGTGGTGCTGGTGCGCGACGTGTACGTGGCGGGCCACTCGCGGCCGCACCCCGAGCTGTGCCCGGCGCTGGGCGCGCGCCTGCGCCTGCTGGTGCTGGTGACGTCGGCGCCGGGCCACGCGGCCGCGCGCGACGCCGTGCGGCTGACGTGGGGCCACTACGCGGCGCGCGCGGACGTGGCCGTGGCCTTCGTGCTGGGCGCGCCGCCGCCCGCGCTGGCGGCCGCCATCGAGGCGGAGGACGCGCTGTACGGCGACGTGATCGTGGGCCGCTCGGTGGACTCGTACTCCAACCTGACGCTCAAGACGCTCAGCATGCTGGAGTGGGCAGACACGTACTGCCCGCGCGCGCCGCGCCTGCTGAAGACGGACGACGACATGTTCATCAACATCCCGCGCCTGCTGCAGTTCGCGGCCGCGCCCGCGCGCGCCAACGCCACGCGCACCATCTGGGGCAAGGTACATCTATCTATCTCAACCATTTACAGGCATCGAAGTGCGAGGCCGTTTTTCCGTTAGATGGTGCTGAGCACTGACCGATTGAGAGGGCTTTGCTTTTCAAAATAGCGGCCTCGCATGGGACCTATACAGGGTGGCAGGGACATCGACGCGCAAACTGTAACCATGGATTCAGCACATGAGTTTAGACCCCATGGCGTCGAAATTTTTCGTAGGTTATTAAAAAAAAAATATACATTTTCACCGCGTTTTCATTGCACTTTTCTATGAAACAGAAGATTTTTTTTTTATAACCCATGAATAATTTCGACGCTACGGGGTCTAAACTCATGTGCTGAATCCATGATTACAGTTTGCGCGTCGATGTCCCTGCCACCCTGTATAAATCGATAGCTGACATCAATGCAAACAGAAAACGTAATAAGACCAAACCCTGTAGTGTCACGTTTCCGAGATATTAACGTTCAAAGTTAATGATTGAGTCACGTGATCAACTTTGAACCATAATATCTGCTGATCAACTCATATCAAATGGCGTCTTCTCTCCATAACAACGTTCTTTTGTATTGATTTTACTCAGAAGTATGAAGTATGGTAGAAATTTTACTGATAAATTTGGCCTGAAACCCATTGCAGGATTGACAGATTTTCATTTTTTGACCAAAATTCAAAAATTATTCCCTTTTCGAATGAAGAAATTTTTTAAAAAGTATCCATACATAAATATAATTAAAAAAAGAAAACGGAGTTACAAAAAATATTATTAAAAAACCAAATTTCTTATAACTAGAAAAAACGTGGTCGATGCCTTACTTGGTGTATTTTGAAGAAATAAATCATTTCCATTCAAGTGTAACTTTTTACTGCCACATTTTTTCCATGCGTTCCCTTGTAAAAATGACTCGCTATCGAATAGATAGAGTACCTAGTGTGACGTGCCCCGCAGGTGATGCGGCGCTCGCTGCCCAAGCGCACCACGAAGTCCAAGTACTACGTGTCGCCGCTGCAGTTCCCGGGCCGCGTGTTCCCGGACTTCGCCACCGGGCCCGCCTACCTGCTCACGGCCGACTGCGTGCGCGCGCTGCTGGCGGCGGCGCCGGGCGCGCGCTACGTGCGCCTGGAGGACGTGTTCGTGACGGGCGTGCTGGCGGCGCGCCTGGGCCTGCGCCGCACGCACGCGCCCGAGTTCTACAACAAGCGCGTGGCCGCGCACCCGTGCGCCGTGCAGCGCGGCCTGGCCATCCACATGGTGCGCTACCACGAGCAGTTCGACCTGTGGCGCAAGCTGCTGGACGGCAAGACCAAGTGCGCCAGCTAACTCCCGCCGGTCTCGTCTGTCTGTTCCTTTACCTGTTCGTCTACGGAACTATATTTTTGTGTCCCGACGAGCCGCGAGCCGTGCGAGGACGAAATCATATATGTACTACTACATTTTTTTTTGTATATAAAGTACAAAGCGTTAGCTTTAGTGACTTATCGCTCGTCGGCGCGTGCCGAGCGCCTCGCTCCGCGGCCCGGGCCCCACGAGCCGGGCCCCGTGCGTCTGGCGCCCACGCCGGGCCCCGCGCACGGGCCCCGGGCCCCCGAGCGACGCGCCGGTAGTGACGTTACTCTGTAATCGATAAACATTGTACACGTATTCTATTCGTTTAACTGTGCGTGCAGGTTGTGCCAGATGTAAATATATAGTATGTATGTACGTTGTAACATGTCGTTTTATTGTCCCCTCCAACCGATTTAAGCAAGTATTCGTCGGTACGGACGAAGAGTGGAGCGGTACACTCGAATCGCACATTCCAGGGCGCTGAAGGGTGGGTTTATAGGGCTCGGGAGCGACCCCATCCATGAGAATTTTCAACCCCGGAAAAAAAAGGTTATGTGGGGTGCATGTTGAAAAGCCTCCTCGTGGCTCCAGTTGCCCTCCGGGCCTCGTGCGCGCTCGGGCGCGCTCGGGCTGCGGGTCGGCAGGTGGGCACGCCGGGCGCGGTCGGCCAGCCCGTAATGAGCGGAGTCCAGGCCACTGAGGCTCGGGCCGCGAGGAAGAGGACCTCTCTAAATAAATTAATAGTAAAAACACACAAAAAAAAAACCTGTCGTGTCTGACGAAGTCAGAGTTGGCTCGAGAGCGGCGATCCGCTTGGTTGGCTGTCGGGGGAAGCGTGTCGGTGATGGCAGTCAGCTGACATGTTATGGATGGCGTGGATCACGTGGATATCGTCCTGAAGGTTGCCACCAAATCGGGCAGCCTGAAGGGCGTGTTCACGCGCGCCTATAGAAATGTATAATATCTATGCGTGCGCTTTAAAGGAGGCGGCTGACTTATAAGTAAATGTGAACGTAGTAGGGCGTGATACGTGTATTTAAATGGATTTCGTTCGTGTTTTAATTTTGGAACTTTGTTTGCGACGGGAAGAGGTAGGTATTTTATTTTTGTCGAGTGAAATTTTATGTTAAAATTTGCGAAGGTTTGTCGATTGATTCTGTTCGTGTATTAATTTGTAAAGTTTCTTTCGGTACCGTTCTAGTTACTGGGCACAAGAAGGTAGTTGTCTACAGACTATTCTAAGCCCCGACATCCAACTGAGAGTAATTCAGACCTTCGGAGCATAATGCACGTACCGTATATTCACGAGGCGAACCTTACTAATTGTCTATGGTTCCCATTAATAAATTAGATGTAAAAGACAACAGATGACAACACTACGGTGGTTACTATGGTCGACAGGAATGAACTAGTCGGTCGGAATTTGAATCTGAAACTGAATGTAAAAACCTTAAATTTATTACTCCACTTTATGTGATTCACACGAGTGTTTATCCTGTGTTTGAATAAACGTGCATTCCTCCGCTATCGCTTGTATAGGTACTGTGCTGTGAATCTGTTATACAAATAAGTACACATCTGTTCTATCGATCGAGTTTCATGAAAGTAAGCAGGGCGCTATAACGCACCTAAACTGGTGACCCCGGGCCCGACGATAGAATCAAATCATCAATAATCAGTGTAAAAGTCCAAGTCGGTACCTACTCGTCGTCATTAGGTGAGTTTTCCAACGAAAACCGAGGAGTAGGTACGTATTTAAACTTTTGTGCTATTATTGCATTGAATAACGAGATAGTGTTCGGCTGTGCATACTTTTTGTGCCAAATTACACCACGTTTGAACTTTATCGACCTGAAATAAGAAAAAAACGTCATTTTTTCTTGTGCAGATTTTAAGGAAACTTCAAACTAAGGCTACCCACTGACCCAAAGTTTGACATAGCCTGACACTTCACTAACAATAACAGGACATGTGTCAGTGACACATGTCCTGTTATCACTATCTACACACATCAAACGTAAACCACAGCTTGAACTTTTCTTTGTTGTTATTCCATTGGGTGCAATGCTAATTATTTAAAAATAGTTTTTAGACTATTTTTTTTTTTACTTACTTACTTTACATTTTACTTTTTATTTGCCCGTGTGCTGTATGTATAAATATTTTTTTGGTTTGTGTGTCCTATTTGTTATAAATGTGCTTTCTCATAGTGGCTATTTAACTCTTTGATTTCACCTCTGCGCTACAATTCTATAAGTTATACCTGAACCTGAAACTGGTAGTGAACAGTCCGCTGACGCCTCCCCATCTAGATCTTAACCTATATTAGTAAATCGAGTATCCATTTGTATTTCCCCTTTCTGGCCAAACCGACCAGGTCTCTGGTTTGCAAGTTTGGAGGCACAGTTCCACATTAATAGTTGACTATTATACTATTATGCTGTAAGTCAGCTCAACATCATGGTCCATAATTGGTTTACTGTAAATAATTTAGTATTAAATGAGAAAAAAACTAAATGCATTAGATTTGCTTTACCGAATGTTAGAAGTAGTGAATGTCACGTTGTATTGAATAGGGAGATACTTGAATTCGTCGAAAATACGGTTTTCTTGGGGATCACGCTTGACTCAAAGCTGCAGTGGGGTCCTCACCTAACATCACTTGCAGGGCGGCTAAGTTCAGCCGCTTACTCTGTTTGGAGAATCCGTCAATTAACAGACGTGGATACCGCGAGACTGGTCTATTTTAGTTACTTCCATAGCATCATGTCTTACGGTATTTTGCTGTGGGGACGGGCTGCAGATATTGAGTCTATCTTCATTCTGTAAAAGAGGGCTATCAGAGCCATCTACAATTTCAGGAGACGCGAATCTCTAAGGGAACTGTTTAAAAAAATTAACATCATGACGGTTCCTTGTCAATATACATATATACGAAAACATTATGTACGTTCGAAAAAATCAACATCTTTTTAGTAAGATAAGTGATCAGCATAATTTTAACACTAGGAATAGGAACAAACTAGATCAACCGCGCTTCAGATTGTCTAAAGTAAAAACTTCTTTTATGGGGTACTGTGTAAAACGTTATAAAATACCACTCGATATTCTTCAACTAAATGAGAAGAAATTTAAAACATGCATTAAACGCACACTATGTAGACAGGCATATTATAAATTGGATGAGTATATCGTAGATAAAAATGCTTGGCTTATAATAATAAACTTTAGTACTTACTTAGGCGAGTATTCTTGCCAAGTTTCAAGTTTATTAACTAAATTAATAAGATTTTTCATATAAACTGTATCCCCGCTTTTCATCTACACAGGGGTAGAGTTTAAAAAAATAATTCGGGATGTATTCATAATTTGACTCAAAGATTATTTATACTAATTTTCGAGTTAATCTAAATTTCAGCCCGTCAGGGGTAATTTTCGAAAAACTAGGGGAGTTTTCGAATATAGTTTCATCTCTTTCGCACGCACGGTAACTAGACGCGTGCTGCCGCGATCTGCGATTCCTGCGGGCGAGCGGGCGCGTATAATTTTGAACCATGCCTACGCGCCTCGCGAATAATAAATGTTCGTGCAGCACATCTCACTCCGCGCTCTGGGTATCGGTCGAGTTGATATGGCCATGAAATTTCTGTACTTGTACTATTGTTTATTCCGTGGTCAAAGTTAAGTAAATGATGAGTCTATTCGTCTGTAAAGTGTGAATTTGGCCGCCCTCTGAACTTGCCGCCCGGGGCATAGGCCCCGGCTTGCCCCCCCCTAGATCCGGGGCTGGCTTCTTGAAAAAGAAGAGATAGGGGATAGGAAGCCCTTGTTAATCTTCCGTCACCTCAGGACTCTCCTCCAAAGTATTAGGACAAACAGGTTGCCTCATTACATGCAAGGTATTTCAGTTGGCCAAAAGCATTCATCCCTGGAGGACTTGGGCGAGCTGGTTGATGACCTGCGAGAAATCAGTCCTCAACCAATGAATGTCCATGCAGCAGGTAGGGCATCATCATCATCTAGTGGTGACACCAAGGAACAACTTAAGATGCTCCAACAACATGTGGCGGACCTGACACAGCTTGTGACCAGCCTCACGACAAGTAATGACATAAAAGCAGTCAGAAGTGGCGACCACTGACTGCTCCCTAGCAAGTCGCCGTCTATTTGTTACCGATGGGTATTCGGGCCGACGATTTTTAATCGAAACCAAATTCGATCTTTCGTGCCTACCTAGACGTTACTCTCAGGGTAAAAAGCAGCCACTTTCGAACTTCTAGCAGCCAATGGCATTAAAATTAATACGGTCTCAGGTGGTGGGCCGCAAACGTCGCCTAGGCCTGGAGGTGGCCCTCAGCAAGTCGGAGGCCATGGTGTTTCATGGCCCCCGGCGGGCCCTGGTGCCCGGCTCACACATCGTGGTCGGGGGGGCTCGGATCGCTGTCGAGTCTTAACATGAAGTACCTGGGATTGGTGCTCGACAGCCGGTGGGACTTCGGTCCCCACTTCCGGCGCCTGGCGCCCAAGTTGTTGGGCGCGGCTGGGGCGTTATCAACGCTGCTTCCCAATCTGGGGGGCCCGAGCGCCGCCTGCAGGCGGCTCTATGTGAGGATTGTGTGATCGATGGCCCTGTAGGGGGCCCCGGTGTGGGCCTCTGACCTGACGGCCGGCAGTATCGCATTTTGCGGAAACTGCAGAGAGCGATGGCCGTCAGAGTCATCAGGGGATATCGCACGATCTACGAGGCGGCGTGCGTACTGGCTGGATCCGCCCTGGGAACTCGAGGCGAAAGTACTCGCGTCATTGTATCGGTGGCGCGAGGAAGCGAGGGCGCGGGGTGAGCGACCGATGCAGCGACACATGGAGCTGTGTCGGTCTCAGCTTCGCGAGGTCCTGGTGGCGGAATGGCGGGACAGGCTTACACGCCCTACCGCAGGCCTCGTCACCATTGAGGCGGTCCGGCCGGTGCTCAAGCGCTGGCTCGGGAGGAGGCACGGCTCCCTGTCGTTTCGGGTGACGCAGGTGCTCTCGGGGCATGGTTGCTTCGGGAAGTACCTGTGTCGCATAAGCAGGGAGCCGGACGCCCTGTGTCACCACTGCGTCGACTGCCGGGTGGACACGTCGCGGCATACGGTGGCAGGGTGTGCCGCCTGGGAGGAGCAGCGCCGTGCCCTCATCTCAGAAGTAGGCAGTGACCTGTCGCTGCCGGCCGTGGTCGAGTCGAAAGTCGGCAGCGAAGAGTCCTGGGACGCGGTGGTTTCCTCCTGCGAAAGAGTCGTCCCGCCAGAGGCTGCGGAAAGGGAGAGGGAGATCTCGTCCACTCACTCGGCCCGCAGCAAGCGCACCGGGCGTTAGCGGAGGGCGGACAACGCCCTCTTCTTTTTTTTTTTTTTTTTTTCTTAGTCAATATGAGTCTGACAGACCCCGTCGCCCATCCGAGGGCGGCGGACATCCATAAGGACTTTCCACTCCGGAAATCGAATCGCTCAGGTTAGGTTTTTTTTTTTTTTTTTTTTTTGTTTTGGCAGGAGTGGGAAATCCTCATGGACGCCCAGACTGCCTCACTTGTGAACCAGTCTGGGCAGTGCCGGACTCTTACCGGCTAAAACCCACTCCTGCCCTTGCTCAGTGTCCCTCTGACATGATCAGAGCCCTTGTTATTCCAATGATTTCTTGGCTGTCTCATATTTCTATATTTGTCCAGTCCCGTT
The DNA here is from genome assembly GCA_951799955.1 of Apamea anceps. NCBI lineage: Eukaryota > Metazoa > Arthropoda > Insecta > Lepidoptera > Noctuidae > Apamea > Apamea anceps. The sequence continues at coordinate 17,482,588 of OX637524.1, forward strand.
ATAGGAAGTAGGGGGTTCCTGGAAGCAGTTTTCGCCTCTCTTTTCTGCTTTGCCTTGTAATGCTTACGTGACAGTGGTTTTAACATCTTGCGTTTTACATTTTCCTATATCTGTCTTATTTTTCTATATTTCCTTACTATTTCTATTTCATTCGTGACTATATCATTCATTAAAATAACAATAATAAATAATAATAATATGTAATAATAATAATAATAATAATGGTATAATTTCAATTTTTATTTATGTTTAAAATCTTAAATCTATTCTATTCCTATGCTATTCTAATATATACACAATATATTATATTCACATATTTCTTGTACTAAATCTCTAAAATTTATTTCTTATCATATAATATTTTACAATTGATTTCCTATTTACTATCCTAATATTATTATTCCTACTATCACACAATTCTTTCGAATTCGCAGCTGCTGCTTGAATCATTATTCTAACCTCCACGAGCTCGTCGAACCACAACGGTAAGGTAGGTTTGCCTTCCAACCCAGCTTTCAATTGGGCCAATTTCTTATGAAGTTGGCTCCAATTTCCTACTTCCAACTTGCGAAAAACAAAACTACCACCGCTGCGGTTCCCACTTCCTGAGAGCTTTGACTCCACCTTAGCAGTACGCCACCGACAGTCGCGCCAATGCGTCCCACTTTACTCGCACTGGGCACTCCCTGTCGAAGGCGTCATGCTCGGTTTTCGTCTGTTTCGCCATGAGGCAGTTGTGGCACCTCGGCGCTTCCGCCGCCAGCCGGGACGGGCAGTCAGCGCGCAAGTGGGGGTCGCCGCAGTGGATGCAGAGGTCGGCGGGCTCCGTGCACAGTTTTCGACTGTGGCCGAAGCGCAGGCAGCGAGTGCACTGCACCAGTGGCGACTGGTCCTGCACTCGCACTCGCTGCAGGTCGATGTGCACGCGACCCGCCATGGTCAGCCTCTGCCACACCGTAGGGGACACCTGCAGGATGACGTGGCAGGTGTGGGGGTTCTTCGTCCTACGACGGTACTTCACCCCCAACCTTAAATCATCCGCGGGTATGTCCCCGAGCAGGTGGGCGTTCTGGCGTTGCAGAGCCTGGTTAGGTTAGGTTAGGTTAGGTTAGGTTCCCCCCCCCCCCGGTGGGTTCCCGCATTGTCGAGGCGGGGGGGCTCAGTAGCCGTGGCGGGCTGGGCCACGGTGAAGCTAAGAGGAACCCCAGTGGGGGCCGCTCGTCAAGGCTTTGCGGCTTAGCCAATGACGTAGCGGCCGTAGGGTAGGTTGCGGTGCCGCTGTGGCGACATCGCAGCCTACCTGAGGCGGGCCGCGGTGTCCCCCGTGAGGGAGACATCGCGGCTGAGGATTGGAGGCCGCGGCGGGAGAGGAGTGTCGGTGTTTCGTTGCCGCTCTCCCTACCTTCCGCGGCCTCGACGGGGCCGCCACCGTTAGATGGCGGACGCGGTGGGGCCGCAGGGGAAGAGGAGTGTCGGTGTTTCGTTGCCGCTCTCCCTATCCTCTGCGGTCGTAGCTCCCCCAACGCGGGGGGCATGCGGGGCCCGCCTTTTAAGCGGGCGTGGAGGCCAGCAGGCAACGGGTGCGGGGGCACCGTTGCCCGTTTTGCACAGGCCTCCACCTTGTGGGACGGGAATGGCCAGGTGTTCTCGGCCATTCCCGTAGCCCCCCAACCTGGGGGGCATGTGGGGCCCGCCATACCATCTTGGCGGGCATGCGCCGGGAGGGCTGTGGAAGTAAAGGCTATGCCGGTTTCCCATGGCCCTCCCATCACGGCGACGCGGGAACACCGCTGAGTTTTAGTGGGTATACTGTCATTCCGACAGGGAGTCCCACATACCCCGTCTCGTCCCCCGGGAGGCGGGGATGCATAAAGCATTTCTCAGCGACAAAAAAAAAAAAAAAAAAAAAAAGGTTAGGTTCCCCCCCGGTGGGTTCCCGCATTGTCGAGGCGGGGGGGCTCAGTAGCCGTGGCGAGCTGGGCCACGGTGAAGCTAAGAGGAACCCCAGCGGGGGCCGCTCGTCCGGACTGTGCGGTTTAGCCCGACGTAGTGGCCCACGGGTAGGTTGCGGTGCCGCTTGCGCGTCATCGTGACCTACCTGAGGCGGGCCGCGATGTCCCCCGTGAGGGAGACATTGCGGCTGAGGACAGAGGCCGCGGCGGGAGGGGTTCTCCCTTCCTTCCGCGGCCTTGACGGGGCCGCCACCGTCAGATGGCGGACGCGGTGGGGCCGCAGGGGAAGAGTGTCGGTGTTTCGTTGCCGCTCTCCCTATCCTCTGCGGCCGTAGCTCCCCCAACCTGGGGGGGCATGCGGGGCCCGCCAACTAGGCGGGCGTGGAGGCCAGCAGGGAACGGGTGCGGGGGCACCGTTGCCTGCATCGCACAGGCCTCCACCTTGTGGGACGGGAATGGCCAGGTGTTCTCGGCCATTCCCGTAGCCCCCCAAACTGGGGGGCATGTGGGGCCCGCCATACCATCTTGGCGGGCATGCGCCGGGAGGGCTGTGGAAGTAAAGGCTAAGCCGGTTTCCCATGGCCCTCCCATCACGGCGACGCGGGAACACCGCTGAGTTTTAGTGGGTATACTGTCATTCCGACAGGGAGTCCCACATACCCCGTCTCGTCCCCCGGGAGGCGGGGATGCATAAAGCATTTCTCAGCGACAAAAAAAAAAAAAAAAAAAAGGTTAGGTTAGGTTAGGTTCCCCCCCCGGTGGGTTCCCGCATTGTCGAGGCGGGGGGGCTCAGTAGCCGTGGCGAGCTGGGCCACGGTGAAGCTAAGAGGAACCCCAGCGGGGGCCGCTCGTCAAGGCTTTGCGGCTTAGCCAATGACGTAGCGGCCGTAGGGTAGGTTGCGGTGCCGCTTGGGCGACATCGCAGCCTACCTGAGGCGGGCCGCGGTGTCCCCCGTGAGGGAGACATCGCGGCTGAGGATTGGAGGCCGCGGCGGGAGAGGAGTGTCGGTGTTTCGTTGCCGCTCTCCCTACCTTCCGCGGCCTTGACGGGGCCGCCACCGTTAGATGGCGGACGCGGTGGGGCCGCAGGGGAAGAGGAGTGTCGGTGTTTCGTTGCCGCTCTCCCTATCCTCTGCGGCCGTAGCTCCCCCAACGCGGGGGGCATGCGGGGCCCGCCTTTTAGGCGGGCGTGGAGGCCAGCAGGCAACGGGTGCGGGGGCTCCGTTGCCTGTTTTGCACAGGCCTCCACCAGTGTGGGACGGGAATGGCCAGGTGTTCTCGGCCATTCCCGTAGCCCCCCAACCTGGGGGGCACGTGGGGCCCGCCATACCATCTTGGCGGGCAGGCGCCGGGAGGGCTGTGGATGTAAAGGCTATGCCGGATTCCCATGGCCCTCCCATCACGGCGACGCTGGAACACCGCTGAGTTTTAGTGGGTATACTGTCATTCCGACAGGGAGTCCCACATACCCCGTCTCGTCCCCCGGGAGGCGGGGATGCATAAAGCATTTCTCAGCGACAAAAAAAAAAAAAAAAAAAAAAAGGTTAGGTTAGGTTTTTTTTTTTTTTTTTTTTTATATTCACCCGTCATCACAGGGCGTTACGTGGCTCCTCTGACATTATCAGAGACCTTATTTAGCTAGGGTTGGGATGTATCTACGGGTCTTCTTTATTGTTTTTTAATTTAATACTAATGGCATTACAAGCTTTTACATATTTATATACATAGTCTTAATACATTTATTGTTCAAATTACATACTACTTATTATTCTTATACGCTACTTATTATTAATATTACGTTCTAGGTCATTATACAATTGTAAGAGGGGTTACAGAGTATTCTTGGCTTATCCTATACATTATGCTAATCAGTACTTTCTACGTCTTATTTTATCTGTTGTTACATATCTATTTTATTCACTTATTAATATGCCTTATTTTTATTTAATCTTATTTATACTTTTTATGCTACTCTATATATTTTATGCTAATATATATATAGCATTAATTTATTGTGCTATTTATTTCTTTTTATTACAGTCTCTGCAACATCAGTGAGATAATCTAAAAATGCTTGTCTATATTTTTTACAGGATATGAGCTCTGGGAGGTTCTCAACTACTATTTCTCTTTCTATCTTATTTTCCGCCTCGAGTCTCTTCAGGGCGTGAACCGGGCAGTCAGTCAGAATATGCTCCACTGTTTCGGGTATTCCGGGTTGGCAGATGCACGATGGGCTCTCTTTGCACCCGAATCGATTCAGGTACTCAGAGAACCCGCCGTGCCCCGTCAATATTTGCGTAGTGATGGTGGTTGGGGTCATTTGTCGGACTATTTTATACGAGGTGGAGACATCGGGGAAGAAGAGTTTTGTGACTCCGGCCCTGGCACTAAGTTTGTACCTTTGGTTCCATTCATCAATCGACTCCTTTCGGATCTGTCGTTTGATGAATGAAACCGGGCACAAGTCGTAGTCGGGTTTTGTTTTGAGGTTGAGTGCTGCGTCCTTCGCCAGTTCGTCCGCCCTCTCATTCCCCGCTAGACCCGCATGTGCCTTGATCCAGAACAAAGACGCAGTTTTGTTCTGGTTTTCAATGGCTTCCAGGTTTTTGCGGGTGTATACGGCAAGGGGGTGTGTAGTGCTGAGATTAGTTATGGCCTCCAGAGCTGACCTAGAGTCACTGTAGATACCATAACTCCTCTCAGTTCTTCGCAGAATTACCTCAGTGGCTCTGCACACCGCGAGGAGTTCCGCCTGGTAGACCGTGCAGTACGGAGCCAGCTTGAGTTTGAAAGTTTTCACCTCAGCCGAGCTATCCCATAGAGTCAGCGCTGCTCCAACTTTCCCCTCAATCCGGCTGCCGTCCGTGAATATACGGATATCCTGGTTGTTATGGATATTTAGTTCTTCCTGGTCCACCAGACTCACGAACTCTATCGCAGTGCGCTTCCCCGGGTGAGGCGTACTGCAGAAGTTAGCTCTTCGCTCGACCTCTCTATCTACTAGCTCTGGCCGGGGTACCCCTCTCCTCGCCTCATACAGGGCTGCTGCCTCTTGTATGCGGAGGTCGAGTGGCAATATTCCAGCCAGTACCAGCACAGAGTGAAGAGAGGTCGTGCGGTATGCCTTGCACAGTTTTTGGGCAAAGCCCCTCTGAACCGCATTTAGGTGGCGTTGGACTCCTAGCTTTTTTGATGCTGAGGACCAGGCGCCAGCCGCGTACGTGATGATGGGCTCTACCGTGGCGGTGTATATTACACGGATTATCTCCGGGTGGAGGCCCCAACTAACCTTGGCAGCTCTCGAGAGCTGGTGGTAGACACCAAGTGCCTTTTTGCACACGTTGACCGTATGGCTGTTAAAGGTCAACTTGGAGTCGATGGTTAGTCCCAAGATCTTCATTTCCGAGGACATTCCAATGTCGATCCCTCCCATGGTCAGATGTGGCGTGTCATACTTAAGCTTGTTGGTTACCACCATAGCACAGGTTTTGTGCGGTGCAAACCTTAGCTTATTCATGACAATGCCGCTCTTGAACATGTTCGGAGGTGGGGACCTCCGAACATGTTCAAGAGCGGCATTGGCCTGTCCCTGGACTTCCAGAGCTGTCTCCCCCGAAAACACGAGCACCACATCATCCGCAAAGGCCTGACAGTAATCGCCTCTCTTCGTGAGGTTCACCAGCAATGGGTTAAGCAGGAGATTCCATAGGATGGGACCGCCTGTTGATCCCTGGACACACCCTTTATTAGTCCTTTTCGCGTACTCATGGCCAGCATACCTAACCCGGACCATGCGGTCACTTAGGTAGCTGGCTATCATTCTCCTGAGATTCGCTGGGCACTCCTCTTCCGCCAGTCTGACCTTTATGGCCGGCCACCACGCGCTGTCGAAGGCTCCCTCTATGTCCAGTGAGACCATCGTGATGAGCTTCTTCTCTTGAAGTTTGGCTCTCACGTGGGCCATCAGGTCATAGAGGGAGTCCTCCGTGCTTCGCTGTGGCATGAAGCCATACTGTCGGGGACTTATCCGGGGCGCCAGGTGCCAAACCAACCTTCTAACCATCATTTTCTCTAGAATTTTACCCATTACTGGTAGCAGTCCGATTGGTCTATAGGACTTGGGGCTGGTGTAACTGTCTTTTCCCGGTTTCCTCAGCACCACCACAGTCGCCTCTTTCCACGCCGTAGGGAAGTGTGTCAGCTGCCAGCACTTGTTAAATATTGCCAGGTGCAGCTCCATGTCCTGCGATATTGCCCGCTGGCAGATATCGGCGGTGAAGCCGTCCACTCCGGGTGCCTTTTTAGGGTTAAAGCTCTCCATAGCGAACCTGAGCTCCTCCGTTGTAAACGCCGGGTCATGTGTCTCATTATGGCTCCAGTCGTTAACTCGGTCTGCAAGAGCTCTGATTCGACTATGGTCTGGGCTATCTTCCTCTTCTGTGTCCTCCGGGTAGAATATCTCCGCCAGTAGCCTCGCGGATCCTTCCTGACCTGCTTCCACTCCATTCCAAGTTAGTGGCAGATCTTCCAGTCTTTTTGCCGTGTTTTTGATGACTCTGTATATCCCTTCCCAGACCCCTTCCCTGTCCTGTTTCTGGCAAAACTCCTTCCAACTCTCTGTGGAACGTTTCTTAACCTCTGACTCATATTTTTGCTTTTCCCTCAGGTACAACGCGACCACACCCTCTCTACGCGACGGCGCAGCGCATCGGATTCTTCTCTTCCTGGTAGCGACGTCATGCTTCATAGCTTCGAGTTCTTCGGACCACCACGGCATGGTAAGTGTATGGTTTCCTTTTATTTTGGGTATTGCTTCATCACAAGCTTCTACTATTGCAACTTCGTATTTTTCGATCATATTTTCCAAATGTTCCTTACTGTTTATCTGTTCTATCTGTTCTGTGCTAATTCTATTTTCTATTTTTAATTGGTTCATTTTTTCATTAAAAAGTTCCCAATTAGCTTTTTTTGTATTGTATTTCCTAGTTGTTCTTTTAATATTGAATCCCTTCCCTTTTTGTAATTTAATTTTTATTATTATGCCGTTGTGGTCCGAGCTCGTTAAGTCTTCAGCAACCGTCCATTCCTCAACCAGGTCGAGCAAGTCCTCTGTACATAGCGTCACGTCAACGTAGCTTGTTAGTCTACGCCCTCCTCTGATGGTATCGAAGGTGGGTTTGTTCCCGCAGTTGAGTACCTGAAGGTCCAGCTCCCCGATCATTCCTGCCAGCTCGTCACCTCTGTCATCAATGGTACTGCTACCCCACCACCCACTTTTAGCGTTCGCGTCCCCTCCAATGATGGCTTTCCTGGGCTTTAGCTCGGTTAGGTTAGGTTAGGTTAGGTTAGGTTGGGGGATCCCCCACAGCGCATACTTCCACGTAGTATCCCCTGGGCAACGTCGTGTCTGACCACCGTAACGGAGTGGCAGACCGGCGGCTAAAGTGTGCTGTGACTCGTTGATATTAGTGCGGTCGTCTGCGAGTATGTCGAAGAAACCGATGCGGGACGCCTCTGGGCGTTTTGCCAGTTTTAACGATGATTTTAACCCTGTACATAATCCCAATTTTAATGATTTTAACCCTAGTTTTAGCTCGAATCGCTCCTCCCAGGGCGATTCAAACGGCCCTTCTCAGGGCCAATCCAAAGGCCCTTCTCAGGGCCACGTCGGTGACGCCTCGGCGTCGGACGCTGACCGCGCACTGTCTGCAGCCAGCTTGGCTGGTGGGGTAGACGAGTTTTCGGACTCCGACCAATCCAGCATGGACACGTCGGCGGCCGAGAATGACCGCCTCAGGCGGAAGAGGGCTTACTACCTAAGGCAAGGGTCCGAGGGCTCCTCGGAGTCGGCCGGAGGGGAGAAGGGAGGGAAGAAGTCGAAGTCCAAAAGGGCTTCGACTTCTAAAGCGGCAGATACCCACGATGTGGGCTTGCTGGACGCCGAGCGCCAGCTAAATCTGGCTAAGAGGGCGCAGCTCCAGCAAGACCTGGAGGATAGGGTCGCTGCGAAGGAGCGCCAGACGCAAACCGCCAGGGCGAGGGCTGGCTATGGGGCATCAAGTGTCCTATATGCTGACCACTCCCTGGCGGAACTGGAGCGCATGGCGCAGGAGGATAAAGAGGAAGTCCTGGAGGTCGCCTCAAAATCCTCCAACTTGAAGGGGACCTTCCAAAAGGCCCTCAAATGCCGGGCCGCCAGTCTACACGGCATCGTCGGAGAGCTAATGAAGCGGACGGCCACGGACGAGACGCGGCAACTGCAGGCGAAGGTGGATCGCCTGCAGGCGGAGGTCAGCCAGCTACACCTGAAGCTGGCTGAGGCCACGGCTCGGCCTGCCCAACCTGCCCCAGGTCCGGCGGTAGGAGGCTCTTCCTCCCCTTCCAACCTCGAGGAGATCATCCGAAAGGTTGTCATGGAGGAGAGAGCCTTCACCAGAGCCTGCTTCGCAGGCATAGAGGACCGGCTCCTGCCGGAAAAGCGGCTCCGCCCGCCGCTAGCGGCGGATAAGCCAACGCAGCGGGAGCCGGAACCTGCACCTGTAGCAGGCCCGGCAGCGGGTGCGCAGCCCCAGGCCCCCAAGTCCTCCAAGGGCAAAGGCAAGGGGAAGAGGACCAAGGCGGCTCCTCAAACCCCCGCCACGAGCGCGGAGGGAGCAGCTGAGTCGTCCACTCCAGCAACGCCCCAGAACCTGCAGGAAGAAGATGCCCTTCTTCCCTCCACCACCCCGTCCAACCAATCGTGGACGGAAGTGGTCAAGAGAGGGAAGAAGAAGGGAGGGGCCAAGTCGGCCCCCAAGCCCGCCGCGACTGCTCCTGCAGCCAAAGCGGCTCCAGCCGGCGGAAGGAAGCTGGTTCCTCCCAAAACCGCGGCCGTCGTAGTGACCCTCACCCCGGCGGCCGTGGAGCGGGGAGAGACGTACGAGTCCGTTCTAAGACGGGCTCGTACCAACGCTGATCCCTCCCAGCTGGGGATCAGCAATATAAGGTGCCGCCGAACCCTAACCGGGGCTCGAATTTTCGAGTTCTCGGGGGAAAAGCGCGGCACCAATGCGGACCTCTTCGCAACAAAGTTGCAAGAGGTCATCGCGGACAGTGCGACGGTCGTCAAGCCCGTCAAGACCGCAGCCTTGGAGGTGACCGATCTCGACGATTCGGTCACCAAGGAGGATGTGGTGGCGGCCGTCGCGGCGGCTGGAGGCTGCGACGCTGGCGCGGTGAAGGGGGGAGCCATCCGGCTCGGCCGCCGCGGCATGGGCATCATCCGCGTCGAGTGCCCAGTCGCCGCGGCTGCGGCCGTCCTTGCTGTGACCAAGGGACGGCTGCTCGTTGGGCTCAGCTCGGCTGTGGTCCGGGCACTTGAGGACCAGCCTACGCGGTGCTTCAAGTGCTTCGCGTTCGGCCACACCCGAGCCACGTGTCCCTCCAAGTCCGACTGGGGAGACGCCTGCTACCAGTGCGGGCAGGAGGGACACACGAGTGCCACGTGCCGCGCCACCACGCCACACTGCAAGGCGTGTGCCGCCAGTGGCCGCCCCGCGGACCACAGGATGACGGGCAAGAACTGCAAGCCCCCCGTGAGGAAAGGCATAGTGCCGGCGCAGGTTCGCCCTGTTGCCACCACCGCCGCCGCCGTCGTCGCCGCCGCAGCTCCAGCGGCGGTATCTGAGGAGGGTGCAATGTCGGAATAATGCCAGGTTCCGACTACAGCATCCTCCAGGCGAACACCAACCACTGCAAAGCGGCCCAGGACCTGGTAGTGCAGGTCATGGCCGAGTGGTTGGTGAACGTAGCGGTGGTCGCCGAGCCCTACTCGATCCCCAGCAGCTGGCTGGGTGACGAGGACGACTCGGTGGCACTAGCGGCGCGGTCTTCCACGGACTCCCCTCCCCTCTCGCTATTAGAGAGAGGACCGGGATACGTGGCCGCCGCGTGGGGAGACATAGCCCTTGTGGGGGTATATTTCTCCCCAAACCGCCCACTCCAGGACTTTGAGAATTTTCTCGGAGTCCTGGCCGCCGTGGTCGGCAGGGCGGTTCCGCGTCAGGTCTCCGTACTGGGAGACCTGAATGCCAAGTCGGTGAGCTGGGGCAACCCGGCCACCGACGCACGCGGGCGGGCAGTGGAGTTGTGGGCAGCCTCCTCTGGACTCTCCCTCTTGAACAGAGGAAGCGTCCAGACATGCGTGCGGCGTAGGGGTGGCTCAATAGTGGACGTCACTTTCGCCACCCCGGCGTTAGCCGCGCGCGTGCTGAACTGGCGGGTGGACCTGGTGGAGACCATGTCGGACCACCGCTACGTGCGGTTCGACATCTCCACCAGGGGAGCAGGAGCGATGCGGCCCATCTCGGGGCGATCACCGTTCCCGCGGTGGGCTCTCACCCGCCTGGACAGGGAGGCAGCGGCGGAGGCGGCGTTCATCCAAGACTGGCTTTCGCCGCCTACCGCCGGCCTGGATGTGGACACCGCAGCGGGGCAGCTGAGGGAGTGTCTGACCGAGGTATGCAACTCTAGCATGCCTCGGTCTCGCCGACCACCACCCAAACGCGCCGTGTACTGGTGGTCGGCGGAGCTGGCGGGGCTCCGAGCAGCTTGCGTGGGGGCAAGGAGGGCCTACACGCGGAGTCGGCGGCGGCGTCGACGGGACCCGGCCGACGAGGACCAACTCTACGACTTGTACGTGGAGGCAAAACAGGTCCTCGATCGGGCCATCGCCGCTGCCAAAGACTCGGCGAGAGCCGAGCTGCTGGAGGGTCTCGACAACGACCCGTTCGGGAGACCGTACAAGGCGGCGCGCAACAAATTGCGCCCCTTTGGTCCCCCGGTTGCCGAGACCCTGGAGCCCTCATTTCTGGACGGGGTGGTTCAGTCCCTGTTCCCGGGCAGGGACAACTTCACCCCGCCAGTAATGTGTGGAGCCCCGCCAGACGAGGAGGAAGAGGAGGCCCCCCCTCCTGTCACGGAGTCGGAACTTGGCGCGGCGATTCTTCGTATCCGCGCCAAGAAGACGGCTCCAGGCCCCGACGGCATCCCCGCGAGAGTGGTGGCAATCGCTGCCACTCGGATGGAGGAAAGGTTTCGGGAACTCTTCAGCGCATGTCTAGCGACTGGGAGGTTCCCGAAACCTTGGAAGGAAGGGCAGTTGTGCCTCCTCCGCAAGGAGGGCCGCCCAGCGGATTCCCCCTCGGCATACCGGCCCATCGTTTTACTCGATGAGGTCGGCAAAATGTTTGAGGGGATAATGGCGGCTCGCCTGAAGGGCCACCTGCGGGGTATCGGGCCGGACTTGTCGGACGCTCAGTTCGGTTTTCGGGCTGAGCGTTCGACGGTGGACGCGCTGGCCTGGCTTAAGGGTCAGGCGAAGGACGCGATGGAGGCGGGGGACGGATTGTTGGCGGTGTCATTCGACATAGCCAACGCCTTCAACTCCGTTCCTCACTCCACCATCCTCGAGGCGCTCCGGTTCCACGGAGTGCCTCGATACATGCGCAGTCTGCTGGCCAGCTACCTGGAGGACCGGGCGATCCTCCTGGTAGACAGGACTGGCCAAGTCCGGCGGTACGCCGTCGAAGCCGGTGTTCCACAGGGGTCAGTCATAGGACCTCTCCTCTGGAACATCGGCTACGATTGGCTCTTGCGGGGAACTCTCCTCCGAGGCACGAGTGTCGTCTGCTACGCGGACGACACTCTCCTCACCGCCCGGGGGGGGAGTTTCAGGGAGGCGGCTAACTTGGCCTCGGCGGGCGGATCCTTGGTCGCGGCGAGGATCCGCCGCCTAGGTCTGAAGGTGGCGCTGCACAAGACCGAGGCCGTGTTCTTCCACGGACCTCGGCAGCGCCCCCCACCTGACGCCCACATTTTCGTGGAGGGCGTCAGAATCGAGGTCAAGGCCCAGATGAAATATCTGGGCCTTGTGATCGACAGCAGGTGGCGCTTCGGCCCGCATTTTAGCGGGCTGTCGTCGCGCCTGCTGAAGACGGCGGGGGCGCTATCATGGCTGCTCCCCAACTTGGGGGGGCCCAGCCCACGATGCCGGCAACTCTACGCCGGCATCCTAAAGAGTATGGCCCTCTACGGGGCCCCCATTTGGGAGGACGCCCTCCAACGGCGGGAGAACGCCGCCGCCTTGCGGGCACCGCAGAGGGCCATAGCCCAGCGGGTAGCGCGGGCCTACCGCACGGTGGGCTTTGCGGCAGCGTGCGCTCTGGCCAGCACCCCTCCTTGGGAACTCGAGGCGTGGGTGCTCGCCAGAGTGTACGAATGGACGGCGGGGCGGAGAGCGAGAGAAGAACGCACCGCCCCGGAAGAGCGGGAGGCCGTCCGGCGGGAGGCGAGGGACGCCATCGTCCTCCATTGGACGGGGGACCTCGCCACCGCAGCCTTTGGCCGCCGAACCCTCGACGCGCTTGGGCCGGTCCTGCGAGACTGGCTCGAGCGGTCGCACGGGCTCCTCTCGTTCCGTCTGGTGCAGGTGCTGTCCGGACACGGTTGTTTCGGATCGTACCTGCACCGAATCGGACGGGAGGAGACGCCGTCGTGCCACGACTGTGGCGCGGCGGAGGACACGGCGCAGCACACCCTCGAGGTGTGCCCGTCGTGGTCCGAGCCGCGCCGCAGTCTCATGGCGGCGATCGGACCGGACCTCTCACTCCCCGGTTTGGTAAACGCCATGCTGAGGGATGAGGGGTCCTGGGCGGCAGTCGCCTCCTTCTGCGAACACGTCATGTCCCAGAAGGAGGCGGCGGAGCGCGCGCGGGAGGAAGATCCTCACGCGGCGCTGCTCCGAAGGCGGAGGAGGGGTCGAAGAAGACGTCAGTTTGACGGTCATCTCCGACTCCTCCCAGGTGGAGGCCAGCAGGCAACGGGTGCGGGGGCACCCTTGCCTGCATCGCACAGGCCTCCACCAGTGTCGGACGGGAATGGCCAGGTGTTCCCGGCCATTCCCGTAGCCCCCCAGCCCGGGGGGCATGCGGGGCCTGCCAACTAGGCGGGCTTGCGCCGGGAGGGTTGTGGACGTCATGGTCTCCCACGACCCTCCCATCACGGCGCCGCGGGAACACCGCTGAGTTTTAGTGGGTATACTGTCATTCGGACAGGGAGTCCCACATACCCCGTCTCGTCCCCCACGAGTCGGGCATGCATAAAGCATTTCTCAGCGAGAAAAAAAAAAAAAAAAAAAAAAGGTTAGGTTAGGTTAGGTTAGGTTCCCCCCCGGTGGGTTCCCGCATTGTCGAGGCGGGGGGGCTCAGTAGCCGTGGCGAGCTGGGCCACGGTGAAGCTAAGAGGAACCCCAGCGGGGGCCGCGCGTCCGGGCTGTGCGGTTTAGCCCGACGTAGCGGCCCACGGGTAGGTTGCGGTGCCGCGACATCGCGACCTACCTGAGGCGGGCCGTGATGTCCCCCGTGAGGGAGACATTGCGGCTGAGGACAGAGGCCGCGGCGGGAGGGGTTCTCCCTTCCTTCCGCGGCCTTGACGGGGCCGCCACCGTGAGATGGCGGACGCGGCGGGGCCGCAGGGGAAGAGGAGTGTCGGTGTTTCGTTGCCGCTCTCCCTATCCTCTGCGGCCGTAGCTCCCCCAACGCGGGGGGCATGCGGGGCCCGCCTTTCAGGCGGGCGTGGAGGCCAGCAGACAACGGGTGCGGGGGCACCGTTGCCTGTTTTGCACAGGCCTCCACCTTGTGGGACGGGAATGGCCAGGTGTTCTCGGCCATTCCCGTAGCCCCCCAACCTGGGGGGCATGTGGGGCCCGCCATACCATCTTGGCGGGCATGCGCCGGGAGGGCTGTGGATGTAAAGGCTATGCCGGATTCCCATGGCCCTCCCATCACGGCGACGCGGGAACACCGCTGAGTTTTAGTGGGTATACTGTCATTCCGACAGGGAGTCCCACATACCCCGTCTCGTCCCCCGGGAGGCGGGGATGCATAAAGCATTTCTCAGCGACAAAAAAAAAAAAAAAAAAAAAAGGTTAGGTTAGGTTCCCCCCCGGTGGGTTCCCGCATTGTCGAGGCGGGGGGGCTCAGTAGCCGTGGCGAGCTGGGCCACGGTGAAGCTAAGAGGAACCCCAGCGGGGGCCGCTCGTCAAGGCTTTGCGGCTTAGCCAATGACGTAGCGGCCGTAGGGTAGGTTGCGGTGCCGCTTGGGTGACATCGCAGCCTACCTGAGGCGGGCCGCGGTGTCCCCCGTGAGGGAGACATCGCGGCTGAGGATTGGAGGCCGCGGCGGGAGAGGAGTGTCGGTGTTTCGTTGCCGCTCTCCCTACCTTCCGCGGCCTTGACGGGGCCGCCACCGTGAGATGGCGGACGCGGCGGGGCCGCAGAGGAAGAGGAGTGTCGGTGTTTCGTTGCCGCTCTCCCTATCCTCTGCGGCCGTAGCTCCCCCAACCTGGGGGGGCATGCGGGGCCTGCCTCTTAGGCGGGCGTGGAGGCCAGCAGGCCAGCGGGTGCGGGGGCACCGTTGCCTGTATTGCACAGGCCTCCACCTTGTGGGACGGGAATGGCCAGGTGTTCTCGGCCATTCCCGTAGCCCCCCAACCTGGGGGGCATGTGGGGCCCGCCATACCATCTTGGCGGGCATGCGTCGGGAGGGCTGTGGAAGTAAAGGCTATGCCGGTTTCCCATGGCCCTCCCATCACGGCGACGCGGGAACACCGCTGAGTTTTAGTGGGTATACTGTCATTCCGACAGGGAGTCCCACATACCCCGTCTCGTCCCCCGGGAGGCGGGGATGCATAAAGCATTTCTCAGCGACAAAAAAAAAAAAAAAAAAAAAAAAAAAAAAAAAAAAGGTTAGGTTAGGTTAGGTTAGGTTAGGGCACGCCGCGATAGCGGCGGTAAGACCCTTGATGAAGGAGTGGCTGGAGAGACGCCACGACGCCCTCAGCTTCCGGCTGACGCAGGTGCTTACCGGACATGGGTGTTTCGGAAAGTACTTGTGTCGGATAGGCCGGGAGCCGACGCCCGAATGTCACCACTGTGACAGCTGCCGCGAGGACACGGCGCTGCACACGTTGGAGGAGTGCCCAGCTTGGGCAGTACAGCGCCGTGACTTGGTCGCGGCAGTCGAGGCTGCGGGTGACCTCTCGCTCTCGCTTCCGGCCATCATTTCATGCATGGTCGGGAGCGAGAGCGGCTGGACAGCCGTCGCCTCCTTTTGTGAGGACGTAATGTCGGCAAAGGAGGCGGCGGAAAGGGAGAGAGAAGCTGTTACCTCTCTCCCGGCCCGCAGCAGACGCACCGGGCGTCGCAGGGTGGCGGACGATCTCCGGCCACCATAGGGCGCGGCCTGCGGGCGACAGACTAGGGGCGTCTGTCGCCCGATCAGTAATAGGCCTCGAGGCGGCGGCGTAGTGTTCCGCGCGCGCCTCTTAAGTGGAGTTCCTGTGGCCACTGGGTGACGGCCGCAGAGGGTGACGGGGCCCGCCTACAAACATCTGGTGGGCCAATACCTGCCGGGGGCGCGGATGAATGCGCGAGCGATACCCGTACCCCCGGCAATAGGTACAGGAAGGGAACACCGGGGTGGTTTTTAGCCGGTAAGAGTCCGGCATGCCCCTCTGCCTACCCCAGGGCGGAGGATGTCCATGAGGATTTTGCCCCCGAGAAAAAAAAAAAAAAAAAAAAAAAAAAAAAAAGGTTAGGTTAGGTTAGGTTAGGTTAGGTTAGGTTAGGTTAGGTTTTTTTTTTTTTTTTTTTTTTTTTTTTTTTTTTGTTTTGGCAGGAGTGGGAAATCCTCATGGACGCCCAGACTGCCTCACTTATGAACCAGTCTGGGCAGTGCCGGACTCTTACCGGCTAAAACCCACTCCTGCCCTTGCTCAGTGTCCCTCTGACGTAATCAGAGCCCTTTTTAGACACGGGTCATCCTTTTTCCGTTCGCGTTTAGTTTTGGGCAGTCCTGTTTAGATTGGGCCTATTTATTTATTCCTAAATTTAACCAGCTTATTATCTATTAAGTTTTTTAAAAGAGACGATTTTAATTTATTTATGTTAGTTTTGAGTTTTCCTATTTTTCGTGCTTAGTCTATCTATTCTAATTTTAATAATATTTTGATTTTATTTATAACTTAACTTAATCTATACCTACTATGGCTATACTAATATATATTCAATATATTAAATAGACATATTTTTATATACTAAGTCTTCTTATCCTATTATTTTTATTATAATTATATTCTAGTTTATTCGTCCTGTTCTCTTTCTGAGTCTGGACAGGCTCAGAGCTACTGGTTTTTGGGTTAGGTTAGGTTAGGTTAGGTTAGGTTAGGTTAGGTTAGGTTAGGTTAGGTTAGGTTAGGTTAGGTTAGGTTAGGTTAGGTTAGGTTAGGTTAGGTTAGGTTAGGTTAGGTTAGGTTAGGTTAGGTTAGGTTAGGTTAGGTTAGGTTAGGTTAGGTTAGGTTAGGTTAGGTTAGGTTAGGTTAGGTTAGGTTAGGTTAGGTTAGGTTAGGTTAGGTTAGGTTAGGTTAGGTTAGGTTAGGTTTTTTTTTTTTTTTTTTTTTTTTTTTTTTTTTTTGTTTTGGCAGGAGTGGGAAATCCTCATGGACGCCCAGACTGCCTCACTGGTGAACCAGTCTGGGCAGTGCCGGACTCTTACCGGCTAAAACCCACTCCTGCCCTTGCTCAGTGTCCCTCTGACATAATCAGAGCCCTGTTTAGACTATTATTATTTGCTTGTCTTGTCATCTTTTACTTCATATTTATTCTTTTTTTTTTTTTTTTGTGTTGTTTTAGTTCGGGTTGTTTAAACATTAACATAATTTATATATCTTTCCTTACTATTCTATATTACTCTATTTTATTTATTTCTTGTTTGACTATAGCTAACTTATTCCTATATATATGTTTATTTATTTGAGTTTTTTATCTTTCTTTGTAAAATCTAACAATAATTAAGACAATAATAATAAATAATAAATAACAATAATATTGGTATAATTCAATTCAATTCAATTCTATTTAAAATTTTAATCTATTATATAGTTATGCTATTCTAATAAAACAATATATTACATACACATAATATTTATTTTACTAAAACGCTTTTATTTCTTATAATATTATAATTCTGTACAATTGTTTTCTATTTAAAAACCTAATATTATTATTTTTATTTACACTTAATTCTGGCGAATTCGCATGAAACCTTATTCTAACCTCCACGAGCTCGTCGAACCACAGCGGTAAGGTAGGTTTGCTTTTGAGACTAGCTTTTAATTGGGCCAATTTCACATGAATTTGGCGCCAATTTGCTTCCACCAATTTGTGAAAGACAAAACTACCACCGCTGTGGTTCCCACTTCCAGGGAGCTTTGACTCCACCTTAGCAGTACGCCACCGACAGGCGTGCCAATGCGTCCCACTTCACTCGCACTGGGCACTCCCTGTCGAAGGCGTCATGCTCGGTCTTCGTCTGCTTCGCCAACAGGCAATTGCGACACTTTGGCGCTTCCGCTGCCAGCCGGGACGGGCAGTCAGCTCGCAAGTGGGAGTCGCCGCAGTGGATGCAGAGGTCGGCGGGCTCCGTGCACAGTTTTCGACTGTGGCCGAAGCGCAGGCAGCGAGTGCATTGCACCAGTGGCGACTGGTCTTGCACTCGCACTCGCTGCAGGTCGATGTGCACGCGACCCGCCATAGTCAGCCTCTGCCACACCGTGGGGGACACCTGCAGGATGACGTGGCAGGTATGGGGGTTCCTCGTCCTACGACGGTACTTCACCCCCAACCTCAAGTCCTCCGCAGGTATGTCCCCGAGCAGGTGGGCGTTCTGGCGTTGCAGAGCCTGTGTGACCTCCACATCCGTGTGGCAGGAGAGAACATCCATAATGATAAGGAGCGGGTCCTTATTCTTGACCTCCTCTACCACTAGGTTCCCCGCTCTCCTTATTCTCTCCGCCACCCTGGTCAGCTCCTCCCTGGTCTTGAAGCCGACCACGACCTTCTGGTCCCTCGCTTTGCGCAGCCGCTCCACTCTAGTGCCCTCTTTTCTGGCATCGACCGCCGTCCTAAGCTTCTCAAGAACCTCTTCACCGGTGTCCTGATCATTCACAGATGATACTATTACCGAGTGAAGAGGTTCTTGGACAATCTGCTTCGGGCCGGCGGCGATCTCCGCGAACGTTGGGCCTTGGCCTGCGACAAAGCGAGGGACCAGCTGGAGTTGCTCCGACAGAGCCCGTGTGTGCTGTTTGCACTCCTCCAACGCCTGGTTGTGCTGTTGGAGGTTCGCCATCAGCTGCTTCACGAGCTCTGTCGGTGCTTCCGTGGACGGGTTCAATGACGCGGGTGTCGGTGCGACTGACGTAGGCACGACTGCCGGTTCGACCGCAGGTGCGACCGCAGGTGCTGGCTCGTTGGGAGTCCTGCTCCGCTCCGACTCCTTCACCAGCTCATACAGCCGGTTGATCGCGTCGAGGACCCCAGTCTTTATCTCCGTTGG
>OX637525.1:2705000-2707500 GCA_951799955.1 Apamea anceps
GCCACGCACACCTAAATGACGACGCCTATTTAGCAGGCTAGAGTCTCGTTCGTTACCGGAATTAACCAGACAAATCGCTCCACCAACTAAGAACGGCCATGCACCACCACCCACCGAATCAAGAAAGAGCTGTTAATCTGTCAATCCTTCCGGTGTCCGGGCCTGGTGAGATTTCCCGTGTTGAGTCAAATTAAGCCGCAGGCTCCACTCCTGGTGGTGCCCTTCCGTCAATTCCTTTAAGTTTCAGCTTTGCAACCATACTCCCCCCGGAGTCCAAAATCTTTGGTTTCCCGGAAGCTGCCCGCCGAGCCATTGTAGTAACGTCGGCGGATCGCTAGATGACATATTTACGGTTAGAACTAGGGCGGTATCTAATCGCCTTCGAACCTCTAACTTTCGTTCTTGATTGATGAAAACACCTTTGGCAAATGCTTTCGCTGATGTTCGTCTTGCGACGATCCAAGAATTTCACCTCTAACGTCGCAATACGAATGCCCCCAGTTATCCCTATTAATCATTACCTCGGAGTTCTGAAAACCAACAAAATAGAACCGAGATCATATTCTATTATTCCATGCACGAAATATTCAAGCAGCATTTTGAGCCCGCTTTGAGCACTCTAATTTGTTCAAAGTAAAATTGTCGGCCCACCTCGACACTCATTGAAGAGCACCGCGATAGGATTTTGATATTGAACCGACGTTTGACCGACGGCTCACCGACGATATGCTCCGCAGACGTGTCAGTATCACCGCGGATGCGGTGCACCGACAGCGCGGCGCACAAATGCAACTACGAGCTTTTTAACCGCAACAATTTTAGTATACGCTATTGGAGCTGGAATTACCGCGGCTGCTGGCACCAGACTTGCCCTCCAATTGTTCCTCGTTAAAATATTTAAAGTGTACTCATTCCGATTACGAGGCCTCGTAAGAGTCCCGTATCGTTATTTTTCGTCACTACCTCCCCGTGCCGGGAGTGGGTAATTTGCGCGCCTGCTGCCTTCCTTGGATGTGGTAGCCGTTTCTCAGGCTCCCTCTCCGGAATCGAACCCTGATTCCCCGTTACCCGTGACAACCATGGTAGTCGCAGAAACTACCATCGAAAGTTGATAAGGCAGACATTTGAAAGATGCGTCGCCGGTACTGGACCATGCGATCGGCAAAAGTTATCCAGATTCATCAAAATTAACGACTTCGGACGCGAGGCCCTCCGTCGATTGGTTTTGATCTAATAAAAGCACTCATCCCATCACTGGTCAGAGTTCCGATTGCATGTATTAGCTCTAGAATTACCACAGTTATCCAAGTAACTGAGTAAGATCTAAGGAACCAAAACTGATATATTGAGCCATTCGCGGTATCGCCTTAATACGGCTTGCACTGAGACATGCATGGCTTAATCTTTGAGACAAGCATATAACTACTGGCAGGATCAACCAGGGAGCTTCGTTATAAGAGATATATCGACGCGCGCCGAGCACACGCCGACACAACCGCCAACCGCCGCACCAAACACCGCACCAGGCGGCGCGGCGGGCGGCAGCGGCACGTCGACGGAGAGGCGCGCATTGAATAATCCTCATTCCCGAGCGTTCGCGGTCGTAAAGACGCAAACGCACACGGGCGAGCTCTGTGTGTAAATTTTAGAATTTTTGGGTCGCACGCGCGAACGTCTGAACGCATATATCTCAACGCGCCAGACGCGCTGCGCGCGCATAAGGGCGTTGACGTTCATGATGAACATGAACAGAAAAGCCCCCATGTGGAACGTTCGTACCGAGACGAGTTCACGTGTGTAAAATTTGTTAACACATTCGCGACATTCATATACGATTCCGCCCGGAATCTATAGAGTGCCTCACATCAGAAATCTTATAAAAGAGCATAAACTCATTAGACGTGACGAACTTATAGAACGCGTCCGAGCGCCGGTCGAACGTCACGCCGTTCAAATCATTTCATACAACGACCGTTTACCTTGCATACGGAGACGCGCATAAAACGCGATCCGTCGGTCCACACAGTTCATCATCCATCATCATCATCGGTCGGTAGAAACACTCTTCCCCGTCCGTGTATACAACACCACCCCGACCGAGACGACGACTCTCACATCGCATCAGCGGATCACAAACTACGAAACACGAAAGATTCGTTCCGTCCGCCAGCGCCGCTCCGTCCTTTTGCTCGGACGTCGCGTCGCCTGACACATATGTGAAACTCGAAAACGATGTGATCGGGCTATTCGTTGACCGACATAATAATGTACATACGTGAACGGAGTGCAGGTGCATGTGCGTGACTGAATAATAACCTAGAGATCAATCCTAGAGCACCCGCCCCTATGGTGGACGACGACACTACCCCTTCCCCCCCCCCCCCCCCCCCCGCCCGCCTCCCCCCTCTACAACAGGCCCCCGCGCGTGTGTGTCTGTGATTATAATTCCCAAACCAAAATCCGAGAACCACCCCAACCCCCCCCCCCCCTCCCCCCCCCC
>OX637525.1:2712500-2725000 GCA_951799955.1 Apamea anceps
CGCGATATCCGTCAGCGTTACGACGCAGCAATCGAACCACTCCCTCGCAAGAGAGAGAGAGAACGACGACGGCGTCGATGCGCTCTTCGGACGTCGAGTCCGCCTACTCATCGGTTTCGTATACGATATAAGACATTTTTAAACTCTCGTTAATGCCCAAAGACGCACGGTGCGCGCTCATGGCGACGAGTACACGTACACTTGGCAGCGTTAACGAAGCGTACACGGCACTTTTAGCGCGCGTAACGCGTCACGGACAAGAAATGCGACTTCACGCATCGCAACCCTCGCTGGCTAGCAATGTTATCACCGACCGAAGAGTCGCGAGCGCGCGTGTTTTCACACGTCCGCCGCTTCCTTTTTGTACGTCCGCACGCGAACGCGCACGATGCACGCGTATACTTCGACGTATACAACATCGAGCGCGACCGACGTCGTTCGACAAATGTCTTAATTGTGTAATACAGTATCGTTATATTTGAACGGACGACGCTAAACGCCCCCGGTGCGCGCACGCACGCGAGCGCATCGCGCTGAACCGTCATATGCGCGATGTGTGTTAAACAACACGCAATGTGGCATTTGTATTTTATACAGCCGGCCCTCAGACAGGAGTGGTCCTGGATGTGTCTCCACGGACCGCAATGTGCGTTCGAAATGTCGATGTTCAAATGTGTCCTGCAGTTCACACTATGACGCGCAGTTAACTGCGTTCTTCATCGACCCGCGAGCCAAGTGATCCACCGTCCAGGGTAATAGTTTTTAATAATAATAAAACATATTACCACATGGAATGAGATACTATGTCTCATCATTATATAGTATTTGTTACATGAACTAATAGAATATATAAAAAAAATTTTTTTTATTTAAATAAAAAAAAAAAATGGATCCCACCGCAGTGTGAGGGACGAATGTGTTGACGAACACGTCCAACGGTACTCGTGGTGCGGGTTTTTATACCAGTCTAAATACCGTGCGAGGACGCGACGCGAGAACGACGCGCACCAACGGGAGCCGACAGCGCGACGCGACGCCCGCCGTCGTCGTCGTCGTCGTCAGTCGAGTCAACAAGACAAGACAGACAGACAGACAGACAGACGGACGGACGGCGCACAATCGCATCGCACACATCGGCCCGCCGAAGCGCGCGTAACGATCCTCTAAATATCACGCACGTGTCTGTGCGAGAGTTGTTGTTTTTGGATTTTATTCACGTTCACGCGCGTCGTGTGAGTGTGTACTTTTTTTACGAGTAACACAACACCGCTTTGCGTTGCACGTTAATGATCCTTCCGCAGGTTCCCCTACGGAAACCTTGTTACGACTTTTACTTCCTCTAAATGATCAAGTTTGGTCAACTTCCCAGCAACGCCGACGGCCGTGAAGCCACCGCGTGTCGGTCCGAAGACCTCACTAAATCATTCAATCGGTAGTAGCGACGGGCGGTGTGTACAAAGGGCAGGGACGTAATCAACGCGAGCTTATGACTCGCGCTTACTAGGAATTCCTCGTTTATGGGGGATAATTGCAAACCCCAATCCCCAGCACGAAGGAGTTTCAGCGGGTTGCCCGGGCCTCTAGGCCAGGGAGAACATGCTGATTCCTTCAGTGTAGCGCGCGTGCGGCCCAGGACATCTAAGGGCATCACAGACCTGTTATTGCTCAATCTCGTGCGGCTCGAAGCCGCCGGTCCCTCTAAGAAGAATTTTAATACGTCGCCAGTGAGTTGCGTGACGGAGCCACGCACACCTAAATGACGACGCCTATTTAGCAGGCTAGAGTCTCGTTCGTTACCGGAATTAACCAGACAAATCGCTCCACCAACTAAGAACGGCCATGCACCACCACCCACCGAATCAAGAAAGAGCTGTTAATCTGTCAATCCTTCCGGTGTCCGGGCCTGGTGAGATTTCCCGTGTTGAGTCAAATTAAGCCGCAGGCTCCACTCCTGGTGGTGCCCTTCCGTCAATTCCTTTAAGTTTCAGCTTTGCAACCATACTCCCCCCGGAGTCCAAAATCTTTGGTTTCCCGGAAGCTGCCCGCCGAGCCATTGTAGTAACGTCGGCGGATCGCTAGATGACATATTTACGGTTAGAACTAGGGCGGTATCTAATCGCCTTCGAACCTCTAACTTTCGTTCTTGATTGATGAAAACACCTTTGGCAAATGCTTTCGCTGATGTTCGTCTTGCGACGATCCAAGAATTTCACCTCTAACGTCGCAATACGAATGCCCCCAGTTATCCCTATTAATCATTACCTCGGAGTTCTGAAAACCAACAAAATAGAACCGAGATCATATTCTATTATTCCATGCACGAAATATTCAAGCAGCATTTTGAGCCCGCTTTGAGCACTCTAATTTGTTCAAAGTAAAATTGTCGGCCCACCTCGACACTCATTGAAGAGCACCGCGATAGGATTTTGATATTGAACCGACGTTTGACCGACGGCTCACCGACGATATGCTCCGCAGACGTGTCAGTATCACCGCGGATGCGGTGCACCGACAGCGCGGCGCACAAATGCAACTACGAGCTTTTTAACCGCAACAATTTTAGTATACGCTATTGGAGCTGGAATTACCGCGGCTGCTGGCACCAGACTTGCCCTCCAATTGTTCCTCGTTAAAATATTTAAAGTGTACTCATTCCGATTACGAGGCCTCGTAAGAGTCCCGTATCGTTATTTTTCGTCACTACCTCCCCGTGCCGGGAGTGGGTAATTTGCGCGCCTGCTGCCTTCCTTGGATGTGGTAGCCGTTTCTCAGGCTCCCTCTCCGGAATCGAACCCTGATTCCCCGTTACCCGTGACAACCATGGTAGTCGCAGAAACTACCATCGAAAGTTGATAAGGCAGACATTTGAAAGATGCGTCGCCGGTACTGGACCATGCGATCGGCAAAAGTTATCCAGATTCATCAAAATTAACGACTTCGGACGCGAGGCCCTCCGTCGATTGGTTTTGATCTAATAAAAGCACTCATCCCATCACTGGTCAGAGTTCTGATTGCATGTATTAGCTCTAGAATTACCACAGTTATCCAAGTAACTGAGTAAGATCTAAGGAACCAAAACTGATATATTGAGCCATTCGCGGTATCGCCTTAATACGGCTTGCACTGAGACATGCATGGCTTAATCTTTGAGACAAGCATATAACTACTGGCAGGATCAACCAGGGAGCTTCGTTATAAGAGATATATCGACGCGCGCCGAGCACACGCCGACACAACCGCCAACCGCCGCACCAAACACCGCACCAGGCGGCGCGGCGGGCGGCAGCGGCACGTCGACGGAGAGGCGCGCATTGAATAATCCTCATTCCCGAGCGTTCGCGGTCGTAAAGACGCAAACGCACACGGGCGAGCTCTGTGTGTAAATTTTAGAATTTTTGGGTCGCACGCGCGAACGTCTGAACGCATATATCTCAACGCGCCAGACGCGCTGCGCGCGCATAAGGGCGTTGACGTTCATGATGAACATGAACAGAAAAGCCCCCATGTGGAACGTTCGTACCGAGACGAGTTCACGTGTGTAAAATTTGTTAACACATTCGCGACATTCATATACGATTCCGCCCGGAATCTATAGAGTGCCTCACATCAGAAATCTTATAAAAGAGCATAAACTCATTAGACGTGACGAACTTATAGAACGCGTCCGAGCGCCGGTCGAACGTCACGCCGTTCAAATCATTTCATACAACGACCGTTTACCTTGCATACGGAGACGCGCATAAAACGCGATCCGTCGGTCCACACAGTTCATCATCCATCATCATCATCGGTCGGTAGAAACACTCTTCCCCGTCCGTGTATACAACACCACCCCGACCGAGACGACGACTCTCACATCGCATCAGCGGATCACAAACTACGAAACACGAAAGATTCGTTCCGTCCGCCAGCGCCGCTCCGTCCTTTTGCTCGGACGTCGCGTCGCCTGACACATATGTGAAACTCGAAAACGATGTGATCGGGCTATTCGTTGACCGACATAATAATGTACATACGTGAACGGAGTGCAGGTGCATGTGCGTGACTGAATAATAACCTAGAGATCAATCCTAGAGCACCCGCCCCTATGGTGGACGACGACACTACCCCTTCCCCCCCCCCCCCCCCCCGCCCGCCTCCCCCCTCTACAACAGGCCCCCGCGCGTGTGTGTCTGTGATTATAATTCCCAAACCAAAATCCGAGAACCACCCCAACCCCCCCCCCCCCCCCCCCTCCCCCCTGTACCCCAGGTCTGTCTGTGATTATAATTCCCAAACCAAAATCCGACAACCACCCCAACACACACACACCCCCCCCCCCCCCCCCCCGGCGCCGCCGCCGCCGCTCCAGCAAACGTGACACGTCCGCCTGAAAAAAAAAACCAAAAAAAAAATTATAATAATTATCTTTGCTCCCTACGTCCAAGAGGTTCAGTTGGGTTTTGTTTAGTCGGTACCGATGTTCATTCGACATTGGACATGTCATGCAACATGTGCCGGCGCCGTGTATACAAAAAAACAAAAAAAAAAAAAAAAATAAAAGACCTATCTAGTAGTGATCAGTGTGATTCGATATCACATTCATTAAATGTATAAACAAAGATAATAATAATTAATAGATAACTTCTACAAGCACGTCGTTGTGAAAGTGAAAAGAAAATTTTTTGGTCCTACGGTGCCGAGTGCGCGTTGGTTGTTACTTGGTCCCCAACCTGTGTTCAAATGTGTTCACATAATGTTACAGGGTCGTCCTGCTGTAAAAGAACACCGTCTAGTCCGTCTGCCTGCATGGTGTGTCAGCCAGACCAGCGGTGTCGGGCTGCCGCCGCCGGTCGCCGGTGAGCGTCGCGCTGGGATGTTGCCGTTCGCGTATTAAACGTGCGCGTGCGCTGTGCAACGACCGGACGCCGCTCCTCCGTGAGGTTCGTGTATTAAATCGGATTCCGTTCGTGTATTAAATTCGAAGGTTTCTTCGCGCCGCGCGAGCGGCGGGGGATATTTTTTTTTTTTCTCTCTCTCTCTCTCTCTCTTCTTTATACTTTGAACATTTTCCTCCGAAAAGGGAATTATTCCTGTGTTCGTGTTATAATCGATGTCCATATCGTACATGCAACCCCACTGTTTCTAACTATATCATTGAAACTATTTATTATTTATAACGCACGACGAGTGCACACCATCGTACGTCACACACTATAGAAACAAGAGTATACATTAGATAGCAGAAGTACCGTATAATAATACATGTCGATCATCGTCCTCGGACGAATCACCTGGCGTAGGGCTGAGTCTCAACAGATCGCAGCACGACGCTGCTCTACCGAGCACAACACCCCGCCAGGAACGGAAGTCGTCTACAGACTATTCCGAGCCCCGACATCGAACTGAGGTAAATTCGGACCTTCGGAGCCGTGATGCACGCGTTAAACGGACAGCATCGATCTCCGCGATCCAAATGGGCTTCGACGTCGCACCTCACGTGGTGAAGCGCGACTAGTAAAGTCACATTGTTTAGAGCCTCCCGACTCTCGGGGCTCCACAGTGAGCATATCCTTGCCGGATTCGGCTAGGCTGGCTTCGGCCTTAGAGGCGTTCAGGCATAATCCCGCGGATGGTAGCTTCGCACCACCGGCCGCTCGGCCGAGTGCATGAACCAAATGTCCGAAACTGCGGTTCCTCTCGTACTGAGCAGTATTACTATCGCAACGACAAGCCATCAGTAGGGTAAAACTAACCTGTCTCACGACGGTCTAAACCCAGCTCACGTTCCCTTTTGATGGGTGAACAATCCAACGCTTGGCGAATTTTGCTTCGCAATGATAGGAAGAGCCGACATCGAAGGATCAAAAAGCAACGTCGCTATGAACGCTTGGCTGCCACAAGCCAGTTATCCCTGTGGTAACTTTTCTGGCACCTCTTGCTAAAAACTCTTTATACTAAAGGATCGATAGGCCGTGCTTTCGCAGTCCCTATGCGTACTGAACATCTGGATCAAGCCAGCTTTTGCCCTTTTGCTCCACGCGAGGTTTCTGTCCTCGCTGAGCTGGCCTTAGGACACCTGCGTTATTCTTTGACAGATGTACCGCCCCAGTCAAACTACCCGCCTGGCAGTGTCCTCGAACCGGATCACGCGGGAGTTGTACGGCGACGAGCGTTGCCGCCACGTCGCCACTCTGCACGCTTGGAACGAAACACCGTGCGCCCGCCGATATTATCGACCGCGCACCGCTTCCGCCCAACCGAGTAAGTAATGAAACAATGAAAGTAGTGGTTTTTCAGCGACGATCGCGCGAACGATCTCCCACTTATGCTACACCTCTCATGTCTCCTTACAATGCCAGACTAGAGTCAAGCTCAACAGGGTCTTCTTTCCCC
This sequence comes from Apamea anceps, assembly GCA_951799955.1. NCBI lineage: Eukaryota > Metazoa > Arthropoda > Insecta > Lepidoptera > Noctuidae > Apamea > Apamea anceps. The sequence goes on from OX637525.1 coordinate 2,718,876, forward strand.
GCTGATTCTCCCAAGCCCGTTCCCTTGGCTGTGGTTTCGCTAGATAGTAGATAGGGACACCCACCACCTCCCATGGCCCCACCGACATCAAGTCATATGGGCCGAATCTCAAGGAGACGGCTGCGGACATAGCCCGTCTAGATAGACACGCTATCACCGCAGTCGCTGCTTGACTCCTTTACAAGTTATCTCGTCCTGTCCCTCTTATGCCTTTCCCCCCATTCTGGGGCGGCTTCCTAGCATGCCCCTCTATTGGGCTGACAGCACACGAACGGCTTCGCTGCCCGACCCTGGCAGACTCCACTCATTCGAGCGCGCTCCTCATCGTATGCCACTCGTGTGCGAAGTCCCTGAGCCGCCGGAAGTTGGCCTCCGAGGCCACGAGATCGCCGTAGTACACCGGTCCCTCCTCCAGGCGAGTGATCCCATCCATCATCTTACACCGCTGTTCCTCATACATAGGGCATCGCCACAGAATGTGGTCTAAGCATTCGTCTTCTTCACCACAGTAGCACACGCTTACCTCGCACAGCTTCATTTCATACAGTCTCTTACGAAAACATCCATGCCCCGTCAAAATCTGGGAGACTTGATAGTCCGGCTCAACCCAGGTTGCCCTGAGCCTCGCCGCCACGTCCGGGAAGAATCGATAGAGTTCCCTACCCTTGTCCTCCGCTGCCCATCGCCGCTGCCAATTGGCTACGGCGTCGTCCGCGATATCCCTCCTTCCCGTCCTGAACACGTCCCGCGGTAAATAGCGAATGTCATCGATCGAACCCGCCCGAATCACCTCGAGGTCGGCCGGTAGCACGCCCGCTAGGACCGGTAGTGCCGCGGTGCTGACAGACCGGTACGCTTTCGTCAGAAGGACTAGCGCTGGCCTCTGGGTCCTCAATAAAGCCGACCTGTTCACGTGCATAGTCGCGCGCCTCCACCAGCACCCCGCCGCGTAAGTCACTATGGGGACAAAAATGCCTTTGTACAGGACCTTAAGGGCCCTGTACCTGATGCCCCAGGATGTAGCCGAGACGCGCGACATCTTGCCCAGTCCAGCCGCAGCCCGCTCGCCGATGGACTTGGCGTGCTCCGCGAATGACAGGCTTGCGTCGATCACCACACCCAGGACTTTGGTCGAAAGTACGCTCTTGACTGAGATCCCACCGAGCCTGATTGTGGGAGGGCGCTTGGACAGCCCCCCCCTCAAGGTCATGGAGTACGACTTTGAGGGGGAGAAGCCCAGTCTATTTCGAGCCCCCCACCCAGAAATTAATGCCATGGCGCACGAAGCAGAGGCCTCTATGCCGGCTCGAGAGTCAGACTCGATGAGAATCGTTACATCATCCGCGTACGCAACCACCTTGACACCGTCCGGGTAAGGCAACCGAAGCAAGTCATCGAGGAGGAGGTTCCACAGTGGTGGTCCCACTACAGAACCCTGCGGGCATCCCATGGTCGACGTTTTCCACACAACCCCGCTCCCGGCGAAGAGCCCGACTCGCCGGTTGGCAAAGTACGCCGCCAACATCCTATAGATGTTTGGCGGGCACCCCCCGCTCTTCGCCTTGAGCAGGATCATGGGCCACCATGCATTGTCGAAGGCCCCAGAGATATCTAAAAACACGGCCTGGACGTACTTGGACCGGCTTTCGTGCGCCGTGCTCACTATCTCGTTCAGTGCCGTCAGCGTAGACCGACCCCGAGAGAATCCGTGCTGGCTCGACGAGACACCCTGCGTCAATGACGGCGCACACAGTAAGATGACGCGCTCCAAGATCTTTCCCAGGACAGGAAGTAGGGTAATGGGCCGATACGCTTTGGGATCGGTAAGAGGCCTGTCGTTGCCCTTCGGCAGAACAATGAGTCGGCCGTCCTTCCACGCATCAGGGAAGATACCCTCCGTGACGCACAAGCCGAACATGTGTGTCAGCTCGGCGCTTGCGACTTGCCACACATGCCCGACCATACGCGCCGTAATCCCGTCGATCCCCGGTGCCGTGTTAGGGAGATCCTTGACTATTTTCCCCAGATCCTGACTTGAAGGAGGAGGCGCATCCCGACCAGCCGGGATGCAGGCAGCCATCACTCGCACTTGGCGGTGATATCCCGAGTCTACCGTCAGATCATCGTCGGGGCAAAGAGCACCAACTAGGCCGCGCATGGCAGCGCCCGCATCCTCGGCGTACCCCTCCGCAAACCTCGTGCCATTTACGACATTAGGCGGTGGTCTGAACCTTCCGCTGGCTGCGCGGTAAGCCAGACCCCAAGGGTCTTGGTTTCCCGAATCGGCTAGTTTGCGAAAGAAGTCGAGCTGCGCCTTCTCCATCAATAACCTGTAGCTACTGCGACACTCATGAAACGCCTGTCTCGCACACTCTTCCAGAGCCCCGCCTCTCTTCCTCGCCAGCTGCCAGACTTTCCTCTTCTGGTTGTGCCTTTTACGCATGGCCTCCAACGAGGGAGACCACCATTCATACCCTTTCGCTTTCTTACCATCACCACATGTACCCAAGCACTCACCCGCCGTCCACGCGATGATTCGCGTGAACTCCTTGCAGATAGTCGACACATCCTTCCTCCAGTCGATCCTGCCCACACGCTCGTGGATCATCGCCTGGAATCGGCCCCAGTCCACCCCGCGCTCCCGGAACCTTATTGGCGCAGCCGACGGCTCCTCGATCGTAGCGGCGTTCTGGTCCCGTGCCCCACATAGCCTGAAGGTGATGAGTCGGTGGTCGCTGCAACTCGCGTGCTCGTGCACCGTCCAGTCCGCAAGTCTGATACCTCTAGTGGAGAAGGTCACGTCAATGTTGGACTCTCCATTGGCAGTGGCGAAGGTTGGTGGCTGGTCTGCGAGGTTGTGCACCACCAAGTCTTGGGCCAACAGAAAGCCCTCCATGTGCTCCCGACGACGTGCCACTTCGCGGCCTCTTCCGACGTAATGGCGCGGCATACAATGCCACAAGGGTGAATGGGCGTTGGTATCCGCCCCCACGAGCACGCGATGCCCCCGTAGCTTGTTCAGTACCCTGGTAAGGTGCTCCAGGTGGGTCGAAATGTCCTCAGAGTACTGGAAGTATGCGCTGACTATGTATACGGGTGTACCCCTCCAGGCTATGTGGCACACCATGCAGTGGCTCGTCGACAGATGATGTAGTACCGCGCCTATCACGTCGAGGCGCGGCAAGTAAATTCCTGCCTTGGGAGGTGACCCCTCGGGCAGGAGCAGCTGCCCCATGTGCGCCACCGATGATTGTTGCGCCGCGTAGGGCTCCTGCACCAAGACCACATCTAGGCCCAAGTCCGCGGCGATCGCGGGGAGCTCCGACGTAGCTGCGGCCGAGCCCTGCAGGTTCAGCTGCCCTATGGTGAGGCTAGCCATAGTGGGTGCTATTGACTGACCTCCTCTCGGCGTGCACTCGGGCAGGACAGTCCCTCGACGCAGTACGGTGCGTGCTGGACTCCTTGCTGCGGAACCTCTTGCACGTGGCGCACACCGACGTCTCCGCTTGGCACTCCTGGCTCTTGTGTCCTTCCTCCCCGCAGTTGCCACATACCATGGCCTTGGCCCTGCAGTATTTTTCTGGGTGCCCGTACAGTTGGCACCTGCTGCAGCAGGTCACGTCCACGTGGTCCGTGACCTCGACCACGTCCCACCCAATGTAAACCCGCTCCCGGGTAATTAGGGCCCGGCGCAACTCAGGGGACGCTTGGCAGACCCACTTGGTCCTGCCGTTGTGACGGTTCCTCTTGAAGAGCGGCCGCAACTCGCTGGTCACCTTCTCCGTCGTCCACGTAGGGTCCTCCTGCAGGTTCTGCTCGACCAACTCCTTGATGACCACAGCCGTGGTGGTCTCCCTGTCGATGCCAGTCAGGGCGATGAGTGGCTGCCTGGACGTTGGCTCCGCCGTACGCAGCGTGGCTGGGACCGCTTTTCGGAGGGCATTTGCCGCCACCGCAGAGGTCGTCTGCACGACGATCCCCGCATTCCCAACCTTCCTTAGACCCGCCACTTGGATGCCCAGCGATGCTGGGTTCACCGCCACGCGTAGCGCCTCCTTTGTGTCTTCGGAGGTCTTGAGCGAGTCCTTCTGGTCCTCGGCGGGGTAGATAGCTACCGCGGGACCCGGCGGGCGCACAATGGGCACCGGATTTGAGTTCCTGCCCAGGCGGAGCGCGTTGGCGAAGGATTTCGCGGCTGAGGGAGCGGCATCTGGTGGGGGCGCCACCGCCGCCCGCTCAGCTCTTGCATTCGCCGCGACCAGTCGGAGGGTGAGGTGCGTTATTACCGCACTCAACCTCTCGGTGAGTGCTCCGATGGTCGCCACCTCGTCCTTGTTTAGTTTGGAGGTCTTCGACCGCACCGCCTCCATGATGCCCCTGGTGCTGCTCGTGGCGATACCGGCCAGCTGTTCGACTGGCGCTGACTCCAGCGGGTCCGTCGCGCATACCACGGCACTAGGCGCCGCAGCCGGGGCCACGGTCGCCTGAACCGACTCCTGAGGTGGTGCCGGAGATGCGGTTAGAAGTCCGCCAATGGGAGGGACCTCAGTCTTCCGCTCTGCCCTTCTCGCAACCCTACGTCGAACCGCTTCCTGCACGTCCTCCGGAGACGTCAGCGGGTGCTTGGGGTTTCTGTGTGGCAGTGGCTCGTCCTGAAGCTGATCCTGGGGGGGTGGTGACAGGTCCATCAGCGTGCGCGTGGGTAAGTAGGCCTCAGGGGGCGAGCGCGCCAGCGATTGCCGTGGGTTGAAAAAGCCACGGCCCTCGCGCCGCAACTCCTCGAGCGCCTGCAGCTCTTCCTCTTTATCCGCAATTGAGGCCTCCAGCAACTCCTGCTGGAGGCGCTCAGCCTCGTCCGCCATCTCGGCGGTCCACTACACTACACTTTTGTCTCCGTGTGCCAACTTAACACTAGCCTTAGTGTCCCAAACCTAGACTCACCCTCACCCCGTTCGTGTATCAATTATACTTTATTTATTCAAAATTTTTTATTTTATTTTTTTAAAGTATTAAAAATTTTTTTTTTTTTTTTTTTTCCTGATAATATATAACAATCTTTTCTAAATCCTTTTTCCTCTTTTTATTATAATTCTTTTTTCCTTTTTATTTATTTATTCCTTTTTTTTTTTTTTTTTTTTTTTAATAAACACAAACTAACACTTACCCCAATGCGAACTTAAAACTAAAAGTGTCACGATCACTACAACGGAACGCAACCAAGCACAAGTGTCACTGTCACTGTGAAAACGTCACTATCGCACAAGCTGTCACTTACTGACAGGTTAAAACGTCACTATCGCAAAACGTCAATGTCGCACGCACAACTGTCACTTACCAACTGTCAATTACTTGACAGGTTGGCAGGCGGGGTCACAGGCCACACCCACACCTTTTGCCCTCTCGCTCTCAAATCAATATGGCCGCGGCGTTAGAGGCACGTTGCCCCAAGATAGTAAGAGAGGTACCGATTATTCGCACCGACCAATCAGAATTAAAAACTTAAATAATTCTGTCGCAGGTTCTCCGCACGTCCGCTCGCTACAAGCGCAGGCAGCGAAGTAGATAGGGACACCCACCACCTCCCATGGCCCCACCGACATCAAGTCATATGGGCCGAATCTCAAGGAGACGGCTGCGGACATAGCCCGTCTAGATAGACACGCTATCACCGCAGTCGCTGCTTGACTCCTTTACAAGTTATCTCGTCCTGTCCCTCTTATGCCTTTCCCCCCATTCTGGGGCGGCTTCCTAGCATGCCCCTCTATTGGGCTGACAGCACACGAACGGCTTCGCTGCCCGACCCTGGCAGACTCCACTCATTCGAGCGCGCTCCTCATCGTATGCCACTCGTGTGCGAAGTCCCTGAGCCGCCGGAAGTTGGCCTCCGAGGCCACGAGATCGCCGTAGTACACCGGTCCCTCCTCCAGGCGAGTGATCCCATCCATCATCTTACACCGCTGTTCCTCATACATAGGGCATCGCCACAGAATGTGGTCTAAGCATTCGTCTTCTTCACCACAGTAGCACACGCTTACCTCGCACAGCTTCATTTCATACAGTCTCTTACGAAAACATCCATGCCCCGTCAAAATCTGGGAGACTTGATAGTCCGGCTCAACCCAGGT
>OX637525.1:2730000-2750000 GCA_951799955.1 Apamea anceps
CGGAAGCTGCCCGCCGAGCCATTGTAGTAACGTCGGCGGATCGCTAGATGACATATTTACGGTTAGAACTAGGGCGGTATCTAATCGCCTTCGAACCTCTAACTTTCGTTCTTGATTGATGAAAACACCTTTGGCAAATGCTTTCGCTGATGTTCGTCTTGCGACGATCCAAGAATTTCACCTCTAACGTCGCAATACGAATGCCCCCAGTTATCCCTATTAATCATTACCTCGGAGTTCTGAAAACCAACAAAATAGAACCGAGATCATATTCTATTATTCCATGCACGAAATATTCAAGCAGCATTTTGAGCCCGCTTTGAGCACTCTAATTTGTTCAAAGTAAAATTGTCGGCCCACCTCGACACTCATTGAAGAGCACCGCGATAGGATTTTGATATTGTTCATTATGGCGGGATATCAACACAAAAACAGACACAAAGTTACCGGTTTTTACAATTATATTTCACTTCTCGTACAAAACAGTCAAAGACACAGTAATACAGTTTTAACACTATTATTTGAACATTGGACACCATAAACTAAACTTTTGGCGGGAACGCCCAACGAATCTACGCACACCCACTCACAGTCGCAGTTCAAGGGGCACTGGTTGCGTCCCGCCGCCGCGCCGCATAGAATGGCGGCGCGCGCGCGAACACAAAAGTAAGACGTACTGCGCATGCGTTATTCGATAGTATTTGGTATTATTAAAGTAGCGTAGTTTGCTATGTACATATTTAACGAGTTGCCTACATTCCACCCCCTTGTTCCTGAACAAACTCGTCAGTAGGCAACACAACGACCTTTACAACTGGTCTCTTCATAAAGCCCCTACAGGTTCTAACAGTCACTACTCTAATATGGCCATCGTGACCTGGGTGGACTGCGCTAATCACGCCCCTAGGCCACACATTACGAGGCTGATTCTCGTCTAAAATAAGAACCATGTCTCCCACCTTCACGGGCGGCACTTCGTGTAGCCACTTTTGGCGCTTTTGAAGAGTGGGGACATACTCTTTCAGCCAGCGTCGCCAAAACATGTCCGCCAAAGTCTGAGCCTTTACCCAAGCCTTTCTACTGGTTAAGTCCGATGCATCAAATATACCTAACGTAGATGCCCCGGTCGCTGTACCTATCAATAAATGATTGGGGGTAAGAGCGATGGGCCCGTCGGGGTCCGTACCCACAAAAGTTAATGGTCTGCTGTTTAGGGTCATCTCTACCTCAGCCATCAATGTCATAAGCAACTCCTCTTTAGGCGCTCGTGCCGACAAAGTAGTTCTAAGTGCAGTCTTTACTGAGCGAACGAGCCGCTCCCAGCACCCACCCATGTGCGGGGCTGCAGGAGGGTTAAATTGCCAAGAAATGCCCTTGGTAACGACGAAATCGGAAATTTTGTCCTTCTCCATTGCTTGAATGGCAGCTTTCAGCTCTGCGTCAGCACCAGCGAAGTTCGTGCCTCTATCACTGAACATGACAGAGGGTTGTCCACGGCGAGCTATCAAGCGTCGAATTGCCATTATGGCTGAGTCAGCTGATAGTGAAGAGGCGAGCTCAATATGAACACTGCGAGTGACAAGGCAAGTGAAAATAACGCCCCATCTTTTTTCTCGACGCCTGCCTATCGAAACTTCCATCGGACCAAAATAATCTACCCCGCAATGTACGAAAGCTCTTCTTGTATTTACAAGTCTAGCGGTCGGTAAATCTCCCATCTTGGGAAATGAAGGGCGAGCACGACGAACAAGACAAAGCTGACATTTAGATACGGCTGATTTGACTGTACGTCGCAACTGAGTTATCCAATATTTTCCCCTAATACTGTTTATGACAGTTTCAGTATTGGCGTGGTGAGCGCGTTTATGATATTCGAGTGCAATAAGACGCGCGGTATAGCTGTGACCATCTAAAATAATGGGATACTTCTCATCAAACATTAATTCTGGTGCAGCACTCAGGCGTCCTCTGACCCGAAGCAGACCATCATCTTCATACAAAAAGGGATCTAAATCGCGAATTTTACTATCAGGAGGTAATGCAGTTTTTGATTTCAGTAATGACAACTCCTTGGGGTATGTCTCAGCTTGACATTGTTTTATCAAAAGAATTTCAGCATCACGGACGTTGCTAACTGTTAACTTCTCATTCTGGTTCTTACGACACAAACTTAAAAAGGCAAGAACACGACCCGCAGATCTAACAACCCGTGTCCAACTAGAGAACCTATCAACATTAAATAGAGGTTCATACCGTTTTACTAGGTGAACCTTCTCAAGACACTCCAAATCCGTATCGACTACATCGTCGAACTCGTTGACCGGCCACTGGTCTTGGCCCGCGTACAAGAAAGAAGGACCTGAAAACCACAACTTACAATTTGTAGGCCAGTACAGTTTCGTGGCTTCATCAGCAGGGTTTTCTGCCGACGGCACCCAACGCCACTCACTTGGGTTGGACTTCCGATCTATTTCTGCCAACCGATGTGAAACGAACTTCTGAAAATCACGAGGATCCGAATGTATCCATTTTAAAACCGTTTTCGAATCGGACCACAAGTACTTGCGAGTTATTGTTAAGCCTTGCTCTTTAACAACGACGCAAGCTAATCTACACGCCAGCACAGCCGCTTGTAGTTCAAGGCGGGGAACGGATATCACCTTCAGCGGGGCGACACGAGCTTTGCCAATAACAAGTGTGACGGTTGGTTTGCTAAATTCATCCCTACCAACTAAGTATGCTACTGCAGCATAAGCTAATTCACTAGCATCACCAAAGACATGTAATTCGACAGTTGATGGATCAAGCCTGTACCAACGCGGCACTCGCTTGTTGCCTAGTTGTTTGATATCCTGCAGCCACCTTTCCCATTCCTTGAACTCGTTTTCCTTTAGCTGATCGTCCCATCCTATACCAGATTTCCATATTTTCTGTAACAAAATTTTCGACTTTATCGTGTACGGATAAAGTAAGCCTAGAGGGTCAAAGATACTCATAACAAATCTCAGAAACTGTCGTTTAGTAGGAATAACTCTGCCGTCAACCACGTCAGGTGTCACTTTTTTAAACGATAAGTCGAACGCTAACTCGTCTGACTCCGGCATCCATATCATACCTAAAGTTCGTTCACCACTATATGGAGATTTATCAAAATTTATAGTACCGGGCACGACAGCTGGTAATTCTTTTCGAAGTTCGGGTGAATTGGTCACCCACCCCCTGATAGAGAATCCACCAGCGGAGTGTATCATGGCAACATCTTTAATCAGCTGACGTGCACTATTTATTGAATGAACACTATCTAGGTAATCATCCATATAATGGTTTTCGTGAATTGCCTTGACGGCCTCTGGATACGAATCTCGGAACTCACTAGCATTTTTATTCAATACATATATGGCTGAGGCAGGCGACGACTTGGCACCAAAAATCATAGAGTCCATAACGTATGTGTCAGGGTCGCGCTCTTTGTTCCGGCCTCTCCAAAGAAAGAGCTGCGCGCCCTGATCTTCCTTCCTTATTTTAATACGCAGAAACATATCAGCTATGTCCGCTGTATAAGCTATAGGACCAGATCGAAACTTGAACAACACACCTAACAAAGAATTTAACATGTCCGGCCCTGTTAGCAAATAATCATTTAAACATGCGCCCTTGTATTTGGCCGCGGCATCATAAACCAATCTGAGCTTATTTGGTTTATTCGGGTTAATGACCCCAAAATGCGGCAAGTGCCATAACGGGCTAACAGTCAGCGGAGTATCCAAACGCCTAGCATATTTCTCAGAAATTAACCTATCAATTTGACGACAATACGATTCAGCATAATCGGGTGTTTTATCCATTTTACTTTCTATGCCGCGTAAACGTTTGACAGCATAATCGTAATTATCGGGTAAGTGTACAGCGTCACGTGACCATAGTAGTCCTACCTCCCAGCCTCCATCGACACGGCGACTAGTGCTATCTAGGATCTTACAGGCGCGTTCAGTTTCAACATTTTTGCGTGACACTTCTGTGATACCGATAGACTCAAGTAGAAATTGCTGTTTAACAAGTTCGTTTAAATTATCTAAATTATCAAAGACTAGATTGACCGATTCACGACCAGACTCGCTACAAGTACCTACAGGCCCATGAACAACCCACCCTAACTTCGTAAGCGACGCTACGGGTTGTCCGGATTTGCCCTGTCTTATTTCTTGGTTAACTATTAGCTGCCAATTATCTTGCCCGATTAATAACATTGGTTTTGCGCAAGACATCTCACAACAATCTAAATCTCGTAGATGTTTATTTATAGCTAAAACTTTGGCGGGCACACTTTGGGTGGGTAAGTCTAAGTTATCGATAGTACGTAATGCAATATCATGACACAAACCGTTGGGTCCGCGTATTAGTGCAGTCACCCTACAAGAATTCTTATCAGTAACAACATGACCGCGTGCACTAACAATTTTCAACGGGGATAATGGTCCACTAAAATTACAAACACTTGAATCAATTAACGACACAGTGGCACCATCATCAAGCAATGCATAACAATTATGTTCGACATTATTTACAATAATAGTTACAGGCACAATTTTTAATAATGTTTTTGTGTTCCGACACTGCTCACCCATACTCGTCACTGACTCGGCGTCCGACGGCGATTGTACGGCGGCCGCGCCAGCCGGGGCTGGCGCGCCTGCGCCGGCAGCGGCTCGGGCGTCCGGGGCGCTCGACTTCTCGTAGTGAAGAAGTATGTGATGCGGAGAACGACACTTTTCACACCGTTTTGCGCGACAGCGATAACGAGAATGACTTTGCACTAAACATTTAAAACATAGTTTATTTACCTTTACGAAGTCCCACTTTTCTTGTTCACTTTTGTTTAGAAACTTATCGCACTCGGGTAGTCGGTGACCCGCACTACTACATAACACGCACACATTCGATGACGACGACGTACACGGCGACCTACTCGATGACGCAGATTCCTCGCTGGTAATATGTACACGGTGAGTATGTTCCCGTTGCTGTCGCCGAGCAGGATCCGCGCGCCCGGCGCGCGAAGTGTTCACAGCGGCTGCGTTAGCGGAGTTGGCAACGGCGGTGGGTCGGTTATGATGACTCAGTGGTAGGTAATAAGCTGATGCCCGTGACAAATGACTCAGGAAATCGAGCACAATATTTATGTTCGGCGATACACGAAGATCTTGTTTGTTGTCGGTGTTCATTTTCATCACAAACTCGCCGTAATGCGCCCGTTGAACGTGGGTTAATTTACTAAGTATTTCGTGAGTTATTTGGGGGTTATTTAAATAACCCTCTGCTTTTATGTTTTTGAGAATGTACACGCAATTTCGTATAACGCACGTCATATTTCTTAACTCGACGCCACTGTCGGATACTTGTGGTAGACTTCGAATTTTATGAAGTGCTGTTTCTAATAGTAAATTGGGATGTCCGAACTCCTCTTCTAGGGCTTTTATAACGTCCGATGGGTCGGACCCGGTATGCAGCAGACCTTCAACGGCGCACTTTGCTGCGCCACGGAGCGATGCTTGTAGTCGTACGGTGTTCTCGTACAAGCTATACGTGGACGCGGTAGCTTCGTAGGTACGACGATACGCCAACCACTCTACCGGGCTGCCATCAAACACGGGAAGATCATAATTTTGTCGTGGCCGCTTCGTCATGTTCGTAATGATAACGTCGGCTAGGTGCATGATGTCGGAAGCAGCGACGGTACCAGCGGTGGTGACTTCGGGCGGAGCGACAGGCGCATATTTCGGGTTGGACGGGGAGGACGCCGCCGCCGCCGCGGGTTCGAAAAGCGCGGGAACACCGGGCGTGGCGTACGGCGCATGCGCGGGACCGCGCGCGCGCTCTCTCGTTAGGCCTTCGGGCGGACACGCGCCGGCCGGCGTACGGGGCGCTGGCGGTACTTCCGCGTGCACGCATGGGGCTTGACTTGAGCTTAGCCACTCATCCACTTTATTACTACTGCATACACTGTGACCGCGGTTTTCTGATACTTCGTCCTCGATCTCCGCGATGTCCAACGCTAGTTTCTTTTTTATAAGCTGTTCTTTCAACTTTGCGAGTTCTTCTTCGGCCTTGTACTCGGCACGGAGGCGTAGCGCTTCGCGGCTTAAACGGCTTGATCGCGATCCGGTCGACGGCGACGTGGCAATAACTTCACTACGCGGGATCGTAGTGACACACGTCGTATTCGCTTCAGGTTGTGGCTCAGCTGCAGGGTGGGCTTTGCTCCTCGTGACGACGCCAGTAACTTTGCTGTCCATTTTATCCGGCTCGAAGGACCAATGTTCATTATGGCGGGATATCAACACAAAAACAGACACAAAGTTACCGGTTTTTACAATTATATTTCACTTCTCGTACAAAACAGTCAAAGACACAGTAATACAGTTTTAACACTATTATTTGAACATTGGACACCATAAACTAAACTTTTGGCGGGAACGCCCAACGAATCTACGCACACCCACTCACAGTCGCAGTTCAAGGGGCACTGGTTGCGTCCCGCCGCCGCGCCGCATAGAATGGCGGCGCGCGCGCGAACACAAAAGTAAGACGTACTGCGCATGCGTTATTCGATAGTATTTGGTATTATTAAAGTAGCGTAGTTTGCTATGTACATATTTAACGAGTTGCCTACAGATATTGAACCGACGTTTGACCGACGGCTCACCGACGATATGCTCCGCAGACGTGTCAGTATCACCGCGGATGCGGTGCACCGACAGCGCGGCGCACAAATGCAACTACGAGCTTTTTAACCGCAACAATTTTAGTATACGCTATTGGAGCTGGAATTACCGCGGCTGCTGGCACCAGACTTGCCCTCCAATTGTTCCTCGTTAAAATATTTAAAGTGTACTCATTCCGATTACGAGGCCTCGTAAGAGTCCCGTATCGTTATTTTTCGTCACTACCTCCCCGTGCCGGGAGTGGGTAATTTGCGCGCCTGCTGCCTTCCTTGGATGTGGTAGCCGTTTCTCAGGCTCCCTCTCCGGAATCGAACCCTGATTCCCCGTTACCCGTGACAACCATGGTAGTCGCAGAAACTACCATCGAAAGTTGATAAGGCAGACATTTGAAAGATGCGTCGCCGGTACTGGACCATGCGATCGGCAAAAGTTATCCAGATTCATCAAAATTAACGACTTCGGACGCGAGGCCCTCCGTCGATTGGTTTTGATCTAATAAAAGCACTCATCCCATCACTGGTCAGAGTTCTGATTGCATGTATTAGCTCTAGAATTACCACAGTTATCCAAGTAACTGAGTAAGATCTAAGGAACCAAAACTGATATATTGAGCCATTCGCGGTATCGCCTTAATACGGCTTGCACTGAGACATGCATGGCTTAATCTTTGAGACAAGCATATAACTACTGGCAGGATCAACCAGGGAGCTTCGTTATAAGAGATATATCGACGCGCGCCGAGCACACGCCGACACAACCGCCAACCGCCGCACCAAACACCGCACCAGGCGGCGCGGCGGGCGGCAGCGGCACGTCGACGGAGAGGCGCGCATTGAATAATCCTCATTCCCGAGCGTTCGCGGTCGTAAAGACGCAAACGCACACGGGCGAGCTCTGTGTGTAAATTTTAGAATTTTTGGGTCGCACGCGCGAACGTCTGAACGCATATATCTCAACGCGCCAGACGCGCTGCGCGCGCATAAGGGCGTTGACGTTCATGATGAACATGAACAGAAAAGCCCCCATGTGGAACGTTCGTACCGAGACGAGTTCACGTGTGTAAAATTTGTTAACACATTCGCGACATTCATATACGATTCCGCCCGGAATCTATAGAGTGCCTCACATCAGAAATCTTATAAAAGAGCATAAACTCATTAGACGTGACGAACTTATAGAACGCGTCCGAGCGCCGGTCGAACGTCACGCCGTTCAAATCATTTCATACAACGACCGTTTACCTTGCATACGGAGACGCGCATAAAACGCGATCCGTCGGTCCACACAGTTCATCATCCATCATCATCATCGGTCGGTAGAAACACTCTTCCCCGTCCGTGTATACAACACCACCCCGACCGAGACGACGACTCTCACATCGCATCAGCGGATCACAAACTACGAAACACGAAAGATTCGTTCCGTCCGCCAGCGCCGCTCCGTCCTTTTGCTCGGACGTCGCGTCGCCTGACACATATGTGAAACTCGAAAACGATGTGATCGGGCTATTCGTTGACCGACATAATAATGTACATACGTGAACGGAGTGCAGGTGCATGTGCGTGACTGAATAATAACCTAGAGATCAATCCTAGAGCACCCGCCCCTATGGTGGACGACGACACTACCCCTTCCCCCCCCCCCCCCCCCCGCCCGCCTCCCCCCTCTACAACAGGCCCCCGCGCGTGTGTGTCTGTGATTATAATTCCCAAACCAAAATCCGAGAACCACCCCAACCCCCCCCCCCCCCCCCCTCCCCCCTGTACCCCAGGTCTGTCTGTGATTATAATTCCCAAACCAAAATCCGACAACCACCCCAACACACACACACCCCCCCCCCCCCCCCCCCCCGGCGCCGCCGCCGCCGCTCCAGCAAACGTGACACGTCCGCCTGAAAAAAAAAACCAAAAAAAAAATTATAATAATTATCTTTGCTCCCTACGTCCAAGAGGTTCAGTTGGGTTTTGTTTAGTCGGTACCGATGTTCATTCGACATTGGACATGTCATGCAACATGTGCCGGCGCCGTGTATACAAAAAAACAAAAAAAAAAAAAAAAATAAAAGACCTATCTAGTAGTGATCAGTGTGATTCGATATCACATTCATTAAATGTATAAACAAAGATAATAATAATTAATAGATAACTTCTACAAGCACGTCGTTGTGAAAGTGAAAAGAAAATTTTTTGGTCCTACGGTGCCGAGTGCGCGTTGGTTGTTACTTGGTCCCCAACCTGTGTTCAAATGTGTTCACATAATGTTACAGGGTCGTCCTGCTGTAAAAGAACACCGTCTAGTCCGTCTGCCTGCATGGTGTGTCAGCCAGACCAGCGGTGTCGGGCTGCCGCCGCCGGTCGCCGGTGAGCGTCGCGCTGGGATGTTGCCGTTCGCGTATTAAACGTGCGCGTGCGCTGTGCAACGACCGGACGCCGCTCCTCCGTGAGGTTCGTGTATTAAATCGGATTCCGTTCGTGTATTAAATTCGAAGGTTTCTTCGCGCCGCGCGAGCGGCGGGGGATATTTTTTTTTTTTCTCTCTCTCTCTCTCTCTCTCTTTATACTTTGAACATTTTCCTCCGAAAAGGGAATTATTCCTGTGTTCGTGTTATAATCGATGTCCATATCGTACATGCAACCCCACTGTTTCTAACTATATCATTGAAACTATTTATTATTTATAACGCACGACGAGTGCACACCATCGTACGTCACACACTATAGAAACAAGAGTATACATTAGATAGCAGAAGTACCGTATAATAATACATGTCGATCATCGTCCTCGGACGAATCACCTGGCGTAGGGCTGAGTCTCAACAGATCGCAGCACGACGCTGCTCTACCGAGCACAACACCCCGCCAGGAACGGAAGTCGTCTACAGACTATTCCGAGCCCCGACATCGAACTGAGGTAAATTCGGACCTTCGGAGCCGTGATGCACGCGTTAAACGGACAGCATCGATCTCCGCGATCCAAATGGGCTTCGACGTCGCACCTCACGTGGTGAAGCGCGACTAGTAAAGTCACATTGTTTAGAGCCTCCCGACTCTCGGGGCTCCACAGTGAGCATATCCTTGCCGGATTCGGCTAGGCTGGCTTCGGCCTTAGAGGCGTTCAGGCATAATCCCGCGGATGGTAGCTTCGCACCACCGGCCGCTCGGCCGAGTGCATGAACCAAATGTCCGAAACTGCGGTTCCTCTCGTACTGAGCAGTATTACTATCGCAACGACAAGCCATCAGTAGGGTAAAACTAACCTGTCTCACGACGGTCTAAACCCAGCTCACGTTCCCTTTTGATGGGTGAACAATCCAACGCTTGGCGAATTTTGCTTCGCAATGATAGGAAGAGCCGACATCGAAGGATCAAAAAGCAACGTCGCTATGAACGCTTGGCTGCCACAAGCCAGTTATCCCTGTGGTAACTTTTCTGGCACCTCTTGCTAAAAACTCTTTATACTAAAGGATCGATAGGCCGTGCTTTCGCAGTCCCTATGCGTACTGAACATCTGGATCAAGCCAGCTTTTGCCCTTTTGCTCCACGCGAGGTTTCTGTCCTCGCTGAGCTGGCCTTAGGACACCTGCGTTATTCTTTGACAGATGTACCGCCCCAGTCAAACTACCCGCCTGGCAGTGTCCTCGAACCGGATCACGCGGGAGTTGTACGGCGACGAGCGTTGCCGCCACGTCGCCACTCTGCACGCTTGGAACGAAACACCGTGCGCCCGCCGATATTATCGACCGCGCACCGCTTCCGCCCAACCGAGTAAGTAATGAAACAATGAAAGTAGTGGTTTTTCAGCGACGATCGCGCGAACGATCTCCCACTTATGCTACACCTCTCATGTCTCCTTACAATGCCAGACTAGAGTCAAGCTCAACAGGGTCTTCTTTCCCCGCTGATTCTCCCAAGCCCGTTCCCTTGGCTGTGGTTTCGCTAGATAGTAGATAGGGACACCCACCACCTCCCATGGCCCCACCGACATCAAGTCATATGGGCCGAATCTCAAGGAGACGGCTGCGGACATAGCCCGTCTAGATAGACACGCTATCACCGCAGTCGCTGCTTGACTCCTTTACAAGTTATCTCGTCCTGTCCCTCTTATGCCTTTCCCCCCATTCTGGGGCGGCTTCCTAGCATGCCCCTCTATTGGGCTGACAGCACACGAACGGCTTCGCTGCCCGACCCTGGCAGACTCCACTCATTCGAGCGCGCTCCTCATCGTATGCCACTCGTGTGCGAAGTCCCTGAGCCGCCGGAAGTTGGCCTCCGAGGCCACGAGATCGCCGTAGTACACCGGTCCCTCCTCCAGGCGAGTGATCCCATCCATCATCTTACACCGCTGTTCCTCATACATAGGGCATCGCCACAGAATGTGGTCTAAGCATTCGTCTTCTTCACCACAGTAGCACACGCTTACCTCGCACAGCTTCATTTCATACAG
Organism: Apamea anceps; assembly: GCA_951799955.1. Classification (NCBI taxonomy): domain Eukaryota; kingdom Metazoa; phylum Arthropoda; class Insecta; order Lepidoptera; family Noctuidae; genus Apamea; species Apamea anceps. The sequence goes on from OX637525.1 coordinate 2,741,166, forward strand.
TCTCTTACGAAAACATCCATGCCCCGTCAAAATCTGGGAGACTTGATAGTCCGGCTCAACCCAGGTTGCCCTGAGCCTCGCCGCCACGTCCGGGAAGAATCGATAGAGTTCCCTACCCTTGTCCTCCGCTGCCCATCGCCGCTGCCAATTGGCTACGGCGTCGTCCGCGATATCCCTCCTTCCCGTCCTGAACACGTCCCGCGGTAAATAGCGAATGTCATCGATCGAACCCGCCCGAATCACCTCGAGGTCGGCCGGTAGCACGCCCGCTAGGACCGGTAGTGCCGCGGTGCTGACAGACCGGTACGCTTTCGTCAGAAGGACTAGCGCTGGCCTCTGGGTCCTCAATAAAGCCGACCTGTTCACGTGCATAGTCGCGCGCCTCCACCAGCACCCCGCCGCGTAAGTCACTATGGGGACAAAAATGCCTTTGTACAGGACCTTAAGGGCCCTGTACCTGATGCCCCAGGATGTAGCCGAGACGCGCGACATCTTGCCCAGTCCAGCCGCAGCCCGCTCGCCGATGGACTTGGCGTGCTCCGCGAATGACAGGCTTGCGTCGATCACCACACCCAGGACTTTGGTCGAAAGTACGCTCTTGACTGAGATCCCACCGAGCCTGATTGTGGGAGGGCGCTTGGACAGCCCCCCCCTCAAGGTCATGGAGTACGACTTTGAGGGGGAGAAGCCCAGTCTATTTCGAGCCCCCCACCCAGAAATTAATGCCATGGCGCACGAAGCAGAGGCCTCTATGCCGGCTCGAGAGTCAGACTCGATGAGAATCGTTACATCATCCGCGTACGCAACCACCTTGACACCGTCCGGGTAAGGCAACCGAAGCAAGTCATCGAGGAGGAGGTTCCACAGTGGTGGTCCCACTACAGAACCCTGCGGGCATCCCATGGTCGACGTTTTCCACACAACCCCGCTCCCGGCGAAGAGCCCGACTCGCCGGTTGGCAAAGTACGCCGCCAACATCCTATAGATGTTTGGCGGGCACCCCCCGCTCTTCGCCTTGAGCAGGATCATGGGCCACCATGCATTGTCGAAGGCCCCAGAGATATCTAAAAACACGGCCTGGACGTACTTGGACCGGCTTTCGTGCGCCGTGCTCACTATCTCGTTCAGTGCCGTCAGCGTAGACCGACCCCGAGAGAATCCGTGCTGGCTCGACGAGACACCCTGCGTCAATGACGGCGCACACAGTAAGATGACGCGCTCCAAGATCTTTCCCAGGACAGGAAGTAGGGTAATGGGCCGATACGCTTTGGGATCGGTAAGAGGCCTGTCGTTGCCCTTCGGCAGAACAATGAGTCGGCCGTCCTTCCACGCATCAGGGAAGATACCCTCCGTGACGCACAAGCCGAACATGTGTGTCAGCTCGGCGCTTGCGACTTGCCACACATGCCCGACCATACGCGCCGTAATCCCGTCGATCCCCGGTGCCGTGTTAGGGAGATCCTTGACTATTTTCCCCAGATCCTGACTTGAAGGAGGAGGCGCATCCCGACCAGCCGGGATGCAGGCAGCCATCACTCGCACTTGGCGGTGATATCCCGAGTCTACCGTCAGATCATCGTCGGGGCAAAGAGCACCAACTAGGCCGCGCATGGCAGCGCCCGCATCCTCGGCGTACCCCTCCGCAAACCTCGTGCCATTTACGACATTAGGCGGTGGTCTGAACCTTCCGCTGGCTGCGCGGTAAGCCAGACCCCAAGGGTCTTGGTTTCCCGAATCGGCTAGTTTGCGAAAGAAGTCGAGCTGCGCCTTCTCCATCAATAACCTGTAGCTACTGCGACACTCATGAAACGCCTGTCTCGCACACTCTTCCAGAGCCCCGCCTCTCTTCCTCGCCAGCTGCCAGACTTTCCTCTTCTGGTTGTGCCTTTTACGCATGGCCTCCAACGAGGGAGACCACCATTCATACCCTTTCGCTTTCTTACCATCACCACATGTACCCAAGCACTCACCCGCCGTCCACGCGATGATTCGCGTGAACTCCTTGCAGATAGTCGACACATCCTTCCTCCAGTCGATCCTGCCCACACGCTCGTGGATCATCGCCTGGAATCGGCCCCAGTCCACCCCGCGCTCCCGGAACCTTATTGGCGCAGCCGACGGCTCCTCGATCGTAGCGGCGTTCTGGTCCCGTGCCCCACATAGCCTGAAGGTGATGAGTCGGTGGTCGCTGCAACTCGCGTGCTCGTGCACCGTCCAGTCCGCAAGTCTGATACCTCTAGTGGAGAAGGTCACGTCAATGTTGGACTCTCCATTGGCAGTGGCGAAGGTTGGTGGCTGGTCTGCGAGGTTGTGCACCACCAAGTCTTGGGCCAACAGAAAGCCCTCCATGTGCTCCCGACGACGTGCCACTTCGCGGCCTCTTCCGACGTAATGGCGCGGCATACAATGCCACAAGGGTGAATGGGCGTTGGTATCCGCCCCCACGAGCACGCGATGCCCCCGTAGCTTGTTCAGTACCCTGGTAAGGTGCTCCAGGTGGGTCGAAATGTCCTCAGAGTACTGGAAGTATGCGCTGACTATGTATACGGGTGTACCCCTCCAGGCTATGTGGCACACCATGCAGTGGCTCGTCGACAGATGATGTAGTACCGCGCCTATCACGTCGAGGCGCGGCAAGTAAATTCCTGCCTTGGGAGGTGACCCCTCGGGCAGGAGCAGCTGCCCCATGTGCGCCACCGATGATTGTTGCGCCGCGTAGGGCTCCTGCACCAAGACCACATCTAGGCCCAAGTCCGCGGCGATCGCGGGGAGCTCCGACGTAGCTGCGGCCGAGCCCTGCAGGTTCAGCTGCCCTATGGTGAGGCTAGCCATAGTGGGTGCTATTGACTGACCTCCTCTCGGCGTGCACTCGGGCAGGACAGTCCCTCGACGCAGTACGGTGCGTGCTGGACTCCTTGCTGCGGAACCTCTTGCACGTGGCGCACACCGACGTCTCCGCTTGGCACTCCTGGCTCTTGTGTCCTTCCTCCCCGCAGTTGCCACATACCATGGCCTTGGCCCTGCAGTATTTTTCTGGGTGCCCGTACAGTTGGCACCTGCTGCAGCAGGTCACGTCCACGTGGTCCGTGACCTCGACCACGTCCCACCCAATGTAAACCCGCTCCCGGGTAATTAGGGCCCGGCGCAACTCAGGGGACGCTTGGCAGACCCACTTGGTCCTGCCGTTGTGACGGTTCCTCTTGAAGAGCGGCCGCAACTCGCTGGTCACCTTCTCCGTCGTCCACGTAGGGTCCTCCTGCAGGTTCTGCTCGACCAACTCCTTGATGACCACAGCCGTGGTGGTCTCCCTGTCGATGCCAGTCAGGGCGATGAGTGGCTGCCTGGACGTTGGCTCCGCCGTACGCAGCGTGGCTGGGACCGCTTTTCGGAGGGCATTTGCCGCCACCGCAGAGGTCGTCTGCACGACGATCCCCGCATTCCCAACCTTCCTTAGACCCGCCACTTGGATGCCCAGCGATGCTGGGTTCACCGCCACGCGTAGCGCCTCCTTTGTGTCTTCGGAGGTCTTGAGCGAGTCCTTCTGGTCCTCGGCGGGGTAGATAGCTACCGCGGGACCCGGCGGGCGCACAATGGGCACCGGATTTGAGTTCCTGCCCAGGCGGAGCGCGTTGGCGAAGGATTTCGCGGCTGAGGGAGCGGCATCTGGTGGGGGCGCCACCGCCGCCCGCTCAGCTCTTGCATTCGCCGCGACCAGTCGGAGGGTGAGGTGCGTTATTACCGCACTCAACCTCTCGGTGAGTGCTCCGATGGTCGCCACCTCGTCCTTGTTTAGTTTGGAGGTCTTCGACCGCACCGCCTCCATGATGCCCCTGGTGCTGCTCGTGGCGATACCGGCCAGCTGTTCGACTGGCGCTGACTCCAGCGGGTCCGTCGCGCATACCACGGCACTAGGCGCCGCAGCCGGGGCCACGGTCGCCTGAACCGACTCCTGAGGTGGTGCCGGAGATGCGGTTAGAAGTCCGCCAATGGGAGGGACCTCAGTCTTCCGCTCTGCCCTTCTCGCAACCCTACGTCGAACCGCTTCCTGCACGTCCTCCGGAGACGTCAGCGGGTGCTTGGGGTTTCTGTGTGGCAGTGGCTCGTCCTGAAGCTGATCCTGGGGGGGTGGTGACAGGTCCATCAGCGTGCGCGTGGGTAAGTAGGCCTCAGGGGGCGAGCGCGCCAGCGATTGCCGTGGGTTGAAAAAGCCACGGCCCTCGCGCCGCAACTCCTCGAGCGCCTGCAGCTCTTCCTCTTTATCCGCAATTGAGGCCTCCAGCAACTCCTGCTGGAGGCGCTCAGCCTCGTCCGCCATCTCGGCGGTCCACTACACTACACTTTTGTCTCCGTGTGCCAACTTAACACTAGCCTTAGTGTCCCAAACCTAGACTCACCCTCACCCCGTTCGTGTATCAATTATACTTTATTTATTCAAAATTTTTTATTTTATTTTTTTAAAGTATTAAAAATTTTTTTTTTTTTTTTTTTCCTGATAATATATAACAATCTTTTCTAAATCCTTTTTCCTCTTTTTATTATAATTCTTTTTTCCTTTTTATTTATTTATTCCTTTTTTTTTTTTTTTTTTTTTTTAATAAACACAAACTAACACTTACCCCAATGCGAACTTAAAACTAAAAGTGTCACGATCACTACAACGGAACGCAACCAAGCACAAGTGTCACTGTCACTGTGAAAACGTCACTATCGCACAAGCTGTCACTTACTGACAGGTTAAAACGTCACTATCGCAAAACGTCAATGTCGCACGCACAACTGTCACTTACCAACTGTCAATTACTTGACAGGTTGGCAGGCGGGGTCACAGGCCACACCCACACCTTTTGCCCTCTCGCTCTCAAATCAATATGGCCGCGGCGTTAGAGGCACGTTGCCCCAAGATAGTAAGAGAGGTACCGATTATTCGCACCGACCAATCAGAATTAAAAACTTAAATAATTCTGTCGCAGGTTCTCCGCACGTCCGCTCGCTACAAGCGCAGGCAGCGAAGTAGTAGATAGGGACACCCACCACCTCCCATGGCCCCACCGACATCAAGTCATATGGGCCGAATCTCAAGGAGACGGCTGCGGACATAGCCCGTCTAGATAGACACGCTATCACCGCAGTCGCTGCTTGACTCCTTTACAAGTTATCTCGTCCTGTCCCTCTTATGCCTTTCCCCCCATTCTGGGGCGGCTTCCTAGCATGCCCCTCTATTGGGCTGACAGCACACGAACGGCTTCGCTGCCCGACCCTGGCAGACTCCACTCATTCGAGCGCGCTCCTCATCGTATGCCACTCGTGTGCGAAGTCCCTGAGCCGCCGGAAGTTGGCCTCCGAGGCCACGAGATCGCCGTAGTACACCGGTCCCTCCTCCAGGCGAGTGATCCCATCCATCATCTTACACCGCTGTTCCTCATACATAGGGCATCGCCACAGAATGTGGTCTAAGCATTCGTCTTCTTCACCACAGTAGCACACGCTTACCTCGCACAGCTTCATTTCATACAGTCTCTTACGAAAACATCCATGCCCCGTCAAAATCTGGGAGACTTGATAGTCCGGCTCAACCCAGGTTGCCCTGAGCCTCGCCGCCACGTCCGGGAAGAATCGATAGAGTTCCCTACCCTTGTCCTCCGCTGCCCATCGCCGCTGCCAATTGGCTACGGCGTCGTCCGCGATATCCCTCCTTCCCGTCCTGAACACGTCCCGCGGTAAATAGCGAATGTCATCGATCGAACCCGCCCGAATCACCTCGAGGTCGGCCGGTAGCACGCCCGCTAGGACCGGTAGTGCCGCGGTGCTGACAGACCGGTACGCTTTCGTCAGAAGGACTAGCGCTGGCCTCTGGGTCCTCAATAAAGCCGACCTGTTCACGTGCATAGTCGCGCGCCTCCACCAGCACCCCGCCGCGTAAGTCACTATGGGGACAAAAATGCCTTTGTACAGGACCTTAAGGGCCCTGTACCTGATGCCCCAGGATGTAGCCGAGACGCGCGACATCTTGCCCAGTCCAGCCGCAGCCCGCTCGCCGATGGACTTGGCGTGCTCCGCGAATGACAGGCTTGCGTCGATCACCACACCCAGGACTTTGGTCGAAAGTACGCTCTTGACTGAGATCCCACCGAGCCTGATTGTGGGAGGGCGCTTGGACAGCCCCCCCCTCAAGGTCATGGAGTACGACTTTGAGGGGGAGAAGCCCAGTCTATTTCGAGCCCCCCACCCAGAAATTAATGCCATGGCGCACGAAGCAGAGGCCTCTATGCCGGCTCGAGAGTCAGACTCGATGAGAATCGTTACATCATCCGCGTACGCAACCACCTTGACACCGTCCGGGTAAGGCAACCGAAGCAAGTCATCGAGGAGGAGGTTCCACAGTGGTGGTCCCACTACAGAACCCTGCGGGCATCCCATGGTCGACGTTTTCCACACAACCCCGCTCCCGGCGAAGAGCCCGACTCGCCGGTTGGCAAAGTACGCCGCCAACATCCTATAGATGTTTGGCGGGCACCCCCCGCTCTTCGCCTTGAGCAGGATCATGGGCCACCATGCATTGTCGAAGGCCCCAGAGATATCTAAAAACACGGCCTGGACGTACTTGGACCGGCTTTCGTGCGCCGTGCTCACTATCTCGTTCAGTGCCGTCAGCGTAGACCGACCCCGAGAGAATCCGTGCTGGCTCGACGAGACACCCTGCGTCAATGACGGCGCACACAGTAAGATGACGCGCTCCAAGATCTTTCCCAGGACAGGAAGTAGGGTAATGGGCCGATACGCTTTGGGATCGGTAAGAGGCCTGTCGTTGCCCTTCGGCAGAACAATGAGTCGGCCGTCCTTCCACGCATCAGGGAAGATACCCTCCGTGACGCACAAGCCGAACATGTGTGTCAGCTCGGCGCTTGCGACTTGCCACACATGCCCGACCATACGCGCCGTAATCCCGTCGATCCCCGGTGCCGTGTTAGGGAGATCCTTGACTATTTTCCCCAGATCCTGACTTGAAGGAGGAGGCGCATCCCGACCAGCCGGGATGCAGGCAGCCATCACTCGCACTTGGCGGTGATATCCCGAGTCTACCGTCAGATCATCGTCGGGGCAAAGAGCACCAACTAGGCCGCGCATGGCAGCGCCCGCATCCTCGGCGTACCCCTCCGCAAACCTCGTGCCATTTACGACATTAGGCGGTGGTCTGAACCTTCCGCTGGCTGCGCGGTAAGCCAGACCCCAAGGGTCTTGGTTTCCCGAATCGGCTAGTTTGCGAAAGAAGTCGAGCTGCGCCTTCTCCATCAATAACCTGTAGCTACTGCGACACTCATGAAACGCCTGTCTCGCACACTCTTCCAGAGCCCCGCCTCTCTTCCTCGCCAGCTGCCAGACTTTCCTCTTCTGGTTGTGCCTTTTACGCATGGCCTCCAACGAGGGAGACCACCATTCATACCCTTTCGCTTTCTTACCATCACCACATGTACCCAAGCACTCACCCGCCGTCCACGCGATGATTCGCGTGAACTCCTTGCAGATAGTCGACACATCCTTCCTCCAGTCGATCCTGCCCACACGCTCGTGGATCATCGCCTGGAATCGGCCCCAGTCCACCCCGCGCTCCCGGAACCTTATTGGCGCAGCCGACGGCTCCTCGATCGTAGCGGCGTTCTGGTCCCGTGCCCCACATAGCCTGAAGGTGATGAGTCGGTGGTCGCTGCAACTCGCGTGCTCGTGCACCGTCCAGTCCGCAAGTCTGATACCTCTAGTGGAGAAGGTCACGTCAATGTTGGACTCTCCATTGGCAGTGGCGAAGGTTGGTGGCTGGTCTGCGAGGTTGTGCACCACCAAGTCTTGGGCCAACAGAAAGCCCTCCATGTGCTCCCGACGACGTGCCACTTCGCGGCCTCTTCCGACGTAATGGCGCGGCATACAATGCCACAAGGGTGAATGGGCGTTGGTATCCGCCCCCACGAGCACGCGATGCCCCCGTAGCTTGTTCAGTACCCTGGTAAGGTGCTCCAGGTGGGTCGAAATGTCCTCAGAGTACTGGAAGTATGCGCTGACTATGTATACGGGTGTACCCCTCCAGGCTATGTGGCACACCATGCAGTGGCTCGTCGACAGATGATGTAGTACCGCGCCTATCACGTCGAGGCGCGGCAAGTAAATTCCTGCCTTGGGAGGTGACCCCTCGGGCAGGAGCAGCTGCCCCATGTGCGCCACCGATGATTGTTGCGCCGCGTAGGGCTCCTGCACCAAGACCACATCTAGGCCCAAGTCCGCGGCGATCGCGGGGAGCTCCGACGTAGCTGCGGCCGAGCCCTGCAGGTTCAGCTGCCCTATGGTGAGGCTAGCCATAGTGGGTGCTATTGACTGACCTCCTCTCGGCGTGCACTCGGGCAGGACAGTCCCTCGACGCAGTACGGTGCGTGCTGGACTCCTTGCTGCGGAACCTCTTGCACGTGGCGCACACCGACGTCTCCGCTTGGCACTCCTGGCTCTTGTGTCCTTCCTCCCCGCAGTTGCCACATACCATGGCCTTGGCCCTGCAGTATTTTTCTGGGTGCCCGTACAGTTGGCACCTGCTGCAGCAGGTCACGTCCACGTGGTCCGTGACCTCGACCACGTCCCACCCAATGTAAACCCGCTCCCGGGTAATTAGGGCCCGGCGCAACTCAGGGGACGCTTGGCAGACCCACTTGGTCCTGCCGTTGTGACGGTTCCTCTTGAAGAGCGGCCGCAACTCGCTGGTCACCTTCTCCGTCGTCCACGTAGGGTCCTCCTGCAGGTTCTGCTCGACCAACTCCTTGATGACCACAGCCGTGGTGGTCTCCCTGTCGATGCCAG
>OX637525.1:2755000-2772500 GCA_951799955.1 Apamea anceps
CCCGGTGCGCGCACGCACGCGAGCGCATCGCGCTGAACCGTCATATGCGCGATGTGTGTTAAACAACACGCAATGTGGCATTTGTATTTTATACAGCCGGCCCTCAGACAGGAGTGGTCCTGGATGTGTCTCCACGGACCGCAATGTGCGTTCGAAATGTCGATGTTCAAATGTGTCCTGCAGTTCACACTATGACGCGCAGTTAACTGCGTTCTTCATCGACCCGCGAGCCAAGTGATCCACCGTCCAGGGTAATAGTTTTTAATAATAATAAAACATATTACCACATGGAATGAGATACTATGTCTCATCATTATATGTGTCAGTCCAAGCGAAAAGGGTCCAGTGCGCGGCATTTAGTTTCCGAGATATAAGAGGTTTTGTAAAGTTGGGTATAAAAATTGCATTTCGCGATTTTAATTGGTTATAAATAAATGCTCAATTATCTACAATTTCATATAGTAAATGACTATATACGATGTTTCTAAGTACCAGAAACTTTATGAAAAAAGTTTACTAAAAAGGTACCAGTGGGTGGCATGTCGATATTCTGGGAATAAAATACGTTTCAATACCCCGTACTGATCACTTCTAATAATTTAATTATATTTTAAGATTAAAATGTTGAAACTACGTGTAAAAGGTCCCTTAAAGCGGGGAACTCCCTGCTACTATGCAACTACTAAGGGGATTTACTTTGCTTCACTTCGACATAGCGGGGATTTCCCTGATCGTTTTTTGCTACCTACGTGTCCTATAAATAGATCTGCCTGTGATGCAATAATTTATTTGTCATTTGACACCGGAAAGGAAACAATATCCGACAGTCTTTGTGTAAATATAGCAGTTTTTATTATCTTAGCTGTTTTAAATTGAGTGAGTGAAAAGTGCGCATAAAAATGAATAAAGGTAAGTCTTTACGTTGTCTATTATATCTACTAATACTATGTTTGTTGTTACGTGTTGTGTTATGTATCGAATAAGCTCCAAAAGTACTGAACCGATTTTGAAAATTCTTTCTCCAATACAAAGCTGCATTATTCAGTCATAGGCTATAATATTATTAACGTTATTACGCTTAGCGGGGCCGAGGTCGAAAAGCTAGTTCTATAAACCGGGGTATCGGAATGTTACGGAGTTCTTGTGTGTATCTACAGCTGTTACCTACTTTTCATATTTAGACCTCGACAGGGGCGAAGCCTCCTACAGACAGCAGTCGTCTTTAAATTCGATTTTTTATGGATTTTAGAGATTTAGAGATTTATGGATTAAGCGTAGATTACGTTACGTTCCTACTTATTTATTACATTTTAAAAGAGAGCAGCTTTAATCATAATAATTCGGCTGCATCCACATAGACTGAAAACTGACCGCGACAAAGTTGATAGGCTAATGAATCTCAATTAGTCATAATTTCATCCCATTTATACTAAATTCAAATTTGTTTTTAGGTAACATAATTATTGAAGATTCAACCGAAGGTTCCAGCTCTAGTGATGAATCTAAGCATTCTGATGGACCTGTACCACTTTCTATGGAGGTGGAAGTAAACACACTACCTGTTTTGGCCTCGACCGCAACAACGCCGGATTTACCAACAGAAGAAGAAACCGTTGCACCTTATTCAGGTACTTACAACTTAGAAAATAATTTCACAGAGTCGACATCTGAGATGGATGAAACGGATCAGTATTATGAAAAAAGCACTAATACAGAAGCAATCAGTGAAGATGAAATACATGAGTGTTATGATTTTGCTAAAATAGTTAGCCGAGCCTTGTGTAAAATCAAAAAAGATCGACGTGATCATTGTATGCATGCAATAGTACATATTCTTTATGACTACAGCAAGGACTCTAATACCAATTAAGAAGTTGTGTTAGGTACCTATGTCATAGACATAGTATGAAAAAATGACCTGTGTAGTATGTATATTTCAACTATTTGTTTTCAGAGTTTAGCTATTCAGCGTCTGTAGAACATGAAGACTATGAAAATTTTAATTTAGAGTTCAAAAGTCAACGGGGTACAGAATTATCGTGTGACATCGAATTTAGTGCTTGTGAGCCGCTCGAAGAGCGGCAAATTGGTAATATTTTACTAGATGATGATCCTTTAATTCTAGACGATGTAACTCAGGCCTCATTCTTAGATACTGGCTGTGGATGTAATAATAATTGTGTGTCCAAATTTCAAAAAGATGTAATATTAAGTAGTAGGTTAGATTGTATCGAATTAAATTCACGTTGTAATGAAGGAGTCAATCATCATCACTTGGTCTTGAAAGGAGCTTTAAATGCTCTCTTACGTACAAGTGAAAATACATTACATTCAAAAAACAGAAACTTGCAACGAAAAGAATACACGGTAAAGTATTTCTTTCGAGGTGTTTCAGTATGCAAGATTTTTTTCCAATATGTATATGCCACTGGTTTGAAAAGGTTAAAAAATGTAAAAAAGAACTTTCTGGACAGCGGTGTTGCTCCAAAGGTCCACGGGTCACGTAAACGACCTTACAATTGTATTAATTTGCAAACTAGATCAGACGCAATCACTTTTATAAGACAGTTTGCTAATGAAAACGGTTTAGTATTGCCGGGCCGATTACCAGGCCACCAATTTAAATCTGATTTAATAATTTTACCTTGTAGTATGTCTAAAGCGTATGTGTACAACAAATATTTGGAAACTATAGCTTTACTCGATAAAACTCCTATTAGTAGAAGTAGTTGGTATGATCTTTGGGAAGATTTTTGTCCATATGTCGTTATACAGAAACCGAAAACAGATCTATGTGCAACTTGTCAGAAAAACGTGACCACGTTGGGACGAATGGGTGGTTTAGATGAAAAGGAAAAAATACAGCTTGTAGAAAAGTCGAGGCAGCACCTTGATTTAGTGCAAAATGAACGAAAATATTATAACAATGTAATCAAAGTTGCGACTGATTCAATAACGGACTCTACTCTTATTCTTGGACCTCATGAACCATGTTCTTATGATGGCGTCATGCATTACTCTTTTGATTTTGCCCAACAGGTGCATTTGCCGCACAGTTCACAACAAATTGGGCCACTGTATTTCTTGACAGGATTTAAAGTCAGTTTATTTGGTGTTGCTGCAGAGCCTTTGAGAAAGTTCGTTTTGTACGTAATTCCTGAACCCTGTGTAACTGGGAAAGGAGCTAATGTAATAATTTCAATGCTACATCATTTTTTCGAAAATTTTGGTATAGGCGAAAAAGATGTTGTTTGTCATGCAGATAATTGTGCTGGACAAAATAAAAATAACTATGTCATGCAATATGCAACATGGCGAGTTTTAACAGGCAGACACCGAAGTTTCCGTATATCTTTCCTTCCCGTGGGTCATACGAAGTTTGCACCCGACATGTATTTCGGTCTATTCAAAAAAAGTTTTAGAAAATGGGAATGCAATAACTTAAAGGATATTCTTGCAGCTGCTGTTCAAGCTTGTCCGAAAACAAAATCTATAGTAGCTGTTCTAACTGGTGATGAGAAAGGAGAAACTTTTGTGAAAACTTACGACTGGGCCAATTTTTTTCAACCTGATTGTGTAACTATTAACCAACTTCTGCATTTTAGTCATTTTGAAACAAATGAAGATAATAGAGGGCACATGTTATGTTACAAAAAATATACTGACAGTCAACCAACTGTATCAAAGGTTTTGAACCCGAATAAAGTATACGGTTTTCCTTTAGAAAAATCCCCTGCAGGCATGACGTACGAAAGAAAATCGTATCTTTATAATAAGATTCGTGAATTTGTACGTGAAGAATCTAAAGACATTTTATGCCCGAAACCCATTCCAAATGTTGATGTTGACCACAACTCTGTCCCAACAACATCTGTCGAGTACTCTTTTCAGAAACCATCAATTGAAAAGAGTATTCGACAAAAACCAACATGTTCGTACTGCAAACAGGTTGGTCATAGGAATCAGGTGCGAGGAGGAATTTATTTTTGTCCAAAACGTAAGTTGGAGTCCCAAATAGAATAAGTTTTATTTTTATGTTTGTATTGGCTTTTTTCAAATATTATTGCAACAGAATAATGATTATTTTAGCCACTGGTACCTTTTATGACATTACATAAAAGGTACCAGTGGCTAAAATAATCATTATTCTGTTGCAGTAATGTTTGAAAAAAGCCTGTCTTGTTATTTTGTTAGTTCCTAAATAGAGTAAGAATACTTAATTTTAGTTTTTTATTGTTAATTACTATCGCAATAACTAACTTTTTATTAAATATCGGCAAGTGGACCTTTTTTACTAGACTGTGTATCCTTCTTTTATTTTGATAATAATTGTTTTAGTTTTGATGTCAAAAGTATAATTATAAGTTGATTCTATGGAAAACATATCAATCTACAATAATGAATAAAAATCTACGTAACAAGCAAGTAAAAGTGTGTTTTTTTTTCACTCAAACTTTCAAAATGCTTTTTCTCAAATCAAGCTTTTTCAGAATTTCAACTTCAAATGTCTGATAAAAAAAAACGTGTGCTACTTTTTGATTATTTTTTCAATCCATACTATCAATTGACTATTCTAGATACCGAATCCAGTCTTAACTCAATACCCCACTACTGGACCCTTTATGCCTGGACTGACACATATAGTATTTGTTACATGAACTAATAGAATATATAAAAAAAATTTTTTTTATTTAAATAAAAAAAAAAATGGATCCCACCGCAGTGTGAGGGACGAATGTGTTGACGAACACGTCCAACGGTACTCGTGGTGCGGGTTTTTATACCAGTCTAAATACCGTGCGAGGACGCGACGCGAGAACGACGCGCACCAACGGGAGCCGACAGCGCGACGCGACGCCCGCCGTCGTCGTCGTCGTCGTCAGTCGAGTCAACAAGACAAGACAGACAGACAGACAGACAGACGGACGGACGGCGCACAATCGCATCGCACACATCGGCCCGCCGAAGCGCGCGTAACGATCCTCTAAATATCACGCACGTGTCTGTGGGAGAGTTGTTGTTTTTGGATTTTATTCACGTTCACGCGCGTCGTGTGAGTGTGTACTTTTTTTACGAGTAACACAACACCGCTTTGCGTTGCACGTTAATGATCCTTCCGCAGGTTCCCCTACGGAAACCTTGTTACGACTTTTACTTCCTCTAAATGATCAAGTTTGGTCAACTTCCCAGCAACGCCGACGGCCGTGAAGCCACCGCGTGTCGGTCCGAAGACCTCACTAAATCATTCAATCGGTAGTAGCGACGGGCGGTGTGTACAAAGGGCAGGGACGTAATCAACGCGAGCTTATGACTCGCGCTTACTAGGAATTTTTATGGGGGATAATTGCAAACCCCAATCCCCAGCACGAAGGAGTTTCAGCGGGTTGCCCGGGCCTCTAGGCCAGGGAGAACATGCTGATTCCTTCAGTGTAGCGCGCGTGCGGCCCAGGACATCTAAGGGCATCACAGACCTGTTATTGCTCAATCTCGTGCGGCTCGAAGCCGCCGGTCCCTCTAAGAAGAATTTTAATACGTCGCCAGTGAGTTGCGTGACGGAGCCACGCACACCTAAATGACGACGCCTATTTAGCAGGCTAGAGTCTCGTTCGTTACCGGAATTAACCAGACAAATCGCTCCACCAACTAAGAACGGCCATGCACCACCACCCACCGAATCAAGAAAGAGCTGTTAATCTGTCAATCCTTCCGGTGTCCGGGCCTGGTGAGATTTCCCGTGTTGAGTCAAATTAAGCCGCAGGCTCCACTCCTGGTGGTGCCCTTCCGTCAATTCCTTTAAGTTTCAGCTTTGCAACCATACTCCCCCCGGAGTCCAAAATCTTTGGTTTCCCGGAAGCTGCCCGCCGAGCCATTGTAGTAACGTCGGCGGATCGCTAGATGACATATTTACGGTTAGAACTAGGGCGGTATCTAATCGCCTTCGAACCTCTAACTTTCGTTCTTGATTGATGAAAACACCTTTGGCAAATGCTTTCGCTGATGTTCGTCTTGCGACGATCCAAGAATTTCACCTCTAACGTCGCAATACGAATGCCCCCAGTTATCCCTATTAATCATTACCTCGGAGTTCTGAAAACCAACAAAATAGAACCGAGATCATATTCTATTATTCCATGCACGAAATATTCAAGCAGCATTTTGAGCCCGCTTTGAGCACTCTAATTTGTTCAAAGTAAAATTGTCGGCCCACCTCGACACTCATTGAAGAGCACCGCGATAGGATTTTGATATTGAACCGACGTTTGACCGACGGCTCACCGACGATATGCTCCGCAGACGTGTCAGTATCACCGCGGATGCGGTGCACCGACAGCGCGGCGCACAAATGCAACTACGAGCTTTTTAACCGCAACAATTTTAGTATACGCTATTGGAGCTGGAATTACCGCGGCTGCTGGCACCAGACTTGCCCTCCAATTGTTCCTCGTTAAAATATTTAAAGTGTACTCATTCCGATTACGAGGCCTCGTAAGAGTCCCGTATCGTTATTTTTCGTCACTACCTCCCCGTGCCGGGAGTGGGTAATTTGCGCGCCTGCTGCCTTCCTTGGATGTGGTAGCCGTTTCTCAGGCTCCCTCTCCGGAATCGAACCCTGATTCCCCGTTACCCGTGACAACCATGGTAGTCGCAGAAACTACCATCGAAAGTTGATAAGGCAGACATTTGAAAGATGCGTCGCCGGTACTGGACCATGCGATCGGCAAAAGTTATCCAGATTCATCAAAATTAACGACTTCGGACGCGAGGCCCTCCGTCGATTGGTTTTGATCTAATAAAAGCACTCATCCCATCACTGGTCAGAGTTCTGATTGCATGTATTAGCTCTAGAATTACCACAGTTATCCAAGTAACTGAGTAAGATCTAAGGAACCAAAACTGATATATTGAGCCATTCGCGGTATCGCCTTAATACGGCTTGCACTGAGACATGCATGGCTTAATCTTTGAGACAAGCATATAACTACTGGCAGGATCAACCAGGGAGCTTCGTTATAAGAGATATATCGACGCGCGCCGAGCACACGCCGACACAACCGCCAACCGCCGCACCAAACACCGCACCAGGCGGCGCGGCGGGCGGCAGCGGCACGTCGACGGAGAGGCGCGCATTGAATAATCCTCATTCCCGAGCGTTCGCGGTCGTAAAGACGCAAACGCACACGGGCGAGCTCTGTGTGTAAATTTTAGAATTTTTGGGTCGCACGCGCGAACGTCTGAACGCATATATCTCAACGCGCCAGACGCGCTGCGCGCGCATAAGGGCGTTGACGTTCATGATGAACATGAACAGAAAAGCCCCCATGTGGAACGTTCGTACCGAGACGAGTTCACGTGTGTAAAATTTGTTAACACATTCGCGACATTCATATACGATTCCGCCCGGAATCTATAGAGTGCCTCACATCAGAAATCTTATAAAAGAGCATAAACTCATTAGACGTGACGAACTTATAGAACGCGTCCGAGCGCCGGTCGAACGTCACGCCGTTCAAATCATTTCATACAACGACCGTTTACCTTGCATACGGAGACGCGCATAAAACGCGATCCGTCGGTCCACACAGTTCATCATCCATCATCATCATCGGTCGGTAGAAACACTCTTCCCCGTCCGTGTATACAACACCACCCCGACCGAGACGACGACTCTCACATCGCATCAGCGGATCACAAACTACGAAACACGAAAGATTCGTTCCGTCCGCCAGCGCCGCTCCGTCCTTTTGCTCGGACGTCGCGTCGCCTGACACATATGTGAAACTCGAAAACGATGTGATCGGGCTATTCGTTGACCGACATAATAATGTACATACGTGAACGGAGTGCAGGTGCATGTGCGTGACTGAATAATAACCTAGAGATCAATCCTAGAGCACCCGCCCCTATGGTGGACGACGACACTACCCCTTCCCCCCCCCCCCCCCCCCCCGCCCGCCTCCCCCCTCTACAACAGGCCCCCGCGCGTGTGTGTCTGTGATTATAATTCCCAAACCAAAATCCGAGAACCACCCCAACCCCCCCCCCCCCCCCCCCCCTCCCCCCTCTACCCCAGGTCTGTCTGTGATTATAATTCCCAAACCAAAATCCGACAACCACCCCAACACACACACACCCCCCCCCCCCCCCCCGGCGCCGCCGCCGCCGCTCCAGCAAACGTGACACGTCCGCCTGAAAAAAAAAACCAAAAAAAAAATTATAATAATTATCTTTGCTCCCTACGTCCAAGAGGTTCAGTTGGGTTTTGTTTAGTCGGTACCGATGTTCATTCGACATTGGACATGTCATGCAACATGTGCCGGCGCCGTGTATACAAAAAAACAAAAAAAAAAAAAAAAATAAAAGACCTATCTAGTAGTGATCAGTGTGATTCGATATCACATTCATTAAATGTATAAACAAAGATAATAATAATTAATAGATAACTTCTACAAGCACGTCGTTGTGAAAGTGAAAAGAAAATTTTTTGGTCCTACGGTGCCGAGTGCGCGTTGGTTGTTACTTGGTCCCCAACCTGTGTTCAAATGTGTTCACATAATGTTACAGGGTCGTCCTGCTGTAAAAGAACACCGTCTAGTCCGTCTGCCTGCATGGTGTGTCAGCCAGACCAGCGGTGTCGGGCTGCCGCCGCCGGTCGCCGGTGAGCGTCGCGCTGGGATGTTGCCGTTCGCGTATTAAACGTGCGCGTGCGCTGTGCAACGACCGGACGCCGCTCCTCCGTGAGGTTCGTGTATTAAATCGGATTCCGTTCGTGTATTAAATTCGAAGGTTTCTTCGCGCCGCGCGAGCGGCGGGGGATATTTTTTTTTTTTCTCTCTCTCTCTCTCTCTCTTCTTTATACTTTGAACATTTTCCTCCGAAAAGGGAATTATTCCTGTGTTCGTGTTATAATCGATGTCCATATCGTACATGCAACCCCACTGTTTCTAACTATATCATTGAAACTATTTATTATTTATAACGCACGACGAGTGCACACCATCGTACGTCACACACTATAGAAACAAGAGTATACATTAGATAGCAGAAGTACCGTATAATAATACATGTCGATCATCGTCCTCGGACGAATCACCTGGCGTAGGGCTGAGTCTCAACAGATCGCAGCACGACGCTGCTCTACCGAGCACAACACCCCGCCAGGAACGGAAGTCGTCTACAGACTATTCCGAGCCCCGACATCGAACTGAGGTAAATTCGGACCTTCGGAGCCGTGATGCACGCGTTAAACGGACAGCATCGATCTCCGCGATCCAAATGGGCTTCGACGTCGCACCTCACGTGGTGAAGCGCGACTAGTAAAGTCACATTGTTTAGAGCCTCCCGACTCTCGGGGCTCCACAGTGAGCATATCCTTGCCGGATTCGGCTAGGCTGGCTTCGGCCTTAGAGGCGTTCAGGCATAATCCCGCGGATGGTAGCTTCGCACCACCGGCCGCTCGGCCGAGTGCATGAACCAAATGTCCGAAACTGCGGTTCCTCTCGTACTGAGCAGTATTACTATCGCAACGACAAGCCATCAGTAGGGTAAAACTAACCTGTCTCACGACGGTCTAAACCCAGCTCACGTTCCCTTTTGATGGGTGAACAATCCAACGCTTGGCGAATTTTGCTTCGCAATGATAGGAAGAGCCGACATCGAAGGATCAAAAAGCAACGTCGCTATGAACGCTTGGCTGCCACAAGCCAGTTATCCCTGTGGTAACTTTTCTGGCACCTCTTGCTAAAAACTCTTTATACTAAAGGATCGATAGGCCGTGCTTTCGCAGTCCCTATGCGTACTGAACATCTGGATCAAGCCAGCTTTTGCCCTTTTGCTCCACGCGAGGTTTCTGTCCTCGCTGAGCTGGCCTTAGGACACCTGCGTTATTCTTTGACAGATGTACCGCCCCAGTCAAACTACCCGCCTGGCAGTGTCCTCGAACCGGATCACGCGGGAGTTGTACGGCGACGAGCGTTGCCGCCACGTCGCCACTCTGCACGCTTGGAACGAAACACCGTGCGCCCGCCGATATTATCGACCGCGCACCGCTTCCGCCCAACCGAGTAAGTAATGAAACAATGAAAGTAGTGGTTTTTCAGCGACGATCGCGCGAACGATCTCCCACTTATGCTACACCTCTCATGTCTCCTTACAATGCCAGACTAGAGTCAAGCTCAACAGGGTCTTCTTTCCCCGCTGATTCTCCCAAGCCCGTTCCCTTGGCTGTGGTTTCGCTAGATAGTAGATAGGGACAATATCCCAATCCCCCCTGTGCTGGTCCTACCCGCCTTGCGGCATACGGACCTATTCCCGTCTATTTATTTCCCTACTCGTCAGTGACAGTACTCCCCAATCTGGGGCCTGTGACGTCACTACACAGGACTTCACTCCCGAGCAGTTCCTTAGAATTCCCGTTCCCTAACTGGCCTAACTGGCTTCCCTACCCTACTACTTCCCGTGCTCCAACTCCAACTCCTTCCTTTTGCTGTGCCATTTGTGGGCGAATGACCGCAGCCTCCGGAAGCCCTCTGCGCTGGCTACCAGTTCCCGGTGGTAGACCGGACCAACCTCCTCTCTACACCAGTCCCCCAACATGACCTCCCTGTCGACTGCGTAGAGAGTGCAGTCCCACAGGACATGGTCTCGAGTCTCATCCGCCAGCCCACAGTAGCACACAGCAGTGTCGCACAGCGACATTGCGTGTAGGCGGCTTCTGAAACTCCCGTGTCCTGTGAGGATCTGCGATGTCACGTAGTCCGGTTCCACCCATCCCAGCGCCAGTCGCTGAGCCACCTCCGGAAAGAAGGAGTACAGCTCGCGTCCGTCCCCGGAAGAAGCCCACCGCTCCTGCCACTGAGCAACGACCTCCGCCCTCACCTTCCCGATAGCTATCTTGCGCACCGCGCCGACCCATCCTGAACACTCCTGCGCGACTCGTCCCGCTCGGCAGACCTCCAGGTCGGCCGGCAACACACCCGCCAACACAGGCAAAGCCGCGGTACTGACCGACCTGTATGCCTTCGTCAACAGAATTAGTGCTGGGCGTTGCGTACGGAGCAGCGTACTCCGCACTGCGTACCTTTCACAACTCCGCCACCATACGGCCGCAGCATAGGTCACTATCGCCACATAGGTCCCTGAAAACAGGACCTTTAGGGCCCTGTACCTTACGCCCCAGGAAGACGCCGAGACCCTCGACATCTTCCCGAAGGCGTTCACAGCCCGTTGGCCGGCCAAACTAGCATGCGGCACGTAGGAGCCCGCTTCATCAATGACAACGCCCAGCAACTTGGCCTGCCCCACATTCGCGATCGAGGCGCCGTCCATACGAATTGTAGGGGGACGCTTAAATTTGCCCTTTAAGGTGAGCGTCTGCGACTTAGCCGCTGAAAACTGGAGGCGGTTCCGAGTCCCCCAAGCGGACACCGCCTCTAGCGACGACTGAGCATTACGCTCAATCGCCGCCCTACTCGGCGCCTCGATCACGATGGTGATGTCGTCTGCATATGCCACTGCCCCTACCCCCTTAGGCCAAGGCAGCCTCAGGATGTCATCTAGCAGGAGGTTCCATAGGGTCGGTCCCAAAACTGATCCTTGGGGGCAGCCCATAGTGGACTGCTTCCACACCGCCTGGTCGCCCATGAAAAGTCCGACTCTTCTCCCTGTGAAATAGCTCACCAAGATGTTGTAAATGTTTGGGGGGCACCCGCCCTGTTTCACCTTAGTCAGGACCATGGGCCACCAGGCGTTGTCGAAGGCCCCCGATATATCCAGTAGGATCACTTGAACATAGCTTTCCGAGGAGCACTCCACGCGGTCCAGGATCGCGTTCAGCGCCGTGACCGTTGACTTGCCCCTCGAAAAACCATGCTGTGACTCCGAGATACCCCGATACAAACATGGTGCGCAAGTAACTATAAGACGTTCCAGTACCTTCCCCAAAATCGGGAGAAGGGTCACTGGTCTGTACGCCTTGGGATCCGAGAGCGGCCGATCGTTGCCCTTTGGCAGGACGATCAGCTTACCCACCTTCCAAAGGTCCGGAAACACACCCTCCCTAATGCACGCCGAGTACATCAGGAGCATCTCCGCTCCACTCACCCTCCACGCGTGCCTAATGATGCGAGCTGTCAGGCCATCTAGCCCTGGAGCTGTATTGGGAAGTTCCCTAATTATACGTTCCAGAGCCGCCCCGCTGGGCGGGTCGGACTCCCGTCCTGTCGGGGCGCATGCCGCTGCAATCCTGACCTGCCTGTGATACGGCGAGTCCCTGCCGGGGTCGTCGTCCGGACACAGGATGCCAAGGAGGCCCGCCGCGGTACCCTCTGCCGATGTGGAATGGCTGCCGTCCGGCAACCTGATGGCTTGCATGACATTAGCGGGGGGGCGCACTCTGCCCGACGCGGCTCTATATGCCAGCCCCCAGGGGTCGTCGTTCCCTGACTCCGCAATGCCACGAAAGTAAGCTACCTCCGTTTCCCGCATAGCGGCCTTATAAGAGGCTCGCACCGCCTGCAGCGATAATAGCCTCTCCCCCTCCCTGGCATCCCGGCCCCTGCGTGCCTGCTGCCAGGCTCGCCGTGCACGGTACACCCTGCGGCGCCAGCTCTCCAGCTCTGGAGTCCACCATTCGTAGCCCCCGGCATCCTTCCTCCCACGCTTGCCTAGACAGTCTTCCGCAGCGCGGGTGACTATCTCCGAGTACTGGGAGCAGATTACCTGTGCCGGCTTCCACGTCTGAAGCCTACCCATCCTATTGTGGAGCACATTGCGAAATCGCTCGTAATCCACCCCCTTCTCCCGGAAGGATACCGTTACGACTGCTGGCCGCTCGGCCGTACCTGCTGCCCTTGCGGTGCCCATGCCAACCTCGAAGGTGATCAGCTGGTGGTCGCTGATGCTCACACCTTCGTGCACCGTCCACTGTGACACTGTTAGCCCCCGGTTCGACAGTGTTAGGTCCACATTAGATTGGCCATTTGGTCCCTGGAATGTGGGGGGTTGACCCTCCACGTTGTGAATTGACAGGCCCCTCCCTAGGATTAGTCCCTCCATCTGGGTCTTCCTGTATTCCGTGTCAGGTCCCCTACCCACATACTGTCTGCGTTCACAGTGCCACAGTGGCGAGTGAGCGTTGCTATCCATGGCCACCAGCACATGATGCCCTGCCAGTTGGTCCAGAACCTTCGACAGCTGCTGCAGATGGACTGCGATGTCGTGGCTGTACTGGCAGTATAGGGACACCACGTAGAAGTCGCTCCTGGTGGCCATATGGCTGACATGGGCCACCGCACAGTGGTCGTTACTGAGGTTCTCCAGGAACGTGACAGCCATCCCCGGGTTCACTACCATTATGCCCGCCTTGGACCCTGGCCCGCACTGGATGATCCTGGAGTCAGTATACTGCTCCTGGACCAGTGCAAGGTCGAGTCGCAGCGTGCCGGCAATCACTGGTAGCTCCGCCGTGGCGGCTGCCGAGCCCTGGAGGTTCAGCTGCCCTACCCTCAGCGATGCCTGGCTAGGCATAATTGGTCATACCAACCGCCTGTTTCTCCGCGTACAGTCGCGCAGGGCAGTCCGTTGCAGCGGTCTTGTGGGACTTTGCGTCCGGCCGCTTAAATCGCTTGCATGTAGCGCAGCAGTGCGACTCAGCTTGACACTCCTCCGCCCTGTGTCCGCTTTCCCCACACTTGCCGCAGGTCAGCCCGGTTGCCCTGCAGTGCTTCTCCGGGTGCCCGTACTGCTGGCACTTGGAGCAGCACGTCACACGGACGAAATCACAGACCTCTACTGCGTCCCAGCCTATGTAGACCCTGCCCATCCCCAGCAGCTTCTCTCTCAGCGCCGCCGAGACCTCGAAGACCACGGTCGTACTGCGCCCTCCAAGCCGTCCCTTCTTGAAGGCAAAACACGCCTCCCTGCGGAGTCTCTCAATAGGCCAGTCGGGGTCCTCCGCGAGGTTGACCCTATGCAGGTCCGCAACGACCTCCTCTGCCACCGGGTCGCCGCTGAGGTTTCTCAGCGCCACCAGTGGTCTTCTGGACTTGGGATCGGCAGTCCTCAGGGTAGCGGGGGCGGCTGCTTTGAGCTTCTGGGCGGCCGCTGTCGACGCCGTTTGTACGACGACGCCTGCGTTACCCACTCTACGCACCCCCTGGATCTTTATCCCCTTTTCCCCAGGCTGCACCTTTTCCCTCAGTTCCTTAAGGGTAGCCTCCGAGGACTTTATCTCCTCGGTATTGGGGTAGAAAAGGACCGCCGGCCCGCGCTGCTCCACTGCCATGCTAGCCTTACCATTGGGCAGCTTGAGGACAGCCGCGTAATTCATCCTGCCAGGTAAACCCGCCCCCATCGTTCCAGCTGTCCCAGGCCCGGCCGGGGCTACTGCCCCAGCTACGGGCGCGCTGGCCTGCTGCAGCTCCATAGAAGCTACCTTCAGCTTCATGGCGGTGACCCTGTGCTCGGTTTCCACCAAGCGCAGGTTCAGAGCCGCCACCACCGCCAATATGTCCTGGCCATAGCCAGCTATTAGCCCCTTGTCGGTCATATTCAGCTTGTTAGTGGCATTAGCCACCCCGCTGATACCTTTGACCGCCGTGTAGACCTGGTCAATCAGGTCGATGCTGCTGCACGCCGCCAACCCCTGCTTCTCCGGTGTACTGGAAGCCTCTGGAGAGGAGCCCTCCTGAGGCGAGTCCAAGCAGACCAGCTGGCCAGTAGGCTGCGCCGTCAGTATTCCGCTGACGGGCGGCGCAGCAGCAGCTCTTGCCGTCTCCCTCCTCCGCATGGGTCCATGGGCCTCCTGCGGCGAAGACAGCGGCCTCTTCCCCTTGCTCGTCTGGGCCGGTGGAGTCGCTGTTGCCGGCGGCATGCACTCCTCCCTGATGGGGGGAATGGCCTCAGCGGTAACGCTGAAGCTTGAGGGAGGGGTCCGCATCAGAGACCTCCTCGGCGCGAAGCTTATCCCCTGGCGCAACTCCTCCAGGCAGCGCAGCTCTTCCTCTCTCTTTGACAGCTCCTCATCAATCGCCAATTGAATGGCTGACGGGGCGTCCTGGAAGGCCTCACCTTCCTCGTCATCCGCCATCTCTACCTACCCTAAACCAGTCCTACAACTACTAGCTACCCCTGCTATCCACTAACCTACCCAATTTGAAACCTAGCTATACCCTACTAAAAGTTCCTAACTTAATAAATAAAGTTATAGTAGATAGGGACACCCACCACCTCCCATGGCCCCACCGACATCAAGTCATATGGGCCGAATCTCAAGGAGACGGCTGCGGACATAGCCCGTCTAGATAGACACGCTATCACCGCAGTCGCTGCTTGACTCCTTTACAAGTTATCTCGTCCTGTCCCTCTTATGCCTTTCCCCCCATTCTGGGGCGGCTTCCTAGCATGCCCCTCTATTGGGCTGACAGCACACGAACGGCTTCGCTGCCCGACCCTGGCAGACTCCACTCATTCGAGCGCGCTCCTCATCGTATGCCACTCGTGTGCGAAGTCCCTGAGCCGCCGGAAGTTGGCCTCCGAGGCCACGAGATCGCCGTAGTACACCGGTCCCTCCTCCAGGCGAGTGATCCCATCCATCATCTTACACCGCTGTTCCTCATACATAGGGCATCGCCACAGAATGTGGTCTAAGCATTCGTCTTCTTCACCACAGTAGCACACGCTTACCTCGCACAGCTTCATTTCATACAGTCTCTTACGAAAACATCCATGCCCCGTCAAAATCTGGGAGACTTGATAGTCCGGCTCAACCCAGGTTGCCCTGAGCCTCGCCGCCACGTCCGGGAAGAATCGATAGAGTTCCCTACCCTTGTCCTCCGCTGCCCATCGCCGCTGCCAATTGGCTACGGCGTCGTCCGCGATATCCCTCCTTCCCGTCCTGAACACGTCCCGCGGTAAATAGCGAATGTCATCGATCGAACCCGCCCGAATCACCTCGAGGTCGGCCGGTAGCACGCCCGCTAGGACCGGTAGTGCCGCGGTGCTGACAGACCGGTACGCTTTCGTCAGAAGGACTAGCGCTGGCCTCTGGGTCCTCAATAAAGCCGACCTGTTCACGTGCATAGTCGCGCGCCTCCACCAGCACCCCGCCGCGTAAGTCACTATGGGGACAAAAATGCCTTTGTACAGGACCTTAAGGGCCCTGTACCTGATGCCCCAGGATGTAGCCGAGACGCGCGACATCTTGCCCAGTCCAGCCGCAGCCCGCTCGCCGATGGACTTGGCGTGCTCCGCGAATGACAGGCTTGCGTCGATCACCACACCCAGGACTTTGGTCGAAAGTACGCTCTTGACTGAGATCCCACCGAGCCTGATTGTGGGAGGGCGCTTGGACAGCCCCCCCCTCAAGGTCATGGAGTACGACTTTGAGGGGGAGAAGCCCAGTCTATTTCGAGCCCCCCACCCAGAAATTAATGCCATGGCGCACGAAGCAGAGGCCTCTATGCCGGCTCGAGAGTCAGACTCGATGAGAATCGTTACATCATCCGCGTACGCAACCACCTTGACACCGTCCGGGTAAGGCAACCGAAGCAAGTCATCGAGGAGGAGGTTCCACAGTGGTGGTCCCACTACAGAACCCTGCGGGCATCCCATGGTCGACGTTTTCCACACAACCCCGCTCCCGGCGAAGAGCCCGACTCGCCGGTTGGCAAAGTACGCCGCCAACATCCTATAGATGTTTGGCGGGCACCCTCCGCTCTTCGCCTTGAGCAGGATCATGGGCCACCATGCATTGTCGAAGGCCCCAGAGATATCTAAAAACACGGCCTGGACGTACTTGGACCGGCTTTCGTGCGCCGTGCTCACTATCTCGTTCAGTGCCGTCAGCGTAGACCGACCCCGAGAGAATCCGTGCTGGCTCGACGAGACACCCTGCGTCAATGACGGCGCACACAGTAAGATGACGCGCTCCAAGATCTTTCCCAGGACAGGAAGTAGGGTAATGGGCCGATACGCTTTGGGATCGGTAAGAGGCCTGTCGTTGCCCTTCGGCAGAACAATGAGTCGGCCGTCCTTCCACGCATCAGGGAAGATACCCTCCGTGACGCACAAGCCGAACATGTGTGTCAGCTCGGCGCTTGCGACTTGCCACACATGCCCGACCATACGCGCCGTAATCCCGTCGATCCCCGGTGCCGTGTTAGGGAGATCCTTGACTATTTTCCCCAGATCCTGACTTGAAGGAGGAGGCGCATCCCGACCAGCCGGGATGCAGGCAGCCATCACTCGCACTTGGCGGTGATATCCCGAGTCTACCGTCAGATCATCGTCGGGGCAAAGAGCACCAACTAGGCCGCGCATGGCAGCGCCCGCATCCTCGGCGTACCCCTCCGCAAACCTCGTGCCATTTACGACATTAGGCGGTGGTCTGAACCTTCCGCTGGCTGCGCGGTAAGCCAGACCCCAAGGGTCTTGGTTTCCCGAATCGGCTAGTTTGCGAAAGAAGTCGAGCTGCGCCTTCTCCATCAATAACCTGTAGCTACTG
>OX637525.1:2777500-2787500 GCA_951799955.1 Apamea anceps
TGTTTTTGGATTTTATTCACGTTCACGCGCGTCGTGTGAGTGTGTACTTTTTTTACGAGTAACACAACACCGCTTTGCGTTGCACGTTAATGATCCTTCCGCAGGTTCCCCTACGGAAACCTTGTTACGACTTTTACTTCCTCTAAATGATCAAGTTTGGTCAACTTCCCAGCAACGCCGACGGCCGTGAAGCCACCGCGTGTCGGTCCGAAGACCTCACTAAATCATTCAATCGGTAGTAGCGACGGGCGGTGTGTACAAAGGGCAGGGACGTAATCAACGCGAGCTTATGACTCGCGCTTACTAGGAATTCCTCGTTTATGGGGGATAATTGCAAACCCCAATCCCCAGCACGAAGGAGTTTCAGCGGGTTGCCCGGGCCTCTAGGCCAGGGAGAACATGCTGATTCCTTCAGTGTAGCGCGCGTGCGGCCCAGGACATCTAAGGGCATCACAGACCTGTTATTGCTCAATCTCGTGCGGCTCGAAGCCGCCGGTCCCTCTAAGAAGAATTTTAATACGTCGCCAGTGAGTTGCGTGACGGAGCCACGCACACCTAAATGACGACGCCTATTTAGCAGGCTAGAGTCTCGTTCGTTACCGGAATTAACCAGACAAATCGCTCCACCAACTAAGAACGGCCATGCACCACCACCCACCGAATCAAGAAAGAGCTGTTAATCTGTCAATCCTTCCGGTGTCCGGGCCTGGTGAGATTTCCCGTGTTGAGTCAAATTAAGCCGCAGGCTCCACTCCTGGTGGTGCCCTTCCGTCAATTCCTTTAAGTTTCAGCTTTGCAACCATACTCCCCCCGGAGTCCAAAATCTTTGGTTTCCCGGAAGCTGCCCGCCGAGCCATTGTAGTAACGTCGGCGGATCGCTAGATGACATATTTACGGTTAGAACTAGGGCGGTATCTAATCGCCTTCGAACCTCTAACTTTCGTTCTTGATTGATGAAAACACCTTTGGCAAATGCTTTCGCTGATGTTCGTCTTGCGACGATCCAAGAATTTCACCTCTAACGTCGCAATACGAATGCCCCCAGTTATCCCTATTAATCATTACCTCGGAGTTCTGAAAACCAACAAAATAGAACCGAGATCATATTCTATTATTCCATGCACGAAATATTCAAGCAGCATTTTGAGCCCGCTTTGAGCACTCTAATTTGTTCAAAGTAAAATTGTCGGCCCACCTCGACACTCATTGAAGAGCACCGCGATAGGATTTTGATATTGAACCGACGTTTGACCGACGGCTCACCGACGATATGCTCCGCAGACGTGTCAGTATCACCGCGGATGCGGTGCACCGACAGCGCGGCGCACAAATGCAACTACGAGCTTTTTAACCGCAACAATTTTAGTATACGCTATTGGAGCTGGAATTACCGCGGCTGCTGGCACCAGACTTGCCCTCCAATTGTTCCTCGTTAAAATATTTAAAGTGTACTCATTCCGATTACGAGGCCTCGTAAGAGTCCCGTATCGTTATTTTTCGTCACTACCTCCCCGTGCCGGGAGTGGGTAATTTGCGCGCCTGCTGCCTTCCTTGGATGTGGTAGCCGTTTCTCAGGCTCCCTCTCCGGAATCGAACCCTGATTCCCCGTTACCCGTGACAACCATGGTAGTCGCAGAAACTACCATCGAAAGTTGATAAGGCAGACATTTGAAAGATGCGTCGCCGGTACTGGACCATGCGATCGGCAAAAGTTATCCAGATTCATCAAAATTAACGACTTCGGACGCGAGGCCCTCCGTCGATTGGTTTTGATCTAATAAAAGCACTCATCCCATCACTGGTCAGAGTTCTGATTGCATGTATTAGCTCTAGAATTACCACAGTTATCCAAGTAACTGAGTAAGATCTAAGGAACCAAAACTGATATATTGAGCCATTCGCGGTATCGCCTTAATACGGCTTGCACTGAGACATGCATGGCTTAATCTTTGAGACAAGCATATAACTACTGGCAGGATCAACCAGGGAGCTTCGTTATAAGAGATATATCGACGCGCGCCGAGCACACGCCGACACAACCGCCAACCGCCGCACCAAACACCGCACCAGGCGGCGCGGCGGGCGGCAGCGGCACGTCGACGGAGAGGCGCGCATTGAATAATCCTCATTCCCGAGCGTTCGCGGTCGTAAAGACGCAAACGCACACGGGCGAGCTCTGTGTGTAAATTTTAGAATTTTTGGGTCGCACGCGCGAACGTCTGAACGCATATATCTCAACGCGCCAGACGCGCTGCGCGCGCATAAGGGCGTTGACGTTCATGATGAACATGAACAGAAAAGCCCCCATGTGGAACGTTCGTACCGAGACGAGTTCACGTGTGTAAAATTTGTTAACACATTCGCGACATTCATATACGATTCCGCCCGGAATCTATAGAGTGCCTCACATCAGAAATCTTATAAAAGAGCATAAACTCATTAGACGTGACGAACTTATAGAACGCGTCCGAGCGCCGGTCGAACGTCACGCCGTTCAAATCATTTCATACAACGACCGTTTACCTTGCATACGGAGACGCGCATAAAACGCGATCCGTCGGTCCACACAGTTCATCATCCATCATCATCATCGGTCGGTAGAAACACTCTTCCCCGTCCGTGTATACAACACCACCCCGACCGAGACGACGACTCTCACATCGCATCAGCGGATCACAAACTACGAAACACGAAAGATTCGTTCCGTCCGCCAGCGCCGCTCCGTCCTTTTGCTCGGACGTCGCGTCGCCTGACACATATGTGAAACTCGAAAACGATGTGATCGGGCTATTCGTTGACCGACATAATAATGTACATACGTGAACGGAGTGCAGGTGCATGTGCGTGACTGAATAATAACCTAGAGATCAATCCTAGAGCACCCGCCCCTATGGTGGACGACGACACTACCCCTTCCCCCCCCCCCCCCCCCCGCCCGCCTCCCCCCTCTACAACAGGCCCCCGCGCGTGTGTGTCTGTGATTATAATTCCCAAACCAAAATCCGAGAACCACCCCAACCCCCCCCCCCCCCCCCCCTCCCCCCTGTACCCCAGGTCTGTCTGTGATTATAATTCCCAAACCAAAATCCGACAACCACCCCAACACACACACACCCCCCCCCCCCCCCCCCCCGGCGCCGCCGCCGCCGCTCCAGCAAACGTGACACGTCCGCCTGAAAAAAAAAACCAAAAAAAAAATTATAATAATTATCTTTGCTCCCTACGTCCAAGAGGTTCAGTTGGGTTTTGTTTAGTCGGTACCGATGTTCATTCGACATTGGACATGTCATGCAACATGTGCCGGCGCCGTGTATACAAAAAAACAAAAAAAAAAAAAAAAATAAAAGACCTATCTAGTAGTGATCAGTGTGATTCGATATCACATTCATTAAATGTATAAACAAAGATAATAATAATTAATAGATAACTTCTACAAGCACGTCGTTGTGAAAGTGAAAAGAAAATTTTTTGGTCCTACGGTGCCGAGTGCGCGTTGGTTGTTACTTGGTCCCCAACCTGTGTTCAAATGTGTTCACATAATGTTACAGGGTCGTCCTGCTGTAAAAGAACACCGTCTAGTCCGTCTGCCTGCATGGTGTGTCAGCCAGACCAGCGGTGTCGGGCTGCCGCCGCCGGTCGCCGGTGAGCGTCGCGCTGGGATGTTGCCGTTCGCGTATTAAACGTGCGCGTGCGCTGTGCAACGACCGGACGCCGCTCCTCCGTGAGGTTCGTGTATTAAATCGGATTCCGTTCGTGTATTAAATTCGAAGGTTTCTTCGCGCCGCGCGAGCGGCGGGGGATATTTTTTTTTTTTCTCTCTCTCTCTCTCTCTCTTCTTTATACTTTGAACATTTTCCTCCGAAAAGGGAATTATTCCTGTGTTCGTGTTATAATCGATGTCCATATCGTACATGCAACCCCACTGTTTCTAACTATATCATTGAAACTATTTATTATTTATAACGCACGACGAGTGCACACCATCGTACGTCACACACTATAGAAACAAGAGTATACATTAGATAGCAGAAGTACCGTATAATAATACATGTCGATCATCGTCCTCGGACGAATCACCTGGCGTAGGGCTGAGTCTCAACAGATCGCAGCACGACGCTGCTCTACCGAGCACAACACCCCGCCAGGAACGGAAGTCGTCTACAGACTATTCCGAGCCCCGACATCGAACTGAGGTAAATTCGGACCTTCGGAGCCGTGATGCACGCGTTAAACGGACAGCATCGATCTCCGCGATCCAAATGGGCTTCGACGTCGCACCTCACGTGGTGAAGCGCGACTAGTAAAGTCACATTGTTTAGAGCCTCCCGACTCTCGGGGCTCCACAGTGAGCATATCCTTGCCGGATTCGGCTAGGCTGGCTTCGGCCTTAGAGGCGTTCAGGCATAATCCCGCGGATGGTAGCTTCGCACCACCGGCCGCTCGGCCGAGTGCATGAACCAAATGTCCGAAACTGCGGTTCCTCTCGTACTGAGCAGTATTACTATCGCAACGACAAGCCATCAGTAGGGTAAAACTAACCTGTCTCACGACGGTCTAAACCCAGCTCACGTTCCCTTTTGATGGGTGAACAATCCAACGCTTGGCGAATTTTGCTTCGCAATGATAGGAAGAGCCGACATCGAAGGATCAAAAAGCAACGTCGCTATGAACGCTTGGCTGCCACAAGCCAGTTATCCCTGTGGTAACTTTTCTGGCACCTCTTGCTAAAAACTCTTTATACTAAAGGATCGATAGGCCGTGCTTTCGCAGTCCCTATGCGTACTGAACATCTGGATCAAGCCAGCTTTTGCCCTTTTGCTCCACGCGAGGTTTCTGTCCTCGCTGAGCTGGCCTTAGGACACCTGCGTTATTCTTTGACAGATGTACCGCCCCAGTCAAACTACCCGCCTGGCAGTGTCCTCGAACCGGATCACGCGGGAGTTGTACGGCGACGAGCGTTGCCGCCACGTCGCCACTCTGCACGCTTGGAACGAAACACCGTGCGCCCGCCGATATTATCGACCGCGCACCGCTTCCGCCCAACCGAGTAAGTAATGAAACAATGAAAGTAGTGGTTTTTCAGCGACGATCGCGCGAACGATCTCCCACTTATGCTACACCTCTCATGTCTCCTTACAATGCCAGACTAGAGTCAAGCTCAACAGGGTCTTCTTTCCCCGCTGATTCTCCCAAGCCCGTTCCCTTGGCTGTGGTTTCGCTAGATAGTAGATAGGGACACCCACCACCTCCCATGGCCCCACCGACATCAAGTCATATGGGCCGAATCTCAAGGAGACGGCTGCGGACATAGCCCGTCTAGATAGACACGCTATCACCGCAGTCGCTGCTTGACTCCTTTACAAGTTATCTCGTCCTGTCCCTCTTATGCCTTTCCCCCCATTCTGGGGCGGCTTCCTAGCATGCCCCTCTATTGGGCTGACAGCACACGAACGGCTTCGCTGCCCGACCCTGGCAGACTCCACTCATTCGAGCGCGCTCCTCATCGTATGCCACTCGTGTGCGAAGTCCCTGAGCCGCCGGAAGTTGGCCTCCGAGGCCACGAGATCGCCGTAGTACACCGGTCCCTCCTCCAGGCGAGTGATCCCATCCATCATCTTACACCGCTGTTCCTCATACATAGGGCATCGCCACAGAATGTGGTCTAAGCATTCGTCTTCTTCACCACAGTAGCACACGCTTACCTCGCACAGCTTCATTTCATACAGTCTCTTACGAAAACATCCATGCCCCGTCAAAATCTGGGAGACTTGATAGTCCGGCTCAACCCAGGTTGCCCTGAGCCTCGCCGCCACGTCCGGGAAGAATCGATAGAGTTCCCTACCCTTGTCCTCCGCTGCCCATCGCCGCTGCCAATTGGCTACGGCGTCGTCCGCGATATCCCTCCTTCCCGTCCTGAACACGTCCCGCGGTAAATAGCGAATGTCATCGATCGAACCCGCCCGAATCACCTCGAGGTCGGCCGGTAGCACGCCCGCTAGGACCGGTAGTGCCGCGGTGCTGACAGACCGGTACGCTTTCGTCAGAAGGACTAGCGCTGGCCTCTGGGTCCTCAATAAAGCCGACCTGTTCACGTGCATAGTCGCGCGCCTCCACCAGCACCCCGCCGCGTAAGTCACTATGGGGACAAAAATGCCTTTGTACAGGACCTTAAGGGCCCTGTACCTGATGCCCCAGGATGTAGCCGAGACGCGCGACATCTTGCCCAGTCCAGCCGCAGCCCGCTCGCCGATGGACTTGGCGTGCTCCGCGAATGACAGGCTTGCGTCGATCACCACACCCAGGACTTTGGTCGAAAGTACGCTCTTGACTGAGATCCCACCGAGCCTGATTGTGGGAGGGCGCTTGGACAGCCCCCCCCTCAAGGTCATGGAGTACGACTTTGAGGGGGAGAAGCCCAGTCTATTTCGAGCCCCCCACCCAGAAATTAATGCCATGGCGCACGAAGCAGAGGCCTCTATGCCGGCTCGAGAGTCAGACTCGATGAGAATCGTTACATCATCCGCGTACGCAACCACCTTGACACCGTCCGGGTAAGGCAACCGAAGCAAGTCATCGAGGAGGAGGTTCCACAGTGGTGGTCCCACTACAGAACCCTGCGGGCATCCCATGGTCGACGTTTTCCACACAACCCCGCTCCCGGCGAAGAGCCCGACTCGCCGGTTGGCAAAGTACGCCGCCAACATCCTATAGATGTTTGGCGGGCACCCCCCGCTCTTCGCCTTGAGCAGGATCATGGGCCACCATGCATTGTCGAAGGCCCCAGAGATATCTAAAAACACGGCCTGGACGTACTTGGACCGGCTTTCGTGCGCCGTGCTCACTATCTCGTTCAGTGCCGTCAGCGTAGACCGACCCCGAGAGAATCCGTGCTGGCTCGACGAGACACCCTGCGTCAATGACGGCGCACACAGTAAGATGACGCGCTCCAAGATCTTTCCCAGGACAGGAAGTAGGGTAATGGGCCGATACGCTTTGGGATCGGTAAGAGGCCTGTCGTTGCCCTTCGGCAGAACAATGAGTCGGCCGTCCTTCCACGCATCAGGGAAGATACCCTCCGTGACGCACAAGCCGAACATGTGTGTCAGCTCGGCGCTTGCGACTTGCCACACATGCCCGACCATACGCGCCGTAATCCCGTCGATCCCCGGTGCCGTGTTAGGGAGATCCTTGACTATTTTCCCCAGATCCTGACTTGAAGGAGGAGGCGCATCCCGACCAGCCGGGATGCAGGCAGCCATCACTCGCACTTGGCGGTGATATCCCGAGTCTACCGTCAGATCATCGTCGGGGCAAAGAGCACCAACTAGGCCGCGCATGGCAGCGCCCGCATCCTCGGCGTACCCCTCCGCAAACCTCGTGCCATTTACGACATTAGGCGGTGGTCTGAACCTTCCGCTGGCTGCGCGGTAAGCCAGACCCCAAGGGTCTTGGTTTCCCGAATCGGCTAGTTTGCGAAAGAAGTCGAGCTGCGCCTTCTCCATCAATAACCTGTAGCTACTGCGACACTCATGAAACGCCTGTCTCGCACACTCTTCCAGAGCCCCGCCTCTCTTCCTCGCCAGCTGCCAGACTTTCCTCTTCTGGTTGTGCCTTTTACGCATGGCCTCCAACGAGGGAGACCACCATTCATACCCTTTCGCTTTCTTACCATCACCACATGTACCCAAGCACTCACCCGCCGTCCACGCGATGATTCGCGTGAACTCCTTGCAGATAGTCGACACATCCTTCCTCCAGTCGATCCTGCCCACACGCTCGTGGATCATCGCCTGGAATCGGCCCCAGTCCACCCCGCGCTCCCGGAACCTTATTGGCGCAGCCGACGGCTCCTCGATCGTAGCGGCGTTCTGGTCCCGTGCCCCACATAGCCTGAAGGTGATGAGTCGGTGGTCGCTGCAACTCGCGTGCTCGTGCACCGTCCAGTCCGCAAGTCTGATACCTCTAGTGGAGAAGGTCACGTCAATGTTGGACTCTCCATTGGCAGTGGCGAAGGTTGGTGGCTGGTCTGCGAGGTTGTGCACCACCAAGTCTTGGGCCAACAGAAAGCCCTCCATGTGCTCCCGACGACGTGCCACTTCGCGGCCTCTTCCGACGTAATGGCGCGGCATACAATGCCACAAGGGTGAATGGGCGTTGGTATCCGCCCCCACGAGCACGCGATGCCCCCGTAGCTTGTTCAGTACCCTGGTAAGGTGCTCCAGGTGGGTCGAAATGTCCTCAGAGTACTGGAAGTATGCGCTGACTATGTATACGGGTGTACCCCTCCAGGCTATGTGGCACACCATGCAGTGGCTCGTCGACAGATGATGTAGTACCGCGCCTATCACGTCGAGGCGCGGCAAGTAAATTCCTGCCTTGGGAGGTGACCCCTCGGGCAGGAGCAGCTGCCCCATGTGCGCCACCGATGATTGTTGCGCCGCGTAGGGCTCCTGCACCAAGACCACATCTAGGCCCAAGTCCGCGGCGATCGCGGGGAGCTCCGACGTAGCTGCGGCCGAGCCCTGCAGGTTCAGCTGCCCTATGGTGAGGCTAGCCATAGTGGGTGCTATTGACTGACCTCCTCTCGGCGTGCACTCGGGCAGGACAGTCCCTCGACGCAGTACGGTGCGTGCTGGACTCCTTGCTGCGGAACCTCTTGCACGTGGCGCACACCGACGTCTCCGCTTGGCACTCCTGGCTCTTGTGTCCTTCCTCCCCGCAGTTGCCACATACCATGGCCTTGGCCCTGCAGTATTTTTCTGGGTGCCCGTACAGTTGGCACCTGCTGCAGCAGGTCACGTCCACGTGGTCCGTGACCTCGACCACGTCCCACCCAATGTAAACCCGCTCCCGGGTAATTAGGGCCCGGCGCAACTCAGGGGACGCTTGGCAGACCCACTTGGTCCTGCCGTTGTGACGGTTCCTCTTGAAGAGCGGCCGCAACTCGCTGGTCACCTTCTCCGTCGTCCACGTAGGGTCCTCCTGCAGGTTCTGCTCGACCAACTCCTTGATGACCACAGCCGTGGTGGTCTCCCTGTCGATGCCAGTCAGGGCGATGAGTGGCTGCCTGGACGTTGGCTCCGCCGTACGCAGCGTGGCTGGGACCGCTTTTCGGAGGGCATTTGCCGCCACCGCAGAGGTCGTCTGCACGACGATCCCCGCATTCCCAACCTTCCTTAGACCCGCCACTTGGATGCCCAGCGATGCTGGGTTCACCGCCACGCGTAGCGCCTCCTTTGTGTCTTCGGAGGTCTTGAGCGAGTCCTTCTGGTCCTCGGCGGGGTAGATAGCTACCGCGGGACCCGGCGGGCGCACAATGGGCACCGGATTTGAGTTCCTGCCCAGGCGGAGCGCGTTGGCGAAGGATTTCGCGGCTGAGGGAGCGGCATCTGGTGGGGGCGCCACCGCCGCCCGCTCAGCTCTTGCATTCGCCGCGACCAGTCGGAGGGTGAGGTGCGTTATTACCGCACTCAACCTCTCGGTGAGTGCTCCGATGGTCGCCACCTCGTCCTTGTTTAGTTTGGAGGTCTTCGACCGCACCGCCTCCATGATGCCCCTGGTGCTGCTCGTGGCGATACCGGCCAGCTGTTCGACTGGCGCTGACTCCAGCGGGTCCGTCGCGCATACCACGGCACTAGGCGCCGCAGCCGGGGCCACGGTCGCCTGAACCGACTCCTGAGGTGGTGCCGGAGATGCGGTTAGAAGTCCGCCAATGGGAGGGACCTCAGTCTTCCGCTCTGCCCTTCTCGCAACCCTACGTCGAACCGCTTCCTGCACGTCCTCCGGAGACGTCAGCGGGTGCTTGGGGTTTCTGTGTGGCAGTGGCTCGTCCTGAAGCTGATCCTGGGGGGGTGGTGACAGGTCCATCAGCGTGCGCGTGGGTAAGTAGGCCTCAGGGGGCGAGCGCGCCAGCGATTGCCGTGGGTTGAAAAAGCCACGGCCCTCGCGCCGCAACTCCTCGAGCGCCTGCAGCTCTTCCTCTTTATCCGCAATTGAGGCC
>OX637525.1:2792500-2795000 GCA_951799955.1 Apamea anceps
ACAAAGGGCAGGGACGTAATCAACGCGAGCTTATGACTCGCGCTTACTAGGAATTCCTCGTTTATGGGGGATAATTGCAAACCCCAATCCCCAGCACGAAGGAGTTTCAGCGGGTTGCCCGGGCCTCTAGGCCAGGGAGAACATGCTGATTCCTTCAGTGTAGCGCGCGTGCGGCCCAGGACATCTAAGGGCATCACAGACCTGTTATTGCTCAATCTCGTGCGGCTCGAAGCCGCCGGTCCCTCTAAGAAGAATTTTAATACGTCGCCAGTGAGTTGCGTGACGGAGCCACGCACACCTAAATGACGACGCCTATTTAGCAGGCTAGAGTCTCGTTCGTTACCGGAATTAACCAGACAAATCGCTCCACCAACTAAGAACGGCCATGCACCACCACCCACCGAATCAAGAAAGAGCTGTTAATCTGTCAATCCTTCCGGTGTCCGGGCCTGGTGAGATTTCCCGTGTTGAGTCAAATTAAGCCGCAGGCTCCACTCCTGGTGGTGCCCTTCCGTCAATTCCTTTAAGTTTCAGCTTTGCAACCATACTCCCCCCGGAGTCCAAAATCTTTGGTTTCCCGGAAGCTGCCCGCCGAGCCATTGTAGTAACGTCGGCGGATCGCTAGATGACATATTTACGGTTAGAACTAGGGCGGTATCTAATCGCCTTCGAACCTCTAACTTTCGTTCTTGATTGATGAAAACACCTTTGGCAAATGCTTTCGCTGATGTTCGTCTTGCGACGATCCAAGAATTTCACCTCTAACGTCGCAATACGAATGCCCCCAGTTATCCCTATTAATCATTACCTCGGAGTTCTGAAAACCAACAAAATAGAACCGAGATCATATTCTATTATTCCATGCACGAAATATTCAAGCAGCATTTTGAGCCCGCTTTGAGCACTCTAATTTGTTCAAAGTAAAATTGTCGGCCCACCTCGACACTCATTGAAGAGCACCGCGATAGGATTTTGATATTGAACCGACGTTTGACCGACGGCTCACCGACGATATGCTCCGCAGACGTGTCAGTATCACCGCGGATGCGGTGCACCGACAGCGCGGCGCACAAATGCAACTACGAGCTTTTTAACCGCAACAATTTTAGTATACGCTATTGGAGCTGGAATTACCGCGGCTGCTGGCACCAGACTTGCCCTCCAATTGTTCCTCGTTAAAATATTTAAAGTGTACTCATTCCGATTACGAGGCCTCGTAAGAGTCTCGTATCGTTATTTTTCGTCACTACCTCCCCGTGCCGGGAGTGGGTAATTTGCGCGCCTGCTGCCTTCCTTGGATGTGGTAGCCGTTTCTCAGGCTCCCTCTCCGGAATCGAACCCTGATTCCCCGTTACCCGTGACAACCATGGTAGTCGCAGAAACTACCATCGAAAGTTGATAAGGCAGACATTTGAAAGATGCGTCGCCGGTACTGGACCATGCGATCGGCAAAAGTTATCCAGATTCATCAAAATTAACGACTTCGGACGCGAGGCCCTCCGTCGATTGGTTTTGATCTAATAAAAGCACTCATCCCATCACTGGTCAGAGTTCTGATTGCATGTATTAGCTCTAGAATTACCACAGTTATCCAAGTAACTGAGTAAGATCTAAGGAACCAAAACTGATATATTGAGCCATTCGCGGTATCGCCTTAATACGGCTTGCACTGAGACATGCATGGCTTAATCTTTGAGACAAGCATATAACTACTGGCAGGATCAACCAGGGAGCTTCGTTATAAGAGATATATCGACGCGCGCCGAGCACACGCCGACACAACCGCCAACCGCCGCACCAAACACCGCACCAGGCGGCGCGGCGGGCGGCAGCGGCACGTCGACGGAGAGGCGCGCATTGAATAATCCTCATTCCCGAGCGTTCGCGGTCGTAAAGACGCAAACGCACACGGGCGAGCTCTGTGTGTAAATTTTAGAATTTTTGGGTCGCACGCGCGAACGTCTGAACGCATATATCTCAACGCGCCAGACGCGCTGCGCGCGCATAAGGGCGTTGACGTTCATGATGAACATGAACAGAAAAGCCCCCATGTGGAACGTTCGTACCGAGACGAGTTCACGTGTGTAAAATTTGTTAACACATTCGCGACATTCATATACGATTCCGCCCGGAATCTATAGAGTGCCTCACATCAGAAATCTTATAAAAGAGCATAAACTCATTAGACGTGACGAACTTATAGAACGCGTCCGAGCGCCGGTCGAACGTCACGCCGTTCAAATCATTTCATACAACGACCGTTTACCTTGCATACGGAGACGCGCATAAAACGCGATCCGTCGGTCCACACAGTTCATCATCCATCATCATCATCGGTCGGTAGAAACACTCTTCCCCGTCCGTGTATACAACACCACCCCGACCGAGACGACGACTCTCACATCGCATCAGCGGATCACAAACTACGAAACACGAAAGATTCGTTCCGTCCGCCAGCGCCGCTCCGTCCTTTTGCTCGGACGTCGCGTCGCCTGACACA
>OX637525.1:2802500-2827500 GCA_951799955.1 Apamea anceps
CGTCGCAATACGAATGCCCCCAGTTATCCCTATTAATCATTACCTCGGAGTTCTGAAAACCAACAAAATAGAACCGAGATCATATTCTATTATTCCATGCACGAAATATTCAAGCAGCATTTTGATTGAGCCCGCTTTGAGCACTCTAATTTGTTCAAAGTAAAATTGTCGGCCCACCTCGACACTCATTGAAGAGCACCGCGATAGGATTTTGATATTGAACCGACGTTTGACCGACGGCTCACCGACGATATGCTCCGCAGACGTGTCAGTATCACCGCGGATGCGGTGCACCGACAGCGCGGCGCACAAATGCAACTACGAGCTTTTTAACCGCAACAATTTTAGTATACGCTATTGGAGCTGGAATTACCGCGGCTGCTGGCACCAGACTTGCCCTCCAATTGTTCCTCGTTAAAATATTTAAAGTGTACTCATTCCGATTACGAGGCCTCGTAAGAGTCCCGTATCGTTATTTTTCGTCACTACCTCCCCGTGCCGGGAGTGGGTAATTTGCGCGCCTGCTGCCTTCCTTGGATGTGGTAGCCGTTTCTCAGGCTCCCTCTCCGGAATCGAACCCTGATTCCCCGTTACCCGTGACAACCATGGTAGTCGCAGAAACTACCATCGAAAGTTGATAAGGCAGACATTTGAAAGATGCGTCGCCGGTACTGGACCATGCGATCGGCAAAAGTTATCCAGATTCATCAAAATTAACGACTTCGGACGCGAGGCCCTCCGTCGATTGGTTTTGATCTAATAAAAGCACTCATCCCATCACTGGTCAGAGTTCTGATTGCATGTATTAGCTCTAGAATTACCACAGTTATCCAAGTAACTGAGTAAGATCTAAGGAACCAAAACTGATATATTGAGCCATTCGCGGTATCGCCTTAATACGGCTTGCACTGAGACATGCATGGCTTAATCTTTGAGACAAGCATATAACTACTGGCAGGATCAACCAGGGAGCTTCGTTATAAGAGATATATCGACGCGCGCCGAGCACACGCCGACACAACCGCCAACCGCCGCACCAAACACCGCACCAGGCGGCGCGGCGGGCGGCAGCGGCACGTCGACGGAGAGGCGCGCATTGAATAATCCTCATTCCCGAGCGTTCGCGGTCGTAAAGACGCAAACGCACACGGGCGAGCTCTGTGTGTAAATTTTAGAATTTTTGGGTCGCACGCGCGAACGTCTGAACGCATATATCTCAACGCGCCAGACGCGCTGCGCGCGCATAAGGGCGTTGACGTTCATGATGAACATGAACAGAAAAGCCCCCATGTGGAACGTTCGTACCGAGACGAGTTCACGTGTGTAAAATTTGTTAACACATTCGCGACATTCATATACGATTCCGCCCGGAATCTATAGAGTGCCTCACATCAGAAATCTTATAAAAGAGCATAAACTCATTAGACGTGACGAACTTATAGAACGCGTCCGAGCGCCGGTCGAACGTCACGCCGTTCAAATCATTTCATACAACGACCGTTTACCTTGCATACGGAGACGCGCATAAAACGCGATCCGTCGGTCCACACAGTTCATCATCCATCATCATCATCGGTCGGTAGAAACACTCTTCCCCGTCCGTGTATACAACACCACCCCGACCGAGACGACGACTCTCACATCGCATCAGCGGATCACAAACTACGAAACACGAAAGATTCGTTCCGTCCGCCAGCGCCGCTCCGTCCTTTTGCTCGGACGTCGCGTCGCCTGACACATATGTGAAACTCGAAAACGATGTGATCGGGCTATTCGTTGACCGACATAATAATGTACATACGTGAACGGAGTGCAGGTGCATGTGCGTGACTGAATAATAACCTAGAGATCAATCCTAGAGCACCCGCCCCTATGGTGGACGACGACACTACCCCTTCCCCCCCCCCCCCCCCCCCGCCCGCCTCCCCCCTCTACAACAGGCCCCCGCGCGTGTGTGTCTGTGATTATAATTCCCAAACCAAAATCCGAGAACCACCCCAACCCCCCCCCCCCCCCCCCTCCCCCCTGTACCCCAGGTCTGTCTGTGATTATAATTCCCAAACCAAAATCCGACAACCACCCCAACACACACACACCCCCCCCCCCCCCCCCCCGGCGCCGCCGCCGCCGCCGCCGCCGCCGCCGCCGCCGCTCCAGCAAACGTGACACGTCCGCCTGAAAAAAAAAACCAAAAAAAAAATTATAATAATTATCTTTGCTCCCTACGTCCAAGAGGTTCAGTTGGGTTTTGTTTAGTCGGTACCGATGTTCATTCGACATTGGACATGTCATGCAACATGTGCCGGCGCCGTGTATACAAAAAAACAAAAAAAAAAAAAAAAATAAAAGACCTATCTAGTAGTGATCAGTGTGATTCGATATCACATTCATTAAATGTATAAACAAAGATAATAATAATTAATAGATAACTTCTACAAGCACGTCGTTGTGAAAGTGAAAAGAAAATTTTTTGGTCCTACGGTGCCGAGTGCGCGTTGGTTGTTACTTGGTCCCCAACCTGTGTTCAAATGTGTTCACATAATGTTACAGGGTCGTCCTGCTGTAAAAGAACACCGTCTAGTCCGTCTGCCTGCATGGTGTGTCAGCCAGACCAGCGGTGTCGGGCTGCCGCCGCCGGTCGCCGGTGAGCGTCGCGCTGGGATGTTGCCGTTCGCGTATTAAACGTGCGCGTGCGCTGTGCAACGACCGGACGCCGCTCCTCCGTGAGGTTCGTGTATTAAATCGGATTCCGTTCGTGTATTAAATTCGAAGGTTTCTTCGCGCCGCGCGAGCGGCGGGGGATATTTTTTTTTTTTCTCTCTCTCTCTCTCTCTCTTCTTTATACTTTGAACATTTTCCTCCGAAAAGGGAATTATTCCTGTGTTCGTGTTATAATCGATGTCCATATCGTACATGCAACCCCACTGTTTCTAACTATATCATTGAAACTATTTATTATTTATAACGCACGACGAGTGCACACCATCGTACGTCACACACTATAGAAACAAGAGTATACATTAGATAGCAGAAGTACCGTATAATAATACATGTCGATCATCGTCCTCGGACGAATCACCTGGCGTAGGGCTGAGTCTCAACAGATCGCAGCACGACGCTGCTCTACCGAGCACAACACCCCGCCAGGAACGGAAGTCGTCTACAGACTATTCCGAGCCCCGACATCGAACTGAGGTAAATTCGGACCTTCGGAGCCGTGATGCACGCGTTAAACGGACAGCATCGATCTCCGCGATCCAAATGGGCTTCGACGTCGCACCTCACGTGGTGAAGCGCGACTAGTAAAGTCACATTGTTTAGAGCCTCCCGACTCTCGGGGCTCCACAGTGAGCATATCCTTGCCGGATTCGGCTAGGCTGGCTTCGGCCTTAGAGGCGTTCAGGCATAATCCCGCGGATGGTAGCTTCGCACCACCGGCCGCTCGGCCGAGTGCATGAACCAAATGTCCGAAACTGCGGTTCCTCTCGTACTGAGCAGTATTACTATCGCAACGACAAGCCATCAGTAGGGTAAAACTAACCTGTCTCACGACGGTCTAAACCCAGCTCACGTTCCCTTTTGATGGGTGAACAATCCAACGCTTGGCGAATTTTGCTTCGCAATGATAGGAAGAGCCGACATCGAAGGATCAAAAAGCAACGTCGCTATGAACGCTTGGCTGCCACAAGCCAGTTATCCCTGTGGTAACTTTTCTGGCACCTCTTGCTAAAAACTCTTTATACTAAAGGATCGATAGGCCGTGCTTTCGCAGTCCCTATGCGTACTGAACATCTGGATCAAGCCAGCTTTTGCCCTTTTGCTCCACGCGAGGTTTCTGTCCTCGCTGAGCTGGCCTTAGGACACCTGCGTTATTCTTTGACAGATGTACCGCCCCAGTCAAACTACCCGCCTGGCAGTGTCCTCGAACCGGATCACGCGGGAGTTGTACGGCGACGAGCGTTGCCGCCACGTCGCCACTCTGCACGCTTGGAACGAAACACCGTGCGCCCGCCGATATTATCGACCGCGCACCGCTTCCGCCCAACCGAGTAAGTAATGAAACAATGAAAGTAGTGGTTTTTCAGCGACGATCGCGCGAACGATCTCCCACTTATGCTACACCTCTCATGTCTCCTTACAATGCCAGACTAGAGTCAAGCTCAACAGGGTCTTCTTTCCCCGCTGATTCTCCCAAGCCCGTTCCCTTGGCTGTGGTTTCGCTAGATAGTAGATAGGGACACCCACCACCTCCCATGGCCCCACCGACATCAAGTCATATGGGCCGAATCTCAAGGAGACGGCTGCGGACATAGCCCGTCTAGATAGACACGCTATCACCGCAGTCGCTGCTTGACTCCTTTACAAGTTATCTCGTCCTGTCCCTCTTATGCCTTTCCCCCCATTCTGGGGCGGCTTCCTAGCATGCCCCTCTATTGGGCTGACAGCACACGAACGGCTTCGCTGCCCGACCCTGGCAGACTCCACTCATTCGAGCGCGCTCCTCATCGTATGCCACTCGTGTGCGAAGTCCCTGAGCCGCCGGAAGTTGGCCTCCGAGGCCACGAGATCGCCGTAGTACACCGGTCCCTCCTCCAGGCGAGTGATCCCATCCATCATCTTACACCGCTGTTCCTCATACATAGGGCATCGCCACAGAATGTGGTCTAAGCATTCGTCTTCTTCACCACAGTAGCACACGCTTACCTCGCACAGCTTCATTTCATACAGTCTCTTACGAAAACATCCATGCCCCGTCAAAATCTGGGAGACTTGATAGTCCGGCTCAACCCAGGTTGCCCTGAGCCTCGCCGCCACGTCCGGGAAGAATCGATAGAGTTCCCTACCCTTGTCCTCCGCTGCCCATCGCCGCTGCCAATTGGCTACGGCGTCGTCCGCGATATCCCTCCTTCCCGTCCTGAACACGTCCCGCGGTAAATAGCGAATGTCATCGATCGAACCCGCCCGAATCACCTCGAGGTCGGCCGGTAGCACGCCCGCTAGGACCGGTAGTGCCGCGGTGCTGACAGACCGGTACGCTTTCGTCAGAAGGACTAGCGCTGGCCTCTGGGTCCTCAATAAAGCCGACCTGTTCACGTGCATAGTCGCGCGCCTCCACCAGCACCCCGCCGCGTAAGTCACTATGGGGACAAAAATGCCTTTGTACAGGACCTTAAGGGCCCTGTACCTGATGCCCCAGGATGTAGCCGAGACGCGCGACATCTTGCCCAGTCCAGCCGCAGCCCGCTCGCCGATGGACTTGGCGTGCTCCGCGAATGACAGGCTTGCGTCGATCACCACACCCAGGACTTTGGTCGAAAGTACGCTCTTGACTGAGATCCCACCGAGCCTGATTGTGGGAGGGCGCTTGGACAGCCCCCCCCTCAAGGTCATGGAGTACGACTTTGAGGGGGAGAAGCCCAGTCTATTTCGAGCCCCCCACCCAGAAATTAATGCCATGGCGCACGAAGCAGAGGCCTCTATGCCGGCTCGAGAGTCAGACTCGATGAGAATCGTTACATCATCCGCGTACGCAACCACCTTGACACCGTCCGGGTAAGGCAACCGAAGCAAGTCATCGAGGAGGAGGTTCCACAGTGGTGGTCCCACTACAGAACCCTGCGGGCATCCCATGGTCGACGTTT
Organism: Apamea anceps; assembly: GCA_951799955.1. Taxonomy (NCBI): domain Eukaryota; kingdom Metazoa; phylum Arthropoda; class Insecta; order Lepidoptera; family Noctuidae; genus Apamea; species Apamea anceps. The sequence continues at coordinate 2,808,143 of OX637525.1, forward strand.
TCCACACAACCCCGCTCCCGGCGAAGAGCCCGACTCGCCGGTTGGCAAAGTACGCCGCCAACATCCTATAGATGTTTGGCGGGCACCCCCCGCTCTTCGCCTTGAGCAGGATCATGGGCCACCATGCATTGTCGAAGGCCCCAGAGATATCTAAAAACACGGCCTGGACGTACTTGGACCGGCTTTCGTGCGCCGTGCTCACTATCTCGTTCAGTGCCGTCAGCGTAGACCGACCCCGAGAGAATCCGTGCTGGCTCGACGAGACACCCTGCGTCAATGACGGCGCACACAGTAAGATGACGCGCTCCAAGATCTTTCCCAGGACAGGAAGTAGGGTAATGGGCCGATACGCTTTGGGATCGGTAAGAGGCCTGTCGTTGCCCTTCGGCAGAACAATGAGTCGGCCGTCCTTCCACGCATCAGGGAAGATACCCTCCGTGACGCACAAGCCGAACATGTGTGTCAGCTCGGCGCTTGCGACTTGCCACACATGCCCGACCATACGCGCCGTAATCCCGTCGATCCCCGGTGCCGTGTTAGGGAGATCCTTGACTATTTTCCCCAGATCCTGACTTGAAGGAGGAGGCGCATCCCGACCAGCCGGGATGCAGGCAGCCATCACTCGCACTTGGCGGTGATATCCCGAGTCTACCGTCAGATCATCGTCGGGGCAAAGAGCACCAACTAGGCCGCGCATGGCAGCGCCCGCATCCTCGGCGTACCCCTCCGCAAACCTCGTGCCATTTACGACATTAGGCGGTGGTCTGAACCTTCCGCTGGCTGCGCGGTAAGCCAGACCCCAAGGGTCTTGGTTTCCCGAATCGGCTAGTTTGCGAAAGAAGTCGAGCTGCGCCTTCTCCATCAATAACCTGTAGCTACTGCGACACTCATGAAACGCCTGTCTCGCACACTCTTCCAGAGCCCCGCCTCTCTTCCTCGCCAGCTGCCAGACTTTCCTCTTCTGGTTGTGCCTTTTACGCATGGCCTCCAACGAGGGAGACCACCATTCATACCCTTTCGCTTTCTTACCATCACCACATGTACCCAAGCACTCACCCGCCGTCCACGCGATGATTCGCGTGAACTCCTTGCAGATAGTCGACACATCCTTCCTCCAGTCGATCCTGCCCACACGCTCGTGGATCATCGCCTGGAATCGGCCCCAGTCCACCCCGCGCTCCCGGAACCTTATTGGCGCAGCCGACGGCTCCTCGATCGTAGCGGCGTTCTGGTCCCGTGCCCCACATAGCCTGAAGGTGATGAGTCGGTGGTCGCTGCAACTCGCGTGCTCGTGCACCGTCCAGTCCGCAAGTCTGATACCTCTAGTGGAGAAGGTCACGTCAATGTTGGACTCTCCATTGGCAGTGGCGAAGGTTGGTGGCTGGTCTGCGAGGTTGTGCACCACCAAGTCTTGGGCCAACAGAAAGCCCTCCATGTGCTCCCGACGACGTGCCACTTCGCGGCCTCTTCCGACGTAATGGCGCGGCATACAATGCCACAAGGGTGAATGGGCGTTGGTATCCGCCCCCACGAGCACGCGATGCCCCCGTAGCTTGTTCAGTACCCTGGTAAGGTGCTCCAGGTGGGTCGAAATGTCCTCAGAGTACTGGAAGTATGCGCTGACTATGTATACGGGTGTACCCCTCCAGGCTATGTGGCACACCATGCAGTGGCTCGTCGACAGATGATGTAGTACCGCGCCTATCACGTCGAGGCGCGGCAAGTAAATTCCTGCCTTGGGAGGTGACCCCTCGGGCAGGAGCAGCTGCCCCATGTGCGCCACCGATGATTGTTGCGCCGCGTAGGGCTCCTGCACCAAGACCACATCTAGGCCCAAGTCCGCGGCGATCGCGGGGAGCTCCGACGTAGCTGCGGCCGAGCCCTGCAGGTTCAGCTGCCCTATGGTGAGGCTAGCCATAGTGGGTGCTATTGACTGACCTCCTCTCGGCGTGCACTCGGGCAGGACAGTCCCTCGACGCAGTACGGTGCGTGCTGGACTCCTTGCTGCGGAACCTCTTGCACGTGGCGCACACCGACGTCTCCGCTTGGCACTCCTGGCTCTTGTGTCCTTCCTCCCCGCAGTTGCCACATACCATGGCCTTGGCCCTGCAGTATTTTTCTGGGTGCCCGTACAGTTGGCACCTGCTGCAGCAGGTCACGTCCACGTGGTCCGTGACCTCGACCACGTCCCACCCAATGTAAACCCGCTCCCGGGTAATTAGGGCCCGGCGCAACTCAGGGGACGCTTGGCAGACCCACTTGGTCCTGCCGTTGTGACGGTTCCTCTTGAAGAGCGGCCGCAACTCGCTGGTCACCTTCTCCGTCGTCCACGTAGGGTCCTCCTGCAGGTTCTGCTCGACCAACTCCTTGATGACCACAGCCGTGGTGGTCTCCCTGTCGATGCCAGTCAGGGCGATGAGTGGCTGCCTGGACGTTGGCTCCGCCGTACGCAGCGTGGCTGGGACCGCTTTTCGGAGGGCATTTGCCGCCACCGCAGAGGTCGTCTGCACGACGATCCCCGCATTCCCAACCTTCCTTAGACCCGCCACTTGGATGCCCAGCGATGCTGGGTTCACCGCCACGCGTAGCGCCTCCTTTGTGTCTTCGGAGGTCTTGAGCGAGTCCTTCTGGTCCTCGGCGGGGTAGATAGCTACCGCGGGACCCGGCGGGCGCACAATGGGCACCGGATTTGAGTTCCTGCCCAGGCGGAGCGCGTTGGCGAAGGATTTCGCGGCTGAGGGAGCGGCATCTGGTGGGGGCGCCACCGCCGCCCGCTCAGCTCTTGCATTCGCCGCGACCAGTCGGAGGGTGAGGTGCGTTATTACCGCACTCAACCTCTCGGTGAGTGCTCCGATGGTCGCCACCTCGTCCTTGTTTAGTTTGGAGGTCTTCGACCGCACCGCCTCCATGATGCCCCTGGTGCTGCTCGTGGCGATACCGGCCAGCTGTTCGACTGGCGCTGACTCCAGCGGGTCCGTCGCGCATACCACGGCACTAGGCGCCGCAGCCGGGGCCACGGTCGCCTGAACCGACTCCTGAGGTGGTGCCGGAGATGCGGTTAGAAGTCCGCCAATGGGAGGGACCTCAGTCTTCCGCTCTGCCCTTCTCGCAACCCTACGTCGAACCGCTTCCTGCACGTCCTCCGGAGACGTCAGCGGGTGCTTGGGGTTTCTGTGTGGCAGTGGCTCGTCCTGAAGCTGATCCTGGGGGGGTGGTGACAGGTCCATCAGCGTGCGCGTGGGTAAGTAGGCCTCAGGGGGCGAGCGCGCCAGCGATTGCCGTGGGTTGAAAAAGCCACGGCCCTCGCGCCGCAACTCCTCGAGCGCCTGCAGCTCTTCCTCTTTATCCGCAATTGAGGCCTCCAGCAACTCCTGCTGGAGGCGCTCAGCCTCGTCCGCCATCTCGGCGGTCCACTACACTACACTTTTGTCTCCGTGTGCCAACTTAACACTAGCCTTAGTGTCCCAAACCTAGACTCACCCTCACCCCGTTCGTGTATCAATTATACTTTATTTATTCAAAATTTTTTATTTTATTTTTTTAAAGTATTAAAAATTTTTTTTTTTTTTTTTTCCTGATAATATATAACAATCTTTTCTAAATCCTTTTTCCTCTTTTTATTATAATTCTTTTTTCCTTTTTATTTATTTATTCCTTTTTTTTTTTTTTTTTTTTTTAATAAACACAAACTAACACTTACCCCAATGCGAACTTAAAACTAAAAGTGTCACGATCACTACAACGGAACGCAACCAAGCACAAGTGTCACTGTCACTGTGAAAACGTCACTATCGCACAAGCTGTCACTTACTGACAGGTTAAAACGTCACTATCGCAAAACGTCAATGTCGCACGCACAACTGTCACTTACCAACTGTCAATTACTTGACAGGTTGGCAGGCGGGGTCACAGGCCACACCCACACCTTTTGCCCTCTCGCTCTCAAATCAATATGGCCGCGGCGTTAGAGGCACGTTGCCCCAAGATAGTAAGAGAGGTACCGATTATTCGCACCGACCAATCAGAATTAAAAACTTAAATAATTCTGTCGCAGGTTCTCCGCACGTCCGCTCGCTACAAGCGCAGGCAGCGAAGTCGGAAGAGTAGATAGGGACACCCACCACCTCCCATGGCCCCACCGACATCAAGTCATATGGGCCGAATCTCAAGGAGACGGCTGCGGACATAGCCCGTCTAGATAGACACGCTATCACCGCAGTCGCTGCTTGACTCCTTTACAAGTTATCTCGTCCTGTCCCTCTTATGCCTTTCCCCCCATTCTGGGGCGGCTTCCTAGCATGCCCCTCTATTGGGCTGACAGCACACGAACGGCTTCGCTGCCCGACCCTGGCAGACTCCACTCATTCGAGCGCGCTCCTCATCGTATGCCACTCGTGTGCGAAGTCCCTGAGCCGCCGGAAGTTGGCCTCCGAGGCCACGAGATCGCCGTAGTACACCGGTCCCTCCTCCAGGCGAGTGATCCCATCCATCATCTTACACCGCTGTTCCTCATACATAGGGCATCGCCACAGAATGTGGTCTAAGCATTCGTCTTCTTCACCACAGTAGCACACGCTTACCTCGCACAGCTTCATTTCATACAGTCTCTTACGAAAACATCCATGCCCCGTCAAAATCTGGGAGACTTGATAGTCCGGCTCAACCCAGGTTGCCCTGAGCCTCGCCGCCACGTCCGGGAAGAATCGATAGAGTTCCCTACCCTTGTCCTCCGCTGCCCATCGCCGCTGCCAATTGGCTACGGCGTCGTCCGCGATATCCCTCCTTCCCGTCCTGAACACGTCCCGCGGTAAATAGCGAATGTCATCGATCGAACCCGCCCGAATCACCTCGAGGTCGGCCGGTAGCACGCCCGCTAGGACCGGTAGTGCCGCGGTGCTGACAGACCGGTACGCTTTCGTCAGAAGGACTAGCGCTGGCCTCTGGGTCCTCAATAAAGCCGACCTGTTCACGTGCATAGTCGCGCGCCTCCACCAGCACCCCGCCGCGTAAGTCACTATGGGGACAAAAATGCCTTTGTACAGGACCTTAAGGGCCCTGTACCTGATGCCCCAGGATGTAGCCGAGACGCGCGACATCTTGCCCAGTCCAGCCGCAGCCCGCTCGCCGATGGACTTGGCGTGCTCCGCGAATGACAGGCTTGCGTCGATCACCACACCCAGGACTTTGGTCGAAAGTACGCTCTTGACTGAGATCCCACCGAGCCTGATTGTGGGAGGGCGCTTGGACAGCCCCCCCCTCAAGGTCATGGAGTACGACTTTGAGGGGGAGAAGCCCAGTCTATTTCGAGCCCCCCACCCAGAAATTAATGCCATGGCGCACGAAGCAGAGGCCTCTATGCCGGCTCGAGAGTCAGACTCGATGAGAATCGTTACATCATCCGCGTACGCAACCACCTTGACACCGTCCGGGTAAGGCAACCGAAGCAAGTCATCGAGGAGGAGGTTCCACAGTGGTGGTCCCACTACAGAACCCTGCGGGCATCCCATGGTCGACGTTTTCCACACAACCCCGCTCCCGGCGAAGAGCCCGACTCGCCGGTTGGCAAAGTACGCCGCCAACATCCTATAGATGTTTGGCGGGCACCCCCCGCTCTTCGCCTTGAGCAGGATCATGGGCCACCATGCATTGTCGAAGGCCCCAGAGATATCTAAAAACACGGCCTGGACGTACTTGGACCGGCTTTCGTGCGCCGTGCTCACTATCTCGTTCAGTGCCGTCAGCGTAGACCGACCCCGAGAGAATCCGTGCTGGCTCGACGAGACACCCTGCGTCAATGACGGCGCACACAGTAAGATGACGCGCTCCAAGATCTTTCCCAGGACAGGAAGTAGGGTAATGGGCCGATACGCTTTGGGATCGGTAAGAGGCCTGTCGTTGCCCTTCGGCAGAACAATGAGTCGGCCGTCCTTCCACGCATCAGGGAAGATACCCTCCGTGACGCACAAGCCGAACATGTGTGTCAGCTCGGCGCTTGCGACTTGCCACACATGCCCGACCATACGCGCCGTAATCCCGTCGATCCCCGGTGCCGTGTTAGGGAGATCCTTGACTATTTTCCCCAGATCCTGACTTGAAGGAGGAGGCGCATCCCGACCAGCCGGGATGCAGGCAGCCATCACTCGCACTTGGCGGTGATATCCCGAGTCTACCGTCAGATCATCGTCGGGGCAAAGAGCACCAACTAGGCCGCGCATGGCAGCGCCCGCATCCTCGGCGTACCCCTCCGCAAACCTCGTGCCATTTACGACATTAGGCGGTGGTCTGAACCTTCCGCTGGCTGCGCGGTAAGCCAGACCCCAAGGGTCTTGGTTTCCCGAATCGGCTAGTTTGCGAAAGAAGTCGAGCTGCGCCTTCTCCATCAATAACCTGTAGCTACTGCGACACTCATGAAACGCCTGTCTCGCACACTCTTCCAGAGCCCCGCCTCTCTTCCTCGCCAGCTGCCAGACTTTCCTCTTCTGGTTGTGCCTTTTACGCATGGCCTCCAACGAGGGAGACCACCATTCATACCCTTTCGCTTTCTTACCATCACCACATGTACCCAAGCACTCACCCGCCGTCCACGCGATGATTCGCGTGAACTCCTTGCAGATAGTCGACACATCCTTCCTCCAGTCGATCCTGCCCACACGCTCGTGGATCATCGCCTGGAATCGGCCCCAGTCCACCCCGCGCTCCCGGAACCTTATTGGCGCAGCCGACGGCTCCTCGATCGTAGCGGCGTTCTGGTCCCGTGCCCCACATAGCCTGAAGGTGATGAGTCGGTGGTCGCTGCAACTCGCGTGCTCGTGCACCGTCCAGTCCGCAAGTCTGATACCTCTAGTGGAGAAGGTCACGTCAATGTTGGACTCTCCATTGGCAGTGGCGAAGGTTGGTGGCTGGTCTGCGAGGTTGTGCACCACCAAGTCTTGGGCCAACAGAAAGCCCTCCATGTGCTCCCGACGACGTGCCACTTCGCGGCCTCTTCCGACGTAATGGCGCGGCATACAATGCCACAAGGGTGAATGGGCGTTGGTATCCGCCCCCACGAGCACGCGATGCCCCCGTAGCTTGTTCAGTACCCTGGTAAGGTGCTCCAGGTGGGTCGAAATGTCCTCAGAGTACTGGAAGTATGCGCTGACTATGTATACGGGTGTACCCCTCCAGGCTATGTGGCACACCATGCAGTGGCTCGTCGACAGATGATGTAGTACCGCGCCTATCACGTCGAGGCGCGGCAAGTAAATTCCTGCCTTGGGAGGTGACCCCTCGGGCAGGAGCAGCTGCCCCATGTGCGCCACCGATGATTGTTGCGCCGCGTAGGGCTCCTGCACCAAGACCACATCTAGGCCCAAGTCCGCGGCGATCGCGGGGAGCTCCGACGTAGCTGCGGCCGAGCCCTGCAGGTTCAGCTGCCCTATGGTGAGGCTAGCCATAGTGGGTGCTATTGACTGACCTCCTCTCGGCGTGCACTCGGGCAGGACAGTCCCTCGACGCAGTACGGTGCGTGCTGGACTCCTTGCTGCGGAACCTCTTGCACGTGGCGCACACCGACGTCTCCGCTTGGCACTCCTGGCTCTTGTGTCCTTCCTCCCCGCAGTTGCCACATACCATGGCCTTGGCCCTGCAGTATTTTTCTGGGTGCCCGTACAGTTGGCACCTGCTGCAGCAGGTCACGTCCACGTGGTCCGTGACCTCGACCACGTCCCACCCAATGTAAACCCGCTCCCGGGTAATTAGGGCCCGGCGCAACTCAGGGGACGCTTGGCAGACCCACTTGGTCCTGCCGTTGTGACGGTTCCTCTTGAAGAGCGGCCGCAACTCGCTGGTCACCTTCTCCGTCGTCCACGTAGGGTCCTCCTGCAGGTTCTGCTCGACCAACTCCTTGATGACCACAGCCGTGGTGGTCTCCCTGTCGATGCCAGTCAGGGCGATGAGTGGCTGCCTGGACGTTGGCTCCGCCGTACGCAGCGTGGCTGGGACCGCTTTTCGGAGGGCATTTGCCGCCACCGCAGAGGTCGTCTGCACGACGATCCCCGCATTCCCAACCTTCCTTAGACCCGCCACTTGGATGCCCAGCGATGCTGGGTTCACCGCCACGCGTAGCGCCTACTTTGTGTCTTCGGAGGTCTTGAGCGAGTCCTTCTGGTCCTCGGCGGGGTAGATAGCTACCGCGGGACCCGGCGGGCGCACAATGGGCACCGGATTTGAGTTCCTGCCCAGGCGGAGCGCGTTGGCGAAGGATTTCGCGGCTGAGGGAGCGGCATCTGGTGGGGGCGCCACCGCCGCCCGCTCAGCTCTTGCATTCGCCGCGACCAGTCGGAGGGTGAGGTGCGTTATTACCGCACTCAACCTCTCGGTGAGTGCTCCGATGGTCGCCACCTCGTCCTTGTTTAGTTTGGAGGTCTTCGACCGCACCGCCTCCATGATGCCCCTGGTGCTGCTCGTGGCGATACCGGCCAGCTGTTCGACTGGCGCTGACTCCAGCGGGTCCGTCGCGCATACCACGGCACTAGGCGCCGCAGCCGGGGCCACGGTCGCCTGAACCGACTCCTGAGGTGGTGCCGGAGATGCGGTTAGAAGTCCGCCAATGGGAGGGACCTCAGTCTTCCGCTCTGCCCTTCTCGCAACCCTACGTCGAACCGCTTCCTGCACGTCCTCCGGAGACGTCAGCGGGTGCTTGGGGTTTCTGTGTGGCAGTGGCTCGTCCTGAAGCTGATCCTGGGGGGGTGGTGACAGGTCCATCAGCGTGCGCGTGGGTAAGTAGGCCTCAGGGGGCGAGCGCGCCAGCGATTGCCGTGGGTTGAAAAAGCCACGGCCCTCGCGCCGCAACTCCTCGAGCGCCTGCAGCTCTTCCTCTTTATCCGCAATTGAGGCCTCCAGCAACTCCTGCTGGAGGCGCTCAGCCTCGTCCGCCATCTCGGCGGTCCACTACACTACACTTTTGTCTCCGTGTGCCAACTTAACACTAGCCTTAGTGTCCCAAACCTAGACTCACCCTCACCCCGTTCGTGTATCAATTATACTTTATTTATTCAAAATTTTTTATTTTATTTTTTTAAAGTATTAAAAATTTTTTTTTTTTTTTTTCCTGATAATATATAACAATCTTTTCTAAATCCTTTTTCCTCTTTTTATTATAATTCTTTTTTCCTTTTTATTTATTTATTCCTTTTTTTTTTTTTTTTTTTTTAATAAACACAAACTAACACTTACCCCAATGCGAACTTAAAACTAAAAGTGTCACGATCACTACAACGGAACGCAACCAAGCACAAGTGTCACTGTCACTGTGAAAACGTCACTATCGCACAAGCTGTCACTTACTGACAGGTTAAAACGTCACTATCGCAAAACGTCAATGTCGCACGCACAACTGTCACTTACCAACTGTCAATTACTTGACAGGTTGGCAGGCGGGGTCACAGGCCACACCCACACCTTTTGCCCTCTCGCTCTCAAATCAATATGGCCGCGGCGTTAGAGGCACGTTGCCCCAAGATAGTAAGAGAGGTACCGATTATTCGCACCGACCAATCAGAATTAAAAACTTAAATAATTCTGTCGCAGGTTCTCCGCACGTCCGCTCGCTACAAGCGCAGGCAGCGAAGTAGTAGATAGGGACAATATCCCAATCCCCCCTGTGCTGGTCCTACCCGCCTTGCGGCATACGGACCTATTCCCGTCTATTATTCCCCACTCGTCACTGACAGTACTCCCCAATCTGGGGCCTGTGACGTCACTACACAGGACTTCACACCCGAGCAGTTCCTTAGAAGTCCCGTTCCCTAACTGGCCTAACAGGCTTCCCTACCCTACTACTTCCCATGCTCCAACTCCAACTCCTTCCTTTTGCTGTGCCATTTGTGGGCGAATGACCGCAGCCTCCGGAAGCCCTCTGCGCTGGCTACCAGTTCCCGGTGGTAGACCGGACCAACCTCCTCTCTACACCAGTCCCCCAACATGACCTCCCTGTCGACTGCGTAAAGAGTGCAGTCCCACAGGACATGGTCTCGAGTCTCATCCGCCAGCCCACAGTAGCACACAGCAGTGTCGCACAGCGACATTGCGTGTAGGCGGCTTCTGAAACTCCCGTGTCCTGTGAGGATCTGCGATGTCACGTAGTCCGGTTCCACCCATCCCAGCGCCAGTCGCTGAGCCACCTCCGGAAAGAAGGAGTACAGCTCGCGTCCGTCCCCGGAAGAAGCCCACCGCTCCTGCCACTGAGCAACGACCTCCGCCCTCACCTTCCCGATAGCTATCTTGCGCACCGCGCCGACCCATCCTGAACACTCCTGCGCGACTCGTCCCGCTCGGCAGACCTCCAGGTCGGCCGGCAACACACCCGCCAACACAGGCAAAGCCGCGGTACTGACCGACCTGTATGCCTTCGTCAACAGAATTAGTGCTGGGCGTTGCGTGCGGAGCAGCGTACTCCGCACTGCGTACCTTTCACAACTCCGCCACCATACGGCCGCAGCATAGGTCACTATCGCCACATAGGTCCCTGAAAACAGGACCTTTAGGGCCCTGTACCTTACCCCCCAGGAAGACGCCGAGACTCTCGACATCTTCCCGAAGGCATTCACAGCCCGTTGGCCGGCCAAACTAGCATGCGGCACGTAGGAGCCCGCTTCATCAATGACAACGCCCAGCAACTTGGCCTGCCCCACATTCGCGATCGAGGCGCCGTCCATACGAATTGTAGGGGGACGCTTAAATTTGCCCTTTAAGGTGAGCGTCTGCGACTTAGCCGCTGAAAACTGGAGGCGGTTCCGAGTCCCCCAAGCGGACACCGCCTCTAGCGACGACTGAGCATTACGCTCAATCGCCGCCCTACTCGGCGCCTCGATCACGATGGTGATGTCGTCTGCATATGCCACTGCCCCTACCCCCTTAGGCCAAGGCAGCCTCAGGATGTCATCTAGCAGGAGGTTCCATAGGGTCGGTCCCAAAACTGATCCTTGGGGGCAGCCCATAGTGGACTGCTTCCACACCGCCTGGTCGCCCATGAAAAGTCCGACTCTTCTCCCTGTGAAATAGCTCACCAAGATGTTGTAAATGTTTGGGGGGCACCCGCCCTGTTTCACCTTAGTCAGGACCATGGGCCACCAGGCGTTGTCGAAGGCCCCCGATATATCCAGTAGGATCACTTGAACATAGCTTTCCGAGGAGCACTCCACGCGGTCCAGGATCGCGTTCAACGCCGTGACCGTTGACTTGCCCCTCGAAAAGCCATGCTGTGACTCCGAGATACCCCGATACAAACATGGTGCGCAAGTAACTATAAGACGTTCCAGTACCTTTCCCAAAATCGGGAGAAGGGTCACTGGTCTGTACGCCTTGGGATCCGAGAGCGGCCGATCGTTGCCCTTTGGCAGGACGATCAGCTTACCCACCTTCCAAAGGTCCGGAAACACACCCTCCCTAATGCACGCCGAGTACATCAGGAGCATCTCCGCTCCACTCACCCTCCACGCGTGCCTAATGATGCGAGCTGTCAGGCCATCTAGCCCTGGAGCTGTATTGGGAAGTTCCCTAATTATACGTTCCAGAGCCGCCCCGCTGGGCGGGTCGGACTCCCGTCCTGTCGGGGCGCATGCCGCTGCAATCCTGACCTGCCTGTGATACGGCGAGTCCCTGCCGGGGTCGTCGTCCGGACACAGGATGCCAAGGAGGCCCGCCGCGGTACCCTCTGCCGATGTGGAATGGCTGCCGTCCGGCAACCTGATGGCTTGCATGACATTAGCGGGGGGGCGCACTCTGCCCGACGCGGCTCTATATGCCAGCCCCCAGGGGTCGTCGTTCCCTGACTCCGCAATGCCACGAAAGTAAGCTACCTCCGTTTCCCGCATAGCGGCCTTATAAGAGGCTCGCACCGCCTGCAGCGATAAGAGCTTCTCCCCCTCCCTGGCATCCCGGCCCCTGCGTGCCTGCTGCCAGGCTCGCCGTGCACGGTACACCCTGCGGCGCCAGCTCTCCAGCTCTGGAGTCCACCATTCGTAGCCCCCGGCATCCTTCCTCCCACGCTTGCCTAGACAGTCTTCCGCAGCGCGGGTGACTATCTCCGAGTACTGGGAGCAGATTACCTGTGCCGGCTTCCACGTCTGAAGCCTACCCATCCTATTGTGGAGCACATTGCGAAATCGCTCGTAATCCACCCCCTTCTCCCGGAAGGATACCGTTACGACTGCTGGCCGCTCGGCCGTACCTGCTGCCCTTGCGGTGCCCATGCCAACCTCGAAGGTGATCAGCTGGTGGTCGCTGATGCTCACACCTTCGTGCACCGTCCACTGTGACACTGTTAGCCCCCGGTTCGACAGTGTTAGGTCCACATTAGATTGGCCATTTGGTCCCTGGAATGTGGGGGGTTGACCCTCCACGTTGTGAATTGACAGGCCCCTCCCTAGGATTAGTCCCTCCATCTGGGTCTTCCTGTATTCGGTGTCAGGTCCCCTACCCACATACTGTCTGCGTTCACAGTGCCACAGTGGCGAGTGAGCGTTGCTATCCATGGCCACCAGCATATGATGCCCTGCCAGTTGGTCCAGAACCTTCGACAGCTGCTGCAGATGGACTGCGATGTCGTGGCTGTACTGGCAGTATAGGGACACCACGTAGAAGTCGCTCCTGGTGGCCATATGGCTGACATGGGCCACCGCACAGTGGTCGTTACTGAGGTTCTCCAGGAACGTGACAGCCATCCCCGGGTTCACTACCATTATGCCCGCCTTGGACCCTGGCCCGCACTGGATGATCCTGGAGTCAGTATACTGCTCCTGGACCAGTGCAAGGTCGAGTCGCAGCGTGCCGGCAATCACTGGTAGCTCCGCCGTGGCGGCTGCCGAGCCCTGGAGATTCAGCTGCCCTACCCTCAGCGATGCCTGGCTAGGCATAATTGGTCATACCAACCGCCTGTTTCTCCGCGTACAGTCGCGCAGGGCAGTCCGTTGCAGCGGTCTTGTGGGACTTTGCGTCCGGCCGCTTAAATCGCTTGCATGTAGCGCAGCAGTGCGACTCAGCCTGACACTCCTCCGCCCTGTGTCCGCTTTCCCCACACTTGCCGCAGGTCAGCCCGGTTGCCCTGCAGTGCTTCTCCGGGTGCCCGTACTGCTGGCACTTGGAGCAGCACGTCACACGGACGAAGTCACAGACCTCTACTGCGTCCCAGCCTATGTAGACCCTGCCCATCCCCAGCAGCTTCTCTCTCAGCGCCGCCGAGACCTCGAAGACCACGGTCGTACTGCGCCCTCCAAGCCGTCCCTTCTTGAAGGCAAAACACGCCTCCCTGCGGAGTCTCTCAATAGGCCAGTCGGGGTCCTCCGCGAGGTTGACCCTATGCAGGTCCGCAACGACCTCCTCTGCCACCGGGTCGCCGCTGAGGTTTCTCAGCGCCACCAGTGGTCTTCTGGACTTGGGATCGGCAGTCCTCAGGGTAGCGGGGGCGGCTGCTTTGAGCTTCTGGGCGGCCGCTGTCGACGCCGTTTGTACGACGACGCCTGCGTTACCCACTCTACGCACCCCCTGGATCTTTATCCCCTTTTCCCCAGGCTGCACCTTTTCCCTCAGTTCCTTAAGGGTAGCCTCCGAGGACTTTATCTCCTCGGTATTGGGGTAGAAAAGGACCGCCGGCCCGCGCTGCTCCACTGCCATGCTAGCCTTACCATTGGGCAGCTTGAGGACCGTCGCGTAATTCATCCTGCCAGGTAAACCCGTCCCCATCGTTCCAGCTGTCCCAGGCCCGGCCGGGGCTGCTGCCCCAGCTACGGGCGCGCTGGCCTGCTGCAGCTCCATAGAAGCTACCTTCAGCTTCATGGCGGTGACCCTGTGCTCGGTTTCCACCAAGCGCAGGTTCAGAGCCGCCACCACCGCCAGTATGTCCTGGCCATAGCCAGCTATTAGCCCCTTGTCGGTCATATTCAGCTTGTTAGTAGCATTAGCCACCCCGCTGATACCTTTGACCGCCGTGTAGACCTGGTCAATCAGGTCGATGCTGCTGCACGCCGCCAACCCCTGCTTCTCCGGTGTACTGGAAGCCTCTGGAGAGGAACCCTCCTGAGGCGAGTCCAAGCAGACCGGCTGGCCAGTAGGCTGCGCCGTCAGTATTCCGCTGACGGGCGGCGCAGCAGCAGCTCTTGCCGTCTCCCTCCTCCGCATAGGTCCATGGGCCTCCTGCGGCGAAGACAGCGGCCTCTTCCCCTTGCTCGTCTGGGCTGGTGGAGTCGCTGTTGCCGGCGGCATGCACTCCTCCCTGATGGGGGGAATGGCCTCAGCGGTAACGCTGAAGCTTGAGGGAGGGGTCCGCATCAGAGACCTCCTCGGCGCGAAGCTTATCCCCTGGCGCAACTCCTCCAGGCAGCGCAGCTCTTCCTCTCTCTTTGACAGCTCCTCGTCAATCGCCAATTGAATGGCTGACGGGGCGTCCTGGAATGCCTCACCTTCCTCGTCATCCGCCATCTCTACCTACCCTAAACCAGTCCTACAACTACTAGCTACCCCTGCTATCCACTAACCTACCCAATTTGAAACCTAACTATACCCTACTAAAAGTTCCTAACTTAATAAATAAAGTTGCAGTAGAAACGAAAAAATTTCTACTACACCTAACTAATCTACTAACTAGGTGGCAACACTACCGCACTGGCAACCGCCACCCCAACCGACACCGGCCGATGACAGATGTCACCCGGAAGTGACACTGACAAATGACACCGACAGACGCCACCCGACGTGACAGTGACAGTGACAGCTCGCCCTCCAATTATCGCCTATCCCAATTATTGATTAACAACTAATATAAATAATTTTAACTAATACAAATAACTAACCTAATACCTTTTGGTAACTGGCAACACCCCACCTGACACTGACAGGCAACAGCCAACAGACGTCACCTGACAGTGACAGATGACAGTGACAGCTCACCAGATGTCGCCGACAAATGTCAGTGTCACACGTCACCCAAAAGTGACAGTGACAGCCCACACCTGACGGCTAACACCACGCGGTCTTCCTAACCTACAAAGTAACCTATAAAACCGCACCACCACGTGCACTTAACCTCAAAAAGGCACGTGCTCCGCGTGGACCTAACCTATTTAGCTATACAGCACTATTACTACTATTATAAATAATTAAAACTAATAAACAATACCTTACAGAGGCGGCGATGGATCGCCCAACACTGAATTTCAGTGTGGCGTCCCCTTGGCACAGCACAATAACCACGCACAATGAAACAAATGCACTTAACCTAACACCGTGTCCAATTCACTTCCTGCTAACAATGGTCCTATCTACCTATAATGTTCGTGTATTAACTAGCTACTAACTATCACTGAAAGCACTGTAACCCTGAAGTTCAGCACGGCACTCCCCAAAAACCCAATAAATGAATTTATTAAGAATTTTTGCGGAGCGCAACAACACGTCCGTCCACTACCGTAGTCGGGCGTGAAGTAGTAGATAGGGACACCCACCACCTCCCATGGCCCCACCGACATCAAGTCATATGGGCCGAATCTCAAGGAGACGGCTGCGGACATAGCCCGTCTAGATAGACACGCTATCACCGCAGTCGCTGCTTGACTCCTTTACAAGTTATCTCGTCCTGTCCCTCTTATGCCTTTCCCCCCATTCTGGGGCGGCTTCCTAGCATGCCCCTCTATTGGGCTGACAGCACACGAACGGCTTCGCTGCCCGACCCTGGCAGACTCCACTCATTCGAGCGCGCTCCTCATCGTATGCCACTCGTGTGCGAAGTCCCTGAGCCGCCGGAAGTTGGCCTCCGAGGCCACGAGATCGCCGTAGTACACCGGTCCCTCCTCCAGGCGAGTGATCCCATCCATCATCTTACACCGCTGTTCCTCATACATAGGGCATCGCCACAGAATGTGGTCTAAGCATTCGTCTTCTTCACCACAGTAGCACACGCTTACCTCGCACAGCTTCATTTCATACAGTCTCTTACG
The DNA here is from genome assembly GCA_951799955.1 of Apamea anceps. NCBI lineage: Eukaryota > Metazoa > Arthropoda > Insecta > Lepidoptera > Noctuidae > Apamea > Apamea anceps. Next base: position 2,824,114 of record OX637525.1, read on the forward strand.
AAAACATCCATGCCCCGTCAAAATCTGGGAGACTTGATAGTCCGGCTCAACCCAGGTTGCCCTGAGCCTCGCCGCCACGTCCGGGAAGAATCGATAGAGTTCCCTACCCTTGTCCTCCGCTGCCCATCGCCGCTGCCAATTGGCTACGGCGTCGTCCGCGATATCCCTCCTTCCCGTCCTGAACACGTCCCGCGGTAAATAGCGAATGTCATCGATCGAACCCGCCCGAATCACCTCGAGGTCGGCCGGTAGCACGCCCGCTAGGACCGGTAGTGCCGCGGTGCTGACAGACCGGTACGCTTTCGTCAGAAGGACTAGCGCTGGCCTCTGGGTCCTCAATAAAGCCGACCTGTTCACGTGCATAGTCGCGCGCCTCCACCAGCACCCCGCCGCGTAAGTCACTATGGGGACAAAAATGCCTTTGTACAGGACCTTAAGGGCCCTGTACCTGATGCCCCAGGATGTAGCCGAGACGCGCGACATCTTGCCCAGTCCAGCCGCAGCCCGCTCGCCGATGGACTTGGCGTGCTCCGCGAATGACAGGCTTGCGTCGATCACCACACCCAGGACTTTGGTCGAAAGTACGCTCTTGACTGAGATCCCACCGAGCCTGATTGTGGGAGGGCGCTTGGACAGCCCCCCCCTCAAGGTCATGGAGTACGACTTTGAGGGGGAGAAGCCCAGTCTATTTCGAGCCCCCCACCCAGAAATTAATGCCATGGCGCACGAAGCAGAGGCCTCTATGCCGGCTCGAGAGTCAGACTCGATGAGAATCGTTACATCATCCGCGTACGCAACCACCTTGACACCGTCCGGGTAAGGCAACCGAAGCAAGTCATCGAGGAGGAGGTTCCACAGTGGTGGTCCCACTACAGAACCCTGCGGGCATCCCATGGTCGACGTTTTCCACACAACCCCGCTCCCGGCGAAGAGCCCGACTCGCCGGTTGGCAAAGTACGCCGCCAACATCCTATAGATGTTTGGCGGGCACCCTCCGCTCTTCGCCTTGAGCAGGATCATGGGCCACCATGCATTGTCGAAGGCCCCAGAGATATCTAAAAACACGGCCTGGACGTACTTGGACCGGCTTTCGTGCGCCGTGCTCACTATCTCGTTCAGTGCCGTCAGCGTAGACCGACCCCGAGAGAATCCGTGCTGGCTCGACGAGACACCCTGCGTCAATGACGGCGCACACAGTAAGATGACGCGCTCCAAGATCTTTCCCAGGACAGGAAGTAGGGTAATGGGCCGATACGCTTTGGGATCGGTAAGAGGCCTGTCGTTGCCCTTCGGCAGAACAATGAGTCGGCCGTCCTTCCACGCATCAGGGAAGATACCCTCCGTGACGCACAAGCCGAACATGTGTGTCAGCTCGGCGCTTGCGACTTGCCACACATGCCCGACCATACGCGCCGTAATCCCGTCGATCCCCGGTGCCGTGTTAGGGAGATCCTTGACTATTTTCCCCAGATCCTGACTTGAAGGAGGAGGCGCATCCCGACCAGCCGGGATGCAGGCAGCCATCACTCGCACTTGGCGGTGATATCCCGAGTCTACCGTCAGATCATCGTCGGGGCAAAGAGCACCAACTAGGCCGCGCATGGCAGCGCCCGCATCCTCGGCGTACCCCTCCGCAAACCTCGTGCCATTTACGACATTAGGCGGTGGTCTGAACCTTCCGCTGGCTGCGCGGTAAGCCAGACCCCAAGGGTCTTGGTTTCCCGAATCGGCTAGTTTGCGAAAGAAGTCGAGCTGCGCCTTCTCCATCAATAACCTGTAGCTACTGCGACACTCATGAAACGCCTGTCTCGCACACTCTTCCAGAGCCCCGCCTCTCTTCCTCGCCAGCTGCCAGACTTTCCTCTTCTGGTTGTGCCTTTTACGCATGGCCTCCAACGAGGGAGACCACCATTCATACCCTTTCGCTTTCTTACCATCACCACATGTACCCAAGCACTCACCCGCCGTCCACGCGATGATTCGCGTGAACTCCTTGCAGATAGTCGACACATCCTTCCTCCAGTCGATCCTGCCCACACGCTCGTGGATCATCGCCTGGAATCGGCCCCAGTCCACCCCGCGCTCCCGGAACCTTATTGGCGCAGCCGACGGCTCCTCGATCATAGCGGCGTTCTGGTCCCGTGCCCCACATAGCCTGAAGGTGATGAGTCGGTGGTCGCTGCAACTCGCGTGCTCGTGCACCGTCCAGTCCGCAAGTCTGATACCTCTAGTGGAGAAGGTCACGTCAATGTTGGACTCTCCATTGGCAGTGGCGAAGGTTGGTGGCTGGTCTGCGAGGTTGTGCACCACCAAGTCTTGGGCCAACAGAAAGCCCTCCATGTGCTCCCGACGACGTGCCACTTCGCGGCCTCTTCCGACGTAATGGCGCGGCATACAATGCCACAAGGGTGAATGGGCGTTGGTATCCGCCCCCACGAGCACGCGATGCCCCCGTAGCTTGTTCAGTACCCTGGTAAGGTGCTCCAGGTGGGTCGAAATGTCCTCAGAGTACTGGAAGTATGCGCTGACTATGTATACGGGTGTACCCCTCCAGGCTATGTGGCACACCATGCAGTGGCTCGTCGACAGATGATGTAGTACCGCGCCTATCACGTCGAGGCGCGGCAAGTAAATTCCTGCCTTGGGAGGTGACCCCTCGGGCAGGAGCAGCTGCCCCATGTGCGCCACCGATGATTGTTGCGCCGCGTAGGGCTCCTGCACCAAGACCACATCTAGGCCCAAGTCCGCGGCGATCGCGGGGAGCTCCGACGTAGCTGCGGCCGAGCCCTGCAGGTTCAGCTGCCCTATGGTGAGGCTAGCCATAGTGGGTGCTATTGACTGACCTCCTCTCGGCGTGCACTCGGGCAGGACAGTCCCTCGACGCAGTACGGTGCGTGCTGGACTCCTTGCTGCGGAACCTCTTGCACGTGGCGCACACCGACGTCTCCGCTTGGCACTCCTGGCTCTTGTGTCCTTCCTCCCCGCAGTTGCCACATACCATGGCCTTGGCCCTGCAGTATTTTTCTGGGTGCCCGTACAGTTGGCACCTGCTGCAGCAGGTCACGTCCACGTGGTCCGTGACCTCGACCACGTCCCACCCAATGTAAACCCGCTCCCGGGTAATTAGGGCCCGGCGCAACTCAGGGGACGCTTGGCAGACCCACTTGGTCCTGCCGTTGTGACGGTTCCTCTTGAAGAGCGGCCGCAACTCGCTGGTCACCTTCTCCGTCGTCCACGTAGGGTCCTCCTGCAGGTTCTGCTCGACCAACTCCTTGATGACCACAGCCGTGGTGGTCTCCCTGTCGATGCCAGTCAGGGCGATGAGTGGCTGCCTGGACGTTGGCTCCGCCGTACGCAGCGTGGCTGGGACCGCTTTTCGGAGGGCAT
>OX637525.1:2832500-2833991 GCA_951799955.1 Apamea anceps
ACCAACTAAGAACGGCCATGCACCACCACCCACCGAATCAAGAAAGAGCTGTTAATCTGTCAATCCTTCCGGTGTCCGGGCCTGGTGAGATTTCCCGTGTTGAGTCAAATTAAGCCGCAGGCTCCACTCCTGGTGGTGCCCTTCCGTCAATTCCTTTAAGTTTCAGCTTTGCAACCATACTCCCCCCGGAGTCCAAAATCTTTGGTTTCCCGGAAGCTGCCCGCCGAGCCATTGTAGTAACGTCGGCGGATCGCTAGATGACATATTTACGGTTAGAACTAGGGCGGTATCTAATCGCCTTCGAACCTCTAACTTTCGTTCTTGATTGATGAAAACACCTTTGGCAAATGCTTTCGCTGATGTTCGTCTTGCGACGATCCAAGAATTTCACCTCTAACGTCGCAATACGAATGCCCCCAGTTATCCCTATTAATCATTACCTCGGAGTTCTGAAAACCAACAAAATAGAACCGAGATCATATTCTATTATTCCATGCACGAAATATTCAAGCAGCATTTTGAGCCCGCTTTGAGCACTCTAATTTGTTCAAAGTAAAATTGTCGGCCCACCTCGACACTCATTGAAGAGCACCGCGATAGGATTTTGATATTGAACCGACGTTTGACCGACGGCTCACCGACGATATGCTCCGCAGACGTGTCAGTATCACCGCGGATGCGGTGCACCGACAGCGCGGCGCACAAATGCAACTACGAGCTTTTTAACCGCAACAATTTTAGTATACGCTATTGGAGCTGGAATTACCGCGGCTGCTGGCACCAGACTTGCCCTCCAATTGTTCCTCGTTAAAATATTTAAAGTGTACTCATTCCGATTACGAGGCCTCGTAAGAGTCCCGTATCGTTATTTTTCGTCACTACCTCCCCGTGCCGGGAGTGGGTAATTTGCGCGCCTGCTGCCTTCCTTGGATGTGGTAGCCGTTTCTCAGGCTCCCTCTCCGGAATCGAACCCTGATTCCCCGTTACCCGTGACAACCATGGTAGTCGCAGAAACTACCATCGAAAGTTGATAAGGCAGACATTTGAAAGATGCGTCGCCGGTACTGGACCATGCGATCGGCAAAAGTTATCCAGATTCATCAAAATTAACGACTTCGGACGCGAGGCCCTCCGTCGATTGGTTTTGATCTAATAAAAGCACTCATCCCATCACTGGTCAGAGTTCTGATTGCATGTATTAGCTCTAGAATTACCACAGTTATCCAAGTAACTGAGTAAGATCTAAGGAACCAAAACTGATATATTGAGCCATTCGCGGTATCGCCTTAATACGGCTTGCACTGAGACATGCATGGCTTAATCTTTGAGACAAGCATATAACTACTGGCAGGATCAACCAGGGAGCTTCGTTATAAGAGATATATCGACGCGCGCCGAGCACACGCCGACACAACCGCCAACCGCCGCACCAAACACCGCACCAGGCGGCGCGGCGGGCGGCAGCGGCACGTCGACGGAGAGGCGCGCATT
>OX637525.1:2834191-2851691 GCA_951799955.1 Apamea anceps
CATAGCGGCCTTATAAGAGGCTCGCACCGCCTGCAGCGATAATAGCCTCTCCCCCTCCCTGGCATCCCGGCCCCTGCGTGCCTGCTGCCAGGCTCGCCGTGCACGGTACACCCTGCGGCGCCAGCTCTCCAGCTCTGGAGTCCACCATTCGTAGCCCCCGGCATCCTTCCTCCCACGCTTGCCTAGACAGTCTTCCGCAGCGCGGGTGACTATCTCCGAGTACTGGGAGCAGATTACCTGTGCCGGCTTCCACGTCTGAAGCCTACCCATCCTATTGTGGAGCACATTGCGAAATCGCTCGTAATCCACCCCCTTCTCCCGGAAGGATACCGTTACGACTGCTGGCCGCTCGGCCGTACCTGCTGCCCTTGCGGTGCCCATGCCAACCTCGAAGGTGATCAGCTGGTGGTCGCTGATGCTCACACCTTCGTGCACCGTCCACTGTGACACTGTTAGCCCCCGGTTCGACAGTGTTAGGTCCACATTAGATTGGCCATTTGGTCCCTGGAATGTGGGGGGTTGACCCTCCACGTTGTGAATTGACAGGCCCCTCCCTAGGATTAGTCCCTCCATCTGGGTCTTCCTGTATTCCGTGTCAGGTCCCCTACCCACATACTGTCTGCGTTCACAGTGCCACAGTGGCGAGTGAGCGTTGCTATCCATGGCCACCAGCACATGATGCCCTGCCAGTTGGTCCAGAACCTTCGACAGCTGCTGCAGATGGACTGCGATGTCGTGGCTGTACTGGCAGTATAGGGACACCACGTAGAAGTCGCTCCTGGTGGCCATATGGCTGACATGGGCCACCGCACAGTGGTCGTTACTGAGGTTCTCCAGGAACGTGACAGCCATCCCCGGGTTCACTACCATTATGCCCGCCTTGGACCCTGGCCCGCACTGGATGATCCTGGAGTCAGTATACTGCTCCTGGACCAGTGCAAGGTCGAGTCGCAGCGTGCCGGCAATCACTGGTAGCTCCGCCGTGGCGGCTGCCGAGCCCTGGAGGTTCAGCTGCCCTACCCTCAGCGATGCCTGGCTAGGCATAATTGGTCATACCAACCGCCTGTTTCTCCGCGTACAGTCGCGCAGGGCAGTCCGTTGCAGCGGTCTTGTGGGACTTTGCGTCCGGCCGCTTAAATCGCTTGCATGTAGCGCAGCAGTGCGACTCAGCTTGACACTCCTCCGCCCTGTGTCCGCTTTCCCCACACTTGCCGCAGGTCAGCCCGGTTGCCCTGCAGTGCTTCTCCGGGTGCCCGTACTGCTGGCACTTGGAGCAGCACGTCACACGGACGAAATCACAGACCTCTACTGCGTCCCAGCCTATGTAGACCCTGCCCATCCCCAGCAGCTTCTCTCTCAGCGCCGCCGAGACCTCGAAGACCACGGTCGTACTGCGCCCTCCAAGCCGTCCCTTCTTGAAGGCAAAACACGCCTCCCTGCGGAGTCTCTCAATAGGCCAGTCGGGGTCCTCCGCGAGGTTGACCCTATGCAGGTCCGCAACGACCTCCTCTGCCACCGGGTCGCCGCTGAGGTTTCTCAGCGCCACCAGTGGTCTTCTGGACTTGGGATCGGCAGTCCTCAGGGTAGCGGGGGCGGCTGCTTTGAGCTTCTGGGCGGCCGCTGTCGACGCCGTTTGTACGACGACGCCTGCGTTACCCACTCTACGCACCCCCTGGATCTTTATCCCCTTTTCCCCAGGCTGCACCTTTTCCCTCAGTTCCTTAAGGGTAGCCTCCGAGGACTTTATCTCCTCGGTATTGGGGTAGAAAAGGACCGCCGGCCCGCGCTGCTCCACTGCCATGCTAGCCTTACCATTGGGCAGCTTGAGGACAGCCGCGTAATTCATCCTGCCAGGTAAACCCGCCCCCATCGTTCCAGCTGTCCCAGGCCCGGCCGGGGCTACTGCCCCAGCTACGGGCGCGCTGGCCTGCTGCAGCTCCATAGAAGCTACCTTCAGCTTCATGGCGGTGACCCTGTGCTCGGTTTCCACCAAGCGCAGGTTCAGAGCCGCCACCACCGCCAATATGTCCTGGCCATAGCCAGCTATTAGCCCCTTGTCGGTCATATTCAGCTTGTTAGTGGCATTAGCCACCCCGCTGATACCTTTGACCGCCGTGTAGACCTGGTCAATCAGGTCGATGCTGCTGCACGCCGCCAACCCCTGCTTCTCCGGTGTACTGGAAGCCTCTGGAGAGGAGCCCTCCTGAGGCGAGTCCAAGCAGACCAGCTGGCCAGTAGGCTGCGCCGTCAGTATTCCGCTGACGGGCGGCGCAGCAGCAGCTCTTGCCGTCTCCCTCCTCCGCATGGGTCCATGGGCCTCCTGCGGCGAAGACAGCGGCCTCTTCCCCTTGCTCGTCTGGGCCGGTGGAGTCGCTGTTGCCGGCGGCATGCACTCCTCCCTGATGGGGGGAATGGCCTCAGCGGTAACGCTGAAGCTTGAGGGAGGGGTCCGCATCAGAGACCTCCTCGGCGCGAAGCTTATCCCCTGGCGCAACTCCTCCAGGCAGCGCAGCTCTTCCTCTCTCTTTGACAGCTCCTCATCAATCGCCAATTGAATGGCTGACGGGGCGTCCTGGAAGGCCTCACCTTCCTCGTCATCCGCCATCTCTACCTACCCTAAACCAGTCCTACAACTACTAGCTACCCCTGCTATCCACTAACCTACCCAATTTGAAACCTAGCTATACCCTACTAAAAGTTCCTAACTTAATAAATAAAGTTATAGTAGATAGGGACACCCACCACCTCCCATGGCCCCACCGACATCAAGTCATATGGGCCGAATCTCAAGGAGACGGCTGCGGACATAGCCCGTCTAGATAGACACGCTATCACCGCAGTCGCTGCTTGACTCCTTTACAAGTTATCTCGTCCTGTCCCTCTTATGCCTTTCCCCCCATTCTGGGGCGGCTTCCTAGCATGCCCCTCTATTGGGCTGACAGCACACGAACGGCTTCGCTGCCCGACCCTGGCAGACTCCACTCATTCGAGCGCGCTCCTCATCGTATGCCACTCGTGTGCGAAGTCCCTGAGCCGCCGGAAGTTGGCCTCCGAGGCCACGAGATCGCCGTAGTACACCGGTCCCTCCTCCAGGCGAGTGATCCCATCCATCATCTTACACCGCTGTTCCTCATACATAGGGCATCGCCACAGAATGTGGTCTAAGCATTCGTCTTCTTCACCACAGTAGCACACGCTTACCTCGCACAGCTTCATTTCATACAGTCTCTTACGAAAACATCCATGCCCCGTCAAAATCTGGGAGACTTGATAGTCCGGCTCAACCCAGGTTGCCCTGAGCCTCGCCGCCACGTCCGGGAAGAATCGATAGAGTTCCCTACCCTTGTCCTCCGCTGCCCATCGCCGCTGCCAATTGGCTACGGCGTCGTCCGCGATATCCCTCCTTCCCGTCCTGAACACGTCCCGCGGTAAATAGCGAATGTCATCGATCGAACCCGCCCGAATCACCTCGAGGTCGGCCGGTAGCACGCCCGCTAGGACCGGTAGTGCCGCGGTGCTGACAGACCGGTACGCTTTCGTCAGAAGGACTAGCGCTGGCCTCTGGGTCCTCAATAAAGCCGACCTGTTCACGTGCATAGTCGCGCGCCTCCACCAGCACCCCGCCGCGTAAGTCACTATGGGGACAAAAATGCCTTTGTACAGGACCTTAAGGGCCCTGTACCTGATGCCCCAGGATGTAGCCGAGACGCGCGACATCTTGCCCAGTCCAGCCGCAGCCCGCTCGCCGATGGACTTGGCGTGCTCCGCGAATGACAGGCTTGCGTCGATCACCACACCCAGGACTTTGGTCGAAAGTACGCTCTTGACTGAGATCCCACCGAGCCTGATTGTGGGAGGGCGCTTGGACAGCCCCCCCCTCAAGGTCATGGAGTACGACTTTGAGGGGGAGAAGCCCAGTCTATTTCGAGCCCCCCACCCAGAAATTAATGCCATGGCGCACGAAGCAGAGGCCTCTATGCCGGCTCGAGAGTCAGACTCGATGAGAATCGTTACATCATCCGCGTACGCAACCACCTTGACACCGTCCGGGTAAGGCAACCGAAGCAAGTCATCGAGGAGGAGGTTCCACAGTGGTGGTCCCACTACAGAACCCTGCGGGCATCCCATGGTCGACGTTTTCCACACAACCCCGCTCCCGGCGAAGAGCCCGACTCGCCGGTTGGCAAAGTACGCCGCCAACATCCTATAGATGTTTGGCGGGCACCCCCCGCTCTTCGCCTTGAGCAGGATCATGGGCCACCATGCATTGTCGAAGGCCCCAGAGATATCTAAAAACACGGCCTGGACGTACTTGGACCGGCTTTCGTGCGCCGTGCTCACTATCTCGTTCAGTGCCGTCAGCGTAGACCGACCCCGAGAGAATCCGTGCTGGCTCGACGAGACACCCTGCGTCAATGACGGCGCACACAGTAAGATGACGCGCTCCAAGATCTTTCCCAGGACAGGAAGTAGGGTAATGGGCCGATACGCTTTGGGATCGGTAAGAGGCCTGTCGTTGCCCTTCGGCAGAACAATGAGTCGGCCGTCCTTCCACGCATCAGGGAAGATACCCTCCGTGACGCACAAGCCGAACATGTGTGTCAGCTCGGCGCTTGCGACTTGCCACACATGCCCGACCATACGCGCCGTAATCCCGTCGATCCCCGGTGCCGTGTTAGGGAGATCCTTGACTATTTTCCCCAGATCCTGACTTGAAGGAGGAGGCGCATCCCGACCAGCCGGGATGCAGGCAGCCATCACTCGCACTTGGCGGTGATATCCCGAGTCTACCGTCAGATCATCGTCGGGGCAAAGAGCACCAACTAGGCCGCGCATGGCAGCGCCCGCATCCTCGGCGTACCCCTCCGCAAACCTCGTGCCATTTACGACATTAGGCGGTGGTCTGAACCTTCCGCTGGCTGCGCGGTAAGCCAGACCCCAAGGGTCTTGGTTTCCCGAATCGGCTAGTTTGCGAAAGAAGTCGAGCTGCGCCTTCTCCATCAATAACCTGTAGCTACTGCGACACTCATGAAACGCCTGTCTCGCACACTCTTCCAGAGCCCCGCCTCTCTTCCTCGCCAGCTGCCAGACTTTCCTCTTCTGGTTGTGCCTTTTACGCATGGCCTCCAACGAGGGAGACCACCATTCATACCCTTTCGCTTTCTTACCATCACCACATGTACCCAAGCACTCACCCGCCGTCCACGCGATGATTCGCGTGAACTCCTTGCAGATAGTCGACACATCCTTCCTCCAGTCGATCCTGCCCACACGCTCGTGGATCATCGCCTGGAATCGGCCCCAGTCCACCCCGCGCTCCCGGAACCTTATTGGCGCAGCCGACGGCTCCTCGATCGTAGCGGCGTTCTGGTCCCGTGCCCCACATAGCCTGAAGGTGATGAGTCGGTGGTCGCTGCAACTCGCGTGCTCGTGCACCGTCCAGTCCGCAAGTCTGATACCTCTAGTGGAGAAGGTCACGTCAATGTTGGACTCTCCATTGGCAGTGGCGAAGGTTGGTGGCTGGTCTGCGAGGTTGTGCACCACCAAGTCTTGGGCCAACAGAAAGCCCTCCATGTGCTCCCGACGACGTGCCACTTCGCGGCCTCTTCCGACGTAATGGCGCGGCATACAATGCCACAAGGGTGAATGGGCGTTGGTATCCGCCCCCACGAGCACGCGATGCCCCCGTAGCTTGTTCAGTACCCTGGTAAGGTGCTCCAGGTGGGTCGAAATGTCCTCAGAGTACTGGAAGTATGCGCTGACTATGTATACGGGTGTACCCCTCCAGGCTATGTGGCACACCATGCAGTGGCTCGTCGACAGATGATGTAGTACCGCGCCTATCACGTCGAGGCGCGGCAAGTAAATTCCTGCCTTGGGAGGTGACCCCTCGGGCAGGAGCAGCTGCCCCATGTGCGCCACCGATGATTGTTGCGCCGCGTAGGGCTCCTGCACCAAGACCACATCTAGGCCCAAGTCCGCGGCGATCGCGGGGAGCTCCGACGTAGCTGCGGCCGAGCCCTGCAGGTTCAGCTGCCCTATGGTGAGGCTAGCCATAGTGGGTGCTATTGACTGACCTCCTCTCGGCGTGCACTCGGGCAGGACAGTCCCTCGACGCAGTACGGTGCGTGCTGGACTCCTTGCTGCGGAACCTCTTGCACGTGGCGCACACCGACGTCTCCGCTTGGCACTCCTGGCTCTTGTGTCCTTCCTCCCCGCAGTTGCCACATACCATGGCCTTGGCCCTGCAGTATTTTTCTGGGTGCCCGTACAGTTGGCACCTGCTGCAGCAGGTCACGTCCACGTGGTCCGTGACCTCGACCACGTCCCACCCAATGTAAACCCGCTCCCGGGTAATTAGGGCCCGGCGCAACTCAGGGGACGCTTGGCAGACCCACTTGGTCCTGCCGTTGTGACGGTTCCTCTTGAAGAGCGGCCGCAACTCGCTGGTCACCTTCTCCGTCGTCCACGTAGGGTCCTCCTGCAGGTTCTGCTCGACCAACTCCTTGATGACCACAGCCGTGGTGGTCTCCCTGTCGATGCCAGTCAGGGCGATGAGTGGCTGCCTGGACGTTGGCTCCGCCGTACGCAGCGTGGCTGGGACCGCTTTTCGGAGGGCATTTGCCGCCACCGCAGAGGTCGTCTGCACGACGATCCCCGCATTCCCAACCTTCCTTAGACCCGCCACTTGGATGCCCAGCGATGCTGGGTTCACCGCCACGCGTAGCGCCTCCTTTGTGTCTTCGGAGGTCTTGAGCGAGTCCTTCTGGTCCTCGGCGGGGTAGATAGCTACCGCGGGACCCGGCGGGCGCACAATGGGCACCGGATTTGAGTTCCTGCCCAGGCGGAGCGCGTTGGCGAAGGATTTCGCGGCTGAGGGAGCGGCATCTGGTGGGGGCGCCACCGCCGCCCGCTCAGCTCTTGCATTCGCCGCGACCAGTCGGAGGGTGAGGTGCGTTATTACCGCACTCAACCTCTCGGTGAGTGCTCCGATGGTCGCCACCTCGTCCTTGTTTAGTTTGGAGGTCTTCGACCGCACCGCCTCCATGATGCCCCTGGTGCTGCTCGTGGCGATACCGGCCAGCTGTTCGACTGGCGCTGACTCCAGCGGGTCCGTCGCGCATACCACGGCACTAGGCGCCGCAGCCGGGGCCACGGTCGCCTGAACCGACTCCTGAGGTGGTGCCGGAGATGCGGTTAGAAGTCCGCCAATGGGAGGGACCTCAGTCTTCCGCTCTGCCCTTCTCGCAACCCTACGTCGAACCGCTTCCTGCACGTCCTCCGGAGACGTCAGCGGGTGCTTGGGGTTTCTGTGTGGCAGTGGCTCGTCCTGAAGCTGATCCTGGGGGGGTGGTGACAGGTCCATCAGCGTGCGCGTGGGTAAGTAGGCCTCAGGGGGCGAGCGCGCCAGCGATTGCCGTGGGTTGAAAAAGCCACGGCCCTCGCGCCGCAACTCCTCGAGCGCCTGCAGCTCTTCCTCTTTATCCGCAATTGAGGCCTCCAGCAACTCCTGCTGGAGGCGCTCAGCCTCGTCCGCCATCTCGGCGGTCCACTACACTACACTTTTGTCTCCGTGTGCCAACTTAACACTAGCCTTAGTGTCCCAAACCTAGACTCACCCTCACCCCGTTCGTGTATCAATTATACTTTATTTATTCAAAATTTTTTATTTTTTTTTTAAAGTATTAAAAATTTTTTTTTTTTTTTTTTTTTCCTGATAATATATAACAATCTTTTCTAAATCCTTTTTCCTCTTTTTATTATAATTCTTTTTTCCTTTTTATTTATTTATTCCTTTTTTTTTTTTTTTTTTTTTTTTTAATAAACACAAACTAACACTTACCCCAATGCGAACTTAAAACTAAAAGTGTCACGATCACTACAACGGAACGCAACCAAGCACAAGTGTCACTGTCACTGTGAAAACGTCACTATCGCACAAGCTGTCACTTACTGACAGGTTAAAACGTCACTATCGCAAAACGTCAATGTCGCACGCACAACTGTCACTTACCAACTGTCAATTACTTGACAGGTTGGCAGGCGGGGTCACAGGCCACACCCACACCTTTTGCCCTCTCGCTCTCAAATCAATATGGCCGCGGCGTTAGAGGCACGTTGCCCCAAGATAGTAAGAGAGGTACCGATTATTCGCACCGACCAATCAGAATTAAAAACTTAAATAATTCTGTCGCAGGTTCTCCGCACGTCCGCTCGCTACAAGCGCAGGCAGCGAAGTAGATAGGGACACCCACCACCTCCCATGGCCCCACCGACATCAAGTCATATGGGCCGAATCTCAAGGAGACGGCTGCGGACATAGCCCGTCTAGATAGACACGCTATCACCGCAGTCGCTGCTTGACTCCTTTACAAGTTATCTCGTCCTGTCCCTCTTATGCCTTTCCCCCCATTCTGGGGCGGCTTCCTAGCATGCCCCTCTATTGGGCTGACAGCACACGAACGGCTTCGCTGCCCGACCCTGGCAGACTCCACTCATTCGAGCGCGCTCCTCATCGTATGCCACTCGTGTGCGAAGTCCCTGAGCCGCCGGAAGTTGGCCTCCGAGGCCACGAGATCGCCGTAGTACACCGGTCCCTCCTCCAGGCGAGTGATCCCATCCATCATCTTACACCGCTGTTCCTCATACATAGGGCATCGCCACAGAATGTGGTCTAAGCATTCGTCTTCTTCACCACAGTAGCACACGCTTACCTCGCACAGCTTCATTTCATACAGTCTCTTACGAAAACATCCATGCCCCGTCAAAATCTGGGAGACTTGATAGTCCGGCTCAACCCAGGTTGCCCTGAGCCTCGCCGCCACGTCCGGGAAGAATCGATAGAGTTCCCTACCCTTGTCCTCCGCTGCCCATCGCCGCTGCCAATTGGCTACGGCGTCGTCCGCGATATCCCTCCTTCCCGTCCTGAACACGTCCCGCGGTAAATAGCGAATGTCATCGATCGAACCCGCCCGAATCACCTCGAGGTCGGCCGGTAGCACGCCCGCTAGGACCGGTAGTGCCGCGGTGCTGACAGACCGGTACGCTTTCGTCAGAAGGACTAGCGCTGGCCTCTGGGTCCTCAATAAAGCCGACCTGTTCACGTGCATAGTCGCGCGCCTCCACCAGCACCCCGCCGCGTAAGTCACTATGGGGACAAAAATGCCTTTGTACAGGACCTTAAGGGCCCTGTACCTGATGCCCCAGGATGTAGCCGAGACGCGCGACATCTTGCCCAGTCCAGCCGCAGCCCGCTCGCCGATGGACTTGGCGTGCTCCGCGAATGACAGGCTTGCGTCGATCACCACACCCAGGACTTTGGTCGAAAGTACGCTCTTGACTGAGATCCCACCGAGCCTGATTGTGGGAGGGCGCTTGGACAGCCCCCCCCTCAAGGTCATGGAGTACGACTTTGAGGGGGAGAAGCCCAGTCTATTTCGAGCCCCCCACCCAGAAATTAATGCCATGGCGCACGAAGCAGAGGCCTCTATGCCGGCTCGAGAGTCAGACTCGATGAGAATCGTTACATCATCCGCGTACGCAACCACCTTGACACCGTCCGGGTAAGGCAACCGAAGCAAGTCATCGAGGAGGAGGTTCCACAGTGGTGGTCCCACTACAGAACCCTGCGGGCATCCCATGGTCGACGTTTTCCACACAACCCCGCTCCCGGCGAAGAGCCCGACTCGCCGGTTGGCAAAGTACGCCGCCAACATCCTATAGATGTTTGGCGGGCACCCTCCGCTCTTCGCCTTGAGCAGGATCATGGGCCACCATGCATTGTCGAAGGCCCCAGAGATATCTAAAAACACGGCCTGGACGTACTTGGACCGGCTTTCGTGCGCCGTGCTCACTATCTCGTTCAGTGCCGTCAGCGTAGACCGACCCCGAGAGAATCCGTGCTGGCTCGACGAGACACCCTGCGTCAATGACGGCGCACACAGTAAGATGACGCGCTCCAAGATCTTTCCCAGGACAGGAAGTAGGGTAATGGGCCGATACGCTTTGGGATCGGTAAGAGGCCTGTCGTTGCCCTTCGGCAGAACAATGAGTCGGCCGTCCTTCCACGCATCAGGGAAGATACCCTCCGTGACGCACAAGCCGAACATGTGTGTCAGCTCGGCGCTTGCGACTTGCCACACATGCCCGACCATACGCGCCGTAATCCCGTCGATCCCCGGTGCCGTGTTAGGGAGATCCTTGACTATTTTCCCCAGATCCTGACTTGAAGGAGGAGGCGCATCCCGACCAGCCGGGATGCAGGCAGCCATCACTCGCACTTGGCGGTGATATCCCGAGTCTACCGTCAGATCATCGTCGGGGCAAAGAGCACCAACTAGGCCGCGCATGGCAGCGCCCGCATCCTCGGCGTACCCCTCCGCAAACCTCGTGCCATTTACGACATTAGGCGGTGGTCTGAACCTTCCGCTGGCTGCGCGGTAAGCCAGACCCCAAGGGTCTTGGTTTCCCGAATCGGCTAGTTTGCGAAAGAAGTCGAGCTGCGCCTTCTCCATCAATAACCTGTAGCTACTGCGACACTCATGAAACGCCTGTCTCGCACACTCTTCCAGAGCCCCGCCTCTCTTCCTCGCCAGCTGCCAGACTTTCCTCTTCTGGTTGTGCCTTTTACGCATGGCCTCCAACGAGGGAGACCACCATTCATACCCTTTCGCTTTCTTACCATCACCACATGTACCCAAGCACTCACCCGCCGTCCACGCGATGATTCGCGTGAACTCCTTGCAGATAGTCGACACATCCTTCCTCCAGTCGATCCTGCCCACACGCTCGTGGATCATCGCCTGGAATCGGCCCCAGTCCACCCCGCGCTCCCGGAACCTTATTGGCGCAGCCGACGGCTCCTCGATCATAGCGGCGTTCTGGTCCCGTGCCCCACATAGCCTGAAGGTGATGAGTCGGTGGTCGCTGCAACTCGCGTGCTCGTGCACCGTCCAGTCCGCAAGTCTGATACCTCTAGTGGAGAAGGTCACGTCAATGTTGGACTCTCCATTGGCAGTGGCGAAGGTTGGTGGCTGGTCTGCGAGGTTGTGCACCACCAAGTCTTGGGCCAACAGAAAGCCCTCCATGTGCTCCCGACGACGTGCCACTTCGCGGCCTCTTCCGACGTAATGGCGCGGCATACAATGCCACAAGGGTGAATGGGCGTTGGTATCCGCCCCCACGAGCACGCGATGCCCCCGTAGCTTGTTCAGTACCCTGGTAAGGTGCTCCAGGTGGGTCGAAATGTCCTCAGAGTACTGGAAGTATGCGCTGACTATGTATACGGGTGTACCCCTCCAGGCTATGTGGCACACCATGCAGTGGCTCGTCGACAGATGATGTAGTACCGCGCCTATCACGTCGAGGCGCGGCAAGTAAATTCCTGCCTTGGGAGGTGACCCCTCGGGCAGGAGCAGCTGCCCCATGTGCGCCACCGATGATTGTTGCGCCGCGTAGGGCTCCTGCACCAAGACCACATCTAGGCCCAAGTCCGCGGCGATCGCGGGGAGCTCCGACGTAGCTGCGGCCGAGCCCTGCAGGTTCAGCTGCCCTATGGTGAGGCTAGCCATAGTGGGTGCTATTGACTGACCTCCTCTCGGCGTGCACTCGGGCAGGACAGTCCCTCGACGCAGTACGGTGCGTGCTGGACTCCTTGCTGCGGAACCTCTTGCACGTGGCGCACACCGACGTCTCCGCTTGGCACTCCTGGCTCTTGTGTCCTTCCTCCCCGCAGTTGCCACATACCATGGCCTTGGCCCTGCAGTATTTTTCTGGGTGCCCGTACAGTTGGCACCTGCTGCAGCAGGTCACGTCCACGTGGTCCGTGACCTCGACCACGTCCCACCCAATGTAAACCCGCTCCCGGGTAATTAGGGCCCGGCGCAACTCAGGGGACGCTTGGCAGACCCACTTGGTCCTGCCGTTGTGACGGTTCCTCTTGAAGAGCGGCCGCAACTCGCTGGTCACCTTCTCCGTCGTCCACGTAGGGTCCTCCTGCAGGTTCTGCTCGACCAACTCCTTGATGACCACAGCCGTGGTGGTCTCCCTGTCGATGCCAGTCAGGGCGATGAGTGGCTGCCTGGACGTTGGCTCCGCCGTACGCAGCGTGGCTGGGACCGCTTTTCGGAGGGCATTTGCCGCCACCGCAGAGGTCGTCTGCACGACGATCCCCGCATTCCCAACCTTCCTTAGACCCGCCACTTGGATGCCCAGCGATGCTGGGTTCACCGCCACGCGTAGCGCCTCCTTTGTGTCTTCGGAGGTCTTGAGCGAGTCCTTCTGGTCCTCGGCGGGGTAGATAGCTACCGCGGGACCCGGCGGGCGCACAATGGGCACCGGATTTGAGTTCCTGCCCAGGCGGAGCGCGTTGGCGAAGGATTTCGCGGCTGAGGGAGCGGCATCTGGTGGGGGCGCCACCGCCGCCCGCTCAGCTCTTGCATTCGCCGCGACCAGTCGGAGGGTGAGGTGCGTTATTACCGCACTCAACCTCTCGGTGAGTGCTCCGATGGTCGCCACCTCGTCCTTGTTTAGTTTGGAGGTCTTCGACCGCACCGCCTCCATGATGCCCCTGGTGCTGCTCGTGGCGATACCGGCCAGCTGTTCGACTGGCGCTGACTCCAGCGGGTCCGTTGCGCATACCACGGCACTAGGCGCCGCAGCCGGGGCCACGGTCGCCTGAACCGACTCCTGAGGTGGTGCCGGAGATGCGGTTAGAAGTCCGCCAATGGGAGGGACCTCAGTCTTCCGCTCTGCCCTTCTCGCAACCCTACGTCGAACCGCTTCCTGCACGTCCTCCGGAGACGTCAGCGGGTGCTTGGGGTTTCTGTGTGGCAGTGGCTCGTCCTGAAGCTGATCCTGGGGGGGTGGTGACAGGTCCATCAGCGTGCGCGTGGGTAAGTAGGCCTCAGGGGGCGAGCGCGCCAGCGATTGCCGTGGGTTGAAAAAGCCACGGCCCTCGCGCCGCAACTCCTCGAGCGCCTGCAGCTCTTCCTCTTTATCCGCAATTGAGGCCTCCAGCAACTCCTGCTGGAGGCGCTCAGCCTCGTCCGCCATCTCGGCGGTCCACTACACTACACTTTTGTCTCCGTGTGCCAACTTAACACTAGCCTTAGTGTCCCAAACCTAGACTCACCCTCACCCCGTTCGTGTATCAATTATACTTTATTTATTCAAAATTTTTTATTTTATTTTTTTAAAGTATTAAAAATTTTTTTTTTTTTTTTTTTTTTTTTTCCTGATAATATATAACAATCTTTTCTAAATCCTTTTTCCTCTTTTTATTATAATTCTTTTTTCCTTTTTATTTATTTATTCCTTTTTTTTTTTTTTTTTTTTAATAAACACAAACTAACACTTACCCCAATGCGAACTTAAAACTAAAAGTGTCACGATCACTACAACGGAACGCAACCAAGCACAAGTGTCACTGTCACTGTGAAAACGTCACTATCGCACAAGCTGTCACTTACTGACAGGTTAAAACGTCACTATCGCAAAACGTCAATGTCGCACGCACAACTGTCACTTACCAACTGTCAATTACTTGACAGGTTGGCAGGCGGGGTCACAGGCCACACCCACACCTTTTGCCCTCTCGCTCTCAAATCAATATGGCCGCGGCGTTAGAGGCACGTTGCCCCAAGATAGTAAGAGAGGTACCGATTATTCGCACCGACCAATCAGAATTAAAAACTTAAATAATTCTGTCGCAGGTTCTCCGCACGTCCGCTCGCTACAAGCGCAGGCAGCGAAGTCAGTCAGATAGGGACACCCACCACCTCCCATGGCCCCACCGACATCAAGTCATATGGGCCGAATCTCAAGGAGACGGCTGCGGACATAGCCCGTCTAGATAGACACGCTATCACCGCAGTCGCTGCTTGACTCCTTTACAAGTTATCTCGTCCTGTCCCTCTTATGCCTTTCCCCCCATTCTGGGGCGGCTTCCTAGCATGCCCCTCTATTGGGCTGACAGCACACGAACGGCTTCGCTGCCCGACCCTGGCAGACTCCACTCATTCGAGCGCGCTCCTCATCGTATGCCACTCGTGTGCGAAGTCCCTGAGCCGCCGGAAGTTGGCCTCCGAGGCCACGAGATCGCCGTAGTACACCGGTCCCTCCTCCAGGCGAGTGATCCCATCCATCATCTTACACCGCTGTTCCTCATACATAGGGCATCGCCACAGAATGTGGTCTAAGCATTCGTCTTCTTCACCACAGTAGCACACGCTTACCTCGCACAGCTTCATTTCATACAGTCTCTTACGAAAACATCCATGCCCCGTCAAAATCTGGGAGACTTGATAGTCCGGCTCAACCCAGGTTGCCCTGAGCCTCGCCGCCACGTCCGGGAAGAATCGATAGAGTTCCCTACCCTTGTCCTCCGCTGCCCATCGCCGCTGCCAATTGGCTACGGCGTCGTCCGCGATATCCCTCCTTCCCGTCGTGAACACGTCCCGCGGTAAATAGCGAATGTCATCGATCGAACCCGCCCGAATCACCTCGAGGTCGGCCGGTAGCACGCCCGCTAGGACCGGTAGTGCCGCGGTGCTGACAGACCGGTACGCTTTCGTCAGAAGGACTAGCGCTGGCCTCTGGGTCCTCAATAAAGCCGACCTGTTCACGTGCATAGTCGCGCGCCTCCACCAGCACCCCGCCGCGTAAGTCACTATGGGGACAAAAATGCCTTTGTACAGGACCTTAAGGGCCCTGTACCTGATGCCCCAGGATGAAGCCGAGACGCGCGACATCTTGCCCAGTCCAGCCGCAGCCCGCTCGCCGATGGACTTGGCGTGCTCCGCGAATGACAGGCTTGCGTCGATCACCACACCCAGGACTTTGGTCGAAAGTACGCTCTTGACTGAGATCCCACCGAGCCTGATTGTGGGAGGGCGCTTGGACAGCCCCCCCCTCAAAGTCATGGAGTACGACTTTGAGGGGGAGAAGCCCAGTCTATTTCGAGCCCCCCACCCAGAAATTAATGCCATGGCGCACGAAGCAGAGGCCTCTATGCCGGCTCGAGAGTCAGACTCGATGAGAATCGTTACATCATCCGCGTACGCAACCACCTTGACACCGTCCGGGTAAGGCAACCGAAGCAAGTCATCGAGGAGGAGGTTCCACAGTGGTGGTCCCACTACAGAACCCTGCGGGCATCCCATGGTCGACGTTTTCCACACAACCCCGCTCCCGGCGAAGAGCCCGACTCGCCGGTTGGCAAAGTACGCCGCCAACATCCTATAGATGTTTGGCGGGCACCCCCCGCTCTTCGCCTTGAGCAGGATCATGGGCCACCATGCATTGTCGAAGGCCCCAGAGATATCTAAAAACACGGCCTGGACGTACTTGGACCGGCTTTCGTGCGCCGTGCTCACTATCTCGTTCAGTGCCGTCAGCGTAGACCGACCCCGAGAGAATCCGTGCTGGCTCGACGAGACACCCTGCGTCAATGACGGCGCACACAGTAAGATGACGCGCTCCAAGATCTTTCCCAGGACAGGAAGTAGGGTAATGGGCCGATACGCTTTGGGATCGGTAAGAGGCCTGTCGTTGCCCTTCGGCAGAACAATGAGTCGGCCGTCCTTCCACGCATCAGGGAAGATACCCTCCGTGACGCACAAGCCGAACATGTGTGTCAGCTCGGCGCTTGCGACTTGCCACACATGCCCGACCATACGCGCCGTAATCCCGTCGATCCCCGGTGCCGTGTTAGGGAGATCCTTGACTATTTTCCCCAGATCCTGACTTGAAGGAGGAGGCGCATCCCGACCAGCCGGGATGCAGGCAGCCATCACTCGCACTTGGCGGTGATATCCCGAGTCTACCGTCAGATCATCGTCGGGGCAAAGAGCACCAACTAGGCCGCGCATGGCAGCGCCCGCATCCTCGGCGTACCCCTCCGCAAACCTCGTGCCATTTACGACATTAGGCGGTGGTCTGAACCTTCCGCTGGCTGCGCGGTAAGCCAGACCCCAAGGGTCTTGGTTTCCCGAATCGGCTAGTTTGCGAAAGAAGTCGAGCTGCGCCTTCTCCATCAATAACCTGTAGCTACTGCGACACTCATGAAACGCCTGCCTCGCACACTCTTCCAGAGCCCCGCCTCTCTTCCTCGCCAGCTGCCAGACTTTCCTCTTCTGGTTGTGCCTTTTACGCATGGCCTCCAACGAGGGAGACCACCATTCATACCCTTTCGCTTTCTTACCATCACCACATGTACCCAAGCACTCACCCGCCGTCCACGCGATGATTCGCGTGAACTCCTTGCAGATAATCGACACATCCTTCCTCCAGTCGATCCTGCCCACACGCTCGTGGATCATCGCCTGGAATCGGCCCCAGTCCACCCCGCGCTCCCGGAACCTTATTGGCGCTGCCGACGGCTCCTCGATCGCAGCGGCGTTCTGGTCCCGTGCCCCACATAGCCTGAAGGTGATGAGTCGGTGGTCGCTGCAACTCGCGTGCTCGTGCACCGTCCAGTCCGCAAGTCTGATACCTCTAGTGGAGAAGGTCACGTCAATGTTGGACTCTCCATTGGCAGTGGCGAAGGTTGGTGGCTGGTCTGCGAGGTTGTGCACCACCAAGTCTTGGGCCAACAGAAAGCCCTCCATGTGCTCCCGACGACGTGCCACTTCGCGGCCTCTTCCAACGTAATGGCGCGGCATACAATGCCACAAGGGTGAATGGGCGTTGGTATCCGCCCCCACGAGCACGCGATGCCCCCGTAGCTTGTTCAGTACCCTGGTAAGGTGCTCCAGGTGGGTCGAAATGTCCTCAGAGTACTGGAAGTATGCGCTGACCAGGTATACGGGTGTACCCCTCCAGGCTATGTGGCACACCATGCAGTGGCTCGTCGACAGATGATGTAGTACCGCGCCTATCACGTCGAGGCGCGGCAAGTAGATACCTGCCTTGGGAGGTGACCCCTCGGGCAGGAGCAGCTGTCCCATGTGCGCCACCGATGATTGTTGCGCCGCGTAGGGCTCCTGCACCAAGACCACATCTAGGCCCAAGTCCGCGGCGATCGCGGGGAGCTCCGACGTAGCTGCGGCCGAGCCCTGCAGGTTCAGCTGCCCTATGGTGAGGCTAGCCATAATGGGTGCTATTGACTGACCTCCTCTCGGCGTGCACTCGGGCAGGACAGTCCCTCGACGCAGTACGGTGCGTGCTGGACTCCTTGCTGCGGAACCTCTTGCACGTGGCGCACACCGACGTCTCCGCTTGGCACTCCTGGCTCTTGTGTCCTTCCTCCCCGCAGTTGCCACATACCATGGCCTTGGCCCTGCAGTATTTTTCTGGGTGCCCGTACAGTTGGCACCTGCTGCAGCAGGTCACGTCCACGTGGTCCGTGACCTCGACCACGTCCCACCCAATGTAAACCCGCTCCCGGGTAATTAGGGCCCGGCGCAACTCAGGGGACGCTTGGCAGACCCACTTGGTCCTGCCGTTGTGACGGTTCCTTTTGAAGAGCGGCCGCAACTCGCTGGTCACCTTCTCCGTCGTC
>OX637525.1:2856691-2859191 GCA_951799955.1 Apamea anceps
GACGTCGTTCGACAAATGTCTTAATTGTGTAATACAGTATCGTTATATTTGAACGGACGACGCTAAACGCCCCCGGTGCGCGCACGCACGCGAGCGCATCGCGCTGAACCGTCATATGCGCGATGTGTGTTAAACAACACGCAATGTGGCATTTGTATTTTATACAGCCGGCCCTCAGACAGGAGTGGTCCTGGATGTGTCTCCACGGACCGCAATGTGCGTTCGAAATGTCGATGTTCAAATGTGTCCTGCAGTTCACACTATGACGCGCAGTTAACTGCGTTCTTCATCGACCCGCGAGCCAAGTGATCCACCGTCCAGGGTAATAGTTTTTAATAATAATAAAACATATTACCACATGGAATGAGATACTATGTCTCATCATTATATAGTATTTGTTACATGAACTAATAGAATATATAAAAAAATTTTTTTTTATTTAAATAAAAAAAAAAAATGGATCCCACCGCAGTGTGAGGGACGAATGTGTTGACGAACACGTCCAACGGTACTCGTGGTGCGGGTTTTTATACCAGTCTAAATACCGTGCGAGGACGCGACGCGAGAACGACGCGCACCAACGGGAGCCGACAGCGCGACGCGACGCCCGCCGTCGTCGTCGTCGTCGTCAGTCGAGTCAACAAGACAAGACAGACAGACAGACAGACAGACGGACGGACGGCGCACAATCGCATCGCACACATCGGCCCGCCGAAGCGCGCGTAACGATCCTCTAAATATCACGCACGTGTCTGTGGGAGAGTTGTTGTTTTTGGATTTTATTCACGTTCACGCGCGTCGTGTGAGTGTGTACTTTTTTTACGAGTAACACAACACCGCTTTGCGTTGCACGTTAATGATCCTTCCGCAGGTTCCCCTACGGAAACCTTGTTACGACTTTTACTTCCTCTAAATGATCAAGTTTGGTCAACTTCCCAGCAACGCCGACGGCCGTGAAGCCACCGCGTGTCGGTCCGAAGACCTCACTAAATCATTCAATCGGTAGTAGCGACGGGCGGTGTGTACAAAGGGCAGGGACGTAATCAACGCGAGCTTATGACTCGCGCTTACTAGGAATTCCTCGTTTATGGGGGATAATTGCAAACCCCAATCCCCAGCACGAAGGAGTTTCAGCGGGTTGCCCGGGCCTCTAGGCCAGGGAGAACATGCTGATTCCTTCAGTGTAGCGCGCGTGCGGCCCAGGACATCTAAGGGCATCACAGACCTGTTATTGCTCAATCTCGTGCGGCTCGAAGCCGCCGGTCCCTCTAAGAAGAATTTTAATACGTCGCCAGTGAGTTGCGTGACGGAGCCACGCACACCTAAATGACGACGCCTATTTAGCAGGCTAGAGTCTCGTTCGTTACCGGAATTAACCAGACAAATCGCTCCACCAACTAAGAACGGCCATGCACCACCACCCACCGAATCAAGAAAGAGCTGTTAATCTGTCAATCCTTCCGGTGTCCGGGCCTGGTGAGATTTCCCGTGTTGAGTCAAATTAAGCCGCAGGCTCCACTCCTGGTGGTGCCCTTCCGTCAATTCCTTTAAGTTTCAGCTTTGCAACCATACTCCCCCCGGAGTCCAAAATCTTTGGTTTCCCGGAAGCTGCCCGCCGAGCCATTGTAGTAACGTCGGCGGATCGCTAGATGACATATTTACGGTTAGAACTAGGGCGGTATCTAATCGCCTTCGAACCTCTAACTTTCGTTCTTGATTGATGAAAACACCTTTGGCAAATGCTTTCGCTGATGTTCGTCTTGCGACGATCCAAGAATTTCACCTCTAACGTCGCAATACGAATGCCCCCAGTTATCCCTATTAATCATTACCTCGGAGTTCTGAAAACCAACAAAATAGAACCGAGATCATATTCTATTATTCCATGCACGAAATATTCAAGCAGCATTTTGAGCCCGCTTTGAGCACTCTAATTTGTTCAAAGTAAAATTGTCGGCCCACCTCGACACTCATTGAAGAGCACCGCGATAGGATTTTGATATTGAACCGACGTTTGACCGACGGCTCACCGACGATATGCTCCGCAGACGTGTCAGTATCACCGCGGATGCGGTGCACCGACAGCGCGGCGCACAAATGCAACTACGAGCTTTTTAACCGCAACAATTTTAGTATACGCTATTGGAGCTGGAATTACCGCGGCTGCTGGCACCAGACTTGCCCTCCAATTGTTCCTCGTTAAAATATTTAAAGTGTACTCATTCCGATTACGAGGCCTCGTAAGAGTCCCGTATCGTTATTTTTCGTCACTACCTCCCCGTGCCGGGAGTGGGTAATTTGCGCGCCTGCTGCCTTCCTTGGATGTGGTAGCCGTTTCTCAGGCTCCCTCTCCGGAATCGAACCCTGATTCCCCGTTACCCGTGACAACCATGGTAGTCGCAGAAACTACCATCGAAAGTTGATAAGGCAGACATTTGAAAGATGCGTCGCCGGTACTGGACCATGCGATCGGCAAAAGTTATCCAGATTCATCAAAATT
>OX637525.1:2866691-2869191 GCA_951799955.1 Apamea anceps
ACGTGTCTGTGCGAGAGTTGTTGTTTTTGGATTTTATTCACGTTCACGCGCGTCGTGTGAGTGTGTACTTTTTTTACGAGTAACACAACACCGCTTTGCGTTGCACGTTAATGATCCTTCCGCAGGTTCCCCTACGGAAACCTTGTTACGACTTTTACTTCCTCTAAATGATCAAGTTTGGTCAACTTCCCAGCAACGCCGACGGCCGTGAAGCCACCGCGTGTCGGTCCGAAGACCTCACTAAATCATTCAATCGGTAGTAGCGACGGGCGGTGTGTACAAAGGGCAGGGACGTAATCAACGCGAGCTTATGACTCGCGCTTACTAGGAATTCCTCGTTTATGGGGGATAATTGCAAACCCCAATCCCCAGCACGAAGGAGTTTCAGCGGGTTGCCCGGGCCTCTAGGCCAGGGAGAACATGCTGATTCCTTCAGTGTAGCGCGCGTGCGGCCCAGGACATCTAAGGGCATCACAGACCTGTTATTGCTCAATCTCGTGCGGCTCGAAGCCGCCGGTCCCTCTAAGAAGAATTTTAATACGTCGCCAGTGAGTTGCGTGACGGAGCCACGCACACCTAAATGACGACGCCTATTTAGCAGGCTAGAGTCTCGTTCGTTACCGGAATTAACCAGACAAATCGCTCCACCAACTAAGAACGGCCATGCACCACCACCCACCGAATCAAGAAAGAGCTGTTAATCTGTCAATCCTTCCGGTGTCCGGGCCTGGTGAGATTTCCCGTGTTGAGTCAAATTAAGCCGCAGGCTCCACTCCTGGTGGTGCCCTTCCGTCAATTCCTTTAAGTTTCAGCTTTGCAACCATACTCCCCCCGGAGTCCAAAATCTTTGGTTTCCCGGAAGCTGCCCGCCGAGCCATTGTAGTAACGTCGGCGGATCGCTAGATGACATATTTACGGTTAGAACTAGGGCGGTATCTAATCGCCTTCGAACCTCTAACTTTCGTTCTTGATTGATGAAAACACCTTTGGCAAATGCTTTCGCTGATGTTCGTCTTGCGACGATCCAAGAATTTCACCTCTAACGTCGCAATACGAATGCCCCCAGTTATCCCTATTAATCATTACCTCGGAGTTCTGAAAACCAACAAAATAGAACCGAGATCATATTCTATTATTCCATGCACGAAATATTCAAGCAGCATTTTGAGCCCGCTTTGAGCACTCTAATTTGTTCAAAGTAAAATTGTCGGCCCACCTCGACACTCATTGAAGAGCACCGCGATAGGATTTTGATATTGAACCGACGTTTGACCGACGGCTCACCGACGATATGCTCCGCAGACGTGTCAGTATCACCGCGGATGCGGTGCACCGACAGCGCGGCGCACAAATGCAACTACGAGCTTTTTAACCGCAACAATTTTAGTATACGCTATTGGAGCTGGAATTACCGCGGCTGCTGGCACCAGACTTGCCCTCCAATTGTTCCTCGTTAAAATATTTAAAGTGTACTCATTCCGATTACGAGGCCTCGTAAGAGTCCCGTATCGTTATTTTTCGTCACTACCTCCCCGTGCCGGGAGTGGGTAATTTGCGCGCCTGCTGCCTTCCTTGGATGTGGTAGCCGTTTCTCAGGCTCCCTCTCCGGAATCGAACCCTGATTCCCCGTTACCCGTGACAACCATGGTAGTCGCAGAAACTACCATCGAAAGTTGATAAGGCAGACATTTGAAAGATGCGTCGCCGGTACTGGACCATGCGATCGGCAAAAGTTATCCAGATTCATCAAAATTAACGACTTCGGACGCGAGGCCCTCCGTCGATTGGTTTTGATCTAATAAAAGCACTCATCCCATCACTGGTCAGAGTTCTGATTGCATGTATTAGCTCTAGAATTACCACAGTTATCCAAGTAACTGAGTAAGATCTAAGGAACCAAAACTGATATATTGAGCCATTCGCGGTATCGCCTTAATACGGCTTGCACTGAGACATGCATGGCTTAATCTTTGAGACAAGCATATAACTACTGGCAGGATCAACCAGGGAGCTTCGTTATAAGAGATATATCGACGCGCGCCGAGCACACGCCGACACAACCGCCAACCGCCGCACCAAACACCGCACCAGGCGGCGCGGCGGGCGGCAGCGGCACGTCGACGGAGAGGCGCGCATTGAATAATCCTCATTCCCGAGCGTTCGCGGTCGTAAAGACGCAAACGCACACGGGCGAGCTCTGTGTGTAAATTTTAGAATTTTTGGGTCGCACGCGCGAACGTCTGAACGCATATATCTCAACGCGCCAGACGCGCTGCGCGCGCATAAGGGCGTTGACGTTCATGATGAACATGAACAGAAAAGCCCCCATGTGGAACGTTCGTACCGAGACGAGTTCACGTGTGTAAAATTTGTTAACACATTCGCGACATTCATATACGATTCCGCCCGGAATCTATAGAGTGCCTCACATCAGAAATCTTATAAAAGAGCATAAACTCATTAGACGTGACGAACTTATAGAACGCGTCCGAGCGCCGGT
>OX637525.1:2876691-2879191 GCA_951799955.1 Apamea anceps
GGCTCCACTCCTGGTGGTGCCCTTCCGTCAATTCCTTTAAGTTTCAGCTTTGCAACCATACTCCCCCCGGAGTCCAAAATCTTTGGTTTCCCGGAAGCTGCCCGCCGAGCCATTGTAGTAACGTCGGCGGATCGCTAGATGACATATTTACGGTTAGAACTAGGGCGGTATCTAATCGCCTTCGAACCTCTAACTTTCGTTCTTGATTGATGAAAACACCTTTGGCAAATGCTTTCGCTGATGTTCGTCTTGCGACGATCCAAGAATTTCACCTCTAACGTCGCAATACGAATGCCCCCAGTTATCCCTATTAATCATTACCTCGGAGTTCTGAAAACCAACAAAATAGAACCGAGATCATATTCTATTATTCCATGCACGAAATATTCAAGCAGCATTTTGAGCCCGCTTTGAGCACTCTAATTTGTTCAAAGTAAAATTGTCGGCCCACCTCGACACTCATTGAAGAGCACCGCGATAGGATTTTGATATTGAACCGACGTTTGACCGACGGCTCACCGACGATATGCTCCGCAGACGTGTCAGTATCACCGCGGATGCGGTGCACCGACAGCGCGGCGCACAAATGCAACTACGAGCTTTTTAACCGCAACAATTTTAGTATACGCTATTGGAGCTGGAATTACCGCGGCTGCTGGCACCAGACTTGCCCTCCAATTGTTCCTCGTTAAAATATTTAAAGTGTACTCATTCCGATTACGAGGCCTCGTAAGAGTCCCGTATCGTTATTTTTCGTCACTACCTCCCCGTGCCGGGAGTGGGTAATTTGCGCGCCTGCTGCCTTCCTTGGATGTGGTAGCCGTTTCTCAGGCTCCCTCTCCGGAATCGAACCCTGATTCCCCGTTACCCGTGACAACCATGGTAGTCGCAGAAACTACCATCGAAAGTTGATAAGGCAGACATTTGAAAGATGCGTCGCCGGTACTGGACCATGCGATCGGCAAAAGTTATCCAGATTCATCAAAATTAACGACTTCGGACGCGAGGCCCTCCGTCGATTGGTTTTGATCTAATAAAAGCACTCATCCCATCACTGGTCAGAGTTCTGATTGCATGTATTAGCTCTAGAATTACCACAGTTATCCAAGTAACTGAGTAAGATCTAAGGAACCAAAACTGATATATTGAGCCATTCGCGGTATCGCCTTAATACGGCTTGCACTGAGACATGCATGGCTTAATCTTTGAGACAAGCATATAACTACTGGCAGGATCAACCAGGGAGCTTCGTTATAAGAGATATATCGACGCGCGCCGAGCACACGCCGACACAACCGCCAACCGCCGCACCAAACACCGCACCAGGCGGCGCGGCGGGCGGCAGCGGCACGTCGACGGAGAGGCGCGCATTGAATAATCCTCATTCCCGAGCGTTCGCGGTCGTAAAGACGCAAACGCACACGGGCGAGCTCTGTGTGTAAATTTTAGAATTTTTGGGTCGCACGCGCGAACGTCTGAACGCATATATCTCAACGCGCCAGACGCGCTGCGCGCGCATAAGGGCGTTGACGTTCATGATGAACATGAACAGAAAAGCCCCCATGTGGAACGTTCGTACCGAGACGAGTTCACGTGTGTAAAATTTGTTAACACATTCGCGACATTCATATACGATTCCGCCCGGAATCTATAGAGTGCCTCACATCAGAAATCTTATAAAAGAGCATAAACTCATTAGACGTGACGAACTTATAGAACGCGTCCGAGCGCCGGTCGAACGTCACGCCGTTCAAATCATTTCATACAACGACCGTTTACCTTGCATACGGAGACGCGCATAAAACGCGATCCGTCGGTCCACACAGTTCATCATCCATCATCATCATCGGTCGGTAGAAACACTCTTCCCCGTCCGTGTATACAACACCACCCCGACCGAGACGACGACTCTCACATCGCATCAGCGGATCACAAACTACGAAACACGAAAGATTCGTTCCGTCCGCCAGCGCCGCTCCGTCCTTTTGCTCGGACGTCGCGTCGCCTGACACATATGTGAAACTCGAAAACGATGTGATCGGGCTATTCGTTGACCGACATAATAATGTACATACGTGAACGGAGTGCAGGTGCATGTGCGTGACTGAATAATAACCTAGAGATCAATCCTAGAGCACCCGCCCCTATGGTGGACGACGACACTACCCCTTCCCCCCCCCCCCCCCCCCCCGCCCGCCTCCCCCCTCTACAACAGGCCCCCGCGCGTGTGTGTCTGTGATTATAATTCCCAAACCAAAATCCGAGAACCACCCCAACCCCCCCCCCCCCCCCCCCCTCCCCCCTGTACCCCAGGTCTGTCTGTGATTATAATTCCCAAACCAAAATCCGACAACCACCCCAACACACACACACACCCCCCCCCCCCCCCCCCGGCGCCGCCGCCGCCGCCGCCGCCGCCGCCGCCGCCGCTCCAGCAAACGTGACACGTCCGCCTGAAAAAAAAAACCAAAAAAAAAATTATAATAATTATCTTTGCTCC
>OX637525.1:2884191-2889191 GCA_951799955.1 Apamea anceps
GACGAGTACACGTACACTTGGCAGCGTTAACGAAGCGTACACGGCACTTTTAGCGCGCGTAACGCGTCACGGACAAGAAATGCGACTTCACGCATCGCAACCCTCGCTGGCTAGCAATGTTATCACCGACCGAAGAGTCGCGAGCGCGCGTGTTTTCACACGTCCGCCGCTTCCTTTTTGTACGTCCGCACGCGAACGCGCACGATGCACGCGTATACTTCGACGTATACAACATCGAGCGCGACCGACGTCGTTCGACAAATGTCTTAATTGTGTAATACAGTATCGTTATATTTGAACGGACGACGCTAAACGCCCCCGGTGCGCGCACGCACGCGAGCGCATCGCGCTGAACCGTCATATGCGCGATGTGTGTTAAACAACACGCAATGTGGCATTTGTATTTTATACAGCCGGCCCTCAGACAGGAGTGGTCCTGGATGTGTCTCCACGGACCGCAATGTGCGTTCGAAATGTCGATGTTCAAATGTGTCCTGCAGTTCACACTATGACGCGCAGTTAACTGCGTTCTTCATCGACCCGCGAGCCAAGTGATCCACCGTCCAGGGTAATAGTTTTTAATAATAATAAAACATATTACCACATGGAATGAGATACTATGTCTCATCATTATATAGTATTTGTTACATGAACTAATAGAATATATAAAAAAATTTTTTTTTATTTAAATAAAAAAAAAAAATGGATCCCACCGCAGTGTGAGGGACGAATGTGTTGACGAACACGTCCAACGGTACTCGTGGTGCGGGTTTTTATACCAGTCTAAATACCGTGCGAGGACGCGACGCGAGAACGACGCGCACCAACGGGAGCCGACAGCGCGACGCGACGCCCGCCGTCGTCGTCGTCGTCGTCAGTCGAGTCAACAAGACAAGACAGACAGACAGACGGACGGACGGACGGACGGCGCACAATCGCATCGCACACATCGGCCCGCCGAAGCGCGCGTAACGATCCTCTAAATATCACGCACGTGTCTGTGCGAGAGTTGTTGTTTTTGGATTTTATTCACGTTCACGCGCGTCGTGTGAGTGTGTACTTTTTTTACGAGTAACACAACACCGCTTTGCGTTGCACGTTAATGATCCTTCCGCAGGTTCCCCTACGGAAACCTTGTTACGACTTTTACTTCCTCTAAATGATCAAGTTTGGTCAACTTCCCAGCAACGCCGACGGCCGTGAAGCCACCGCGTGTCGGTCCGAAGACCTCACTAAATCATTCAATCGGTAGTAGCGACGGGCGGTGTGTACAAAGGGCAGGGACGTAATCAACGCGAGCTTATGACTCGCGCTTACTAGGAATTCCTCGTTTATGGGGGATAATTGCAAACCCCAATCCCCAGCACGAAGGAGTTTCAGCGGGTTGCCCGGGCCTCTAGGCCAGGGAGAACATGCTGATTCCTTCAGTGTAGCGCGCGTGCGGCCCAGGACATCTAAGGGCATCACAGACCTGTTATTGCTCAATCTCGTGCGGCTCGAAGCCGCCGGTCCCTCTAAGAAGAATTTTAATACGTCGCCAGTGAGTTGCGTGACGGAGCCACGCACACCTAAATGACGACGCCTATTTAGCAGGCTAGAGTCTCGTTCGTTACCGGAATTAACCAGACAAATCGCTCCACCAACTAAGAACGGCCATGCACCACCACCCACCGAATCAAGAAAGAGCTGTTAATCTGTCAATCCTTCCGGTGTCCGGGCCTGGTGAGATTTCCCGTGTTGAGTCAAATTAAGCCGCAGGCTCCACTCCTGGTGGTGCCCTTCCGTCAATTCCTTTAAGTTTCAGCTTTGCAACCATACTCCCCCCGGAGTCCAAAATCTTTGGTTTCCCGGAAGCTGCCCGCCGAGCCATTGTAGTAACGTCGGCGGATCGCTAGATGACATATTTACGGTTAGAACTAGGGCGGTATCTAATCGCCTTCGAACCTCTAACTTTCGTTCTTGATTGATGAAAACACCTTTGGCAAATGCTTTCGCTGATGTTCGTCTTGCGACGATCCAAGAATTTCACCTCTAACGTCGCAATACGAATGCCCCCAGTTATCCCTATTAATCATTACCTCGGAGTTCTGAAAACCAACAAAATAGAACCGAGATCATATTCTATTATTCCATGCACGAAATATTCAAGCAGCATTTTGAGCCCGCTTTGAGCACTCTAATTTGTTCAAAGTAAAATTGTCGGCCCACCTCGACACTCATTGAAGAGCACCGCGATAGGATTTTGATATTGAACCGACGTTTGACCGACGGCTCACCGACGATATGCTCCGCAGACGTGTCAGTATCACCGCGGATGCGGTGCACCGACAGCGCGGCGCACAAATGCAACTACGAGCTTTTTAACCGCAACAATTTTAGTATACGCTATTGGAGCTGGAATTACCGCGGCTGCTGGCACCAGACTTGCCCTCCAATTGTTCCTCGTTAAAATATTTAAAGTGTACTCATTCCGATTACGAGGCCTCGTAAGAGTCCCGTATCGTTATTTTTCGTCACTACCTCCCCGTGCCGGGAGTGGGTAATTTGCGCGCCTGCTGCCTTCCTTGGATGTGGTAGCCGTTTCTCAGGCTCCCTCTCCGGAATCGAACCCTGATTCCCCGTTACCCGTGACAACCATGGTAGTCGCAGAAACTACCATCGAAAGTTGATAAGGCAGACATTTGAAAGATGCGTCGCCGGTACTGGACCATGCGATCGGCAAAAGTTATCCAGATTCATCAAAATTAACGACTTCGGACGCGAGGCCCTCCGTCGATTGGTTTTGATCTAATAAAAGCACTCATCCCATCACTGGTCAGAGTTCTGATTGCATGTATTAGCTCTAGAATTACCACAGTTATCCAAGTAACTGAGTAAGATCTAAGGAACCAAAACTGATATATTGAGCCATTCGCGGTATCGCCTTAATACGGCTTGCACTGAGACATGCATGGCTTAATCTTTGAGACAAGCATATAACTACTGGCAGGATCAACCAGGGAGCTTCGTTATAAGAGATATATCGACGCGCGCCGAGCACACGCCGACACAACCGCCAACCGCCGCACCAAACACCGCACCAGGCGGCGCGGCGGGCGGCAGCGGCACGTCGACGGAGAGGCGCGCATTGAATAATCCTCATTCCCGAGCGTTCGCGGTCGTAAAGACGCAAACGCACACGGGCGAGCTCTGTGTGTAAATTTTAGAATTTTTGGGTCGCACGCGCGAACGTCTGAACGCATATATCTCAACGCGCCAGACGCGCTGCGCGCGCATAAGGGCGTTGACGTTCATGATGAACATGAACAGAAAAGCCCCCATGTGGAACGTTCGTACCGAGACGAGTTCACGTGTGTAAAATTTGTTAACACATTCGCGACATTCATATACGATTCCGCCCGGAATCTATAGAGTGCCTCACATCAGAAATCTTATAAAAGAGCATAAACTCATTAGACGTGACGAACTTATAGAACGCGTCCGAGCGCCGGTCGAACGTCACGCCGTTCAAATCATTTCATACAACGACCGTTTACCTTGCATACGGAGACGCGCATAAAACGCGATCCGTCGGTCCACACAGTTCATCATCCATCATCATCATCGGTCGGTAGAAACACTCTTCCCCGTCCGTGTATACAACACCACCCCGACCGAGACGACGACTCTCACATCGCATCAGCGGATCACAAACTACGAAACACGAAAGATTCGTTCCGTCCGCCAGCGCCGCTCCGTCCTTTTGCTCGGACGTCGCGTCGCCTGACACATATGTGAAACTCGAAAACGATGTGATCGGGCTATTCGTTGACCGACATAATAATGTACATACGTGAACGGAGTGCAGGTGCATGTGCGTGACTGAATAATAACCTAGAGATCAATCCTAGAGCACCCGCCCCTATGGTGGACGACGACACTACCCCTTCCCCCCCCCCCCCCCCCCCCGCCCGCCTCCCCCCTCTACAACAGGCCCCCGCGCGTGTGTGTCTGTGATTATAATTCCCAAACCAAAATCCGAGAACCACCCCAACCCCCCCCCCCCCCCCCCCCTCCCCCCTGTACCCCAGGTCTGTCTGTGATTATAATTCCCAAACCAAAATCCGACAACCACCCCAACACACACACACACCCCCCCCCCCCCCCCCCGGCGCCGCCGCCGCCGCCGCCGCCGCCGCCGCCGCCGCTCCAGCAAACGTGACACGTCCGCCTGAAAAAAAAAACCAAAAAAAAAATTATAATAATTATCTTTGCTCCCTACGTCCAAGAGGTTCAGTTGGGTTTTGTTTAGTCGGTACCGATGTTCATTCGACATTGGACATGTCATGCAACATGTGCCGGCGCCGTGTATACAAAAAAACAAAAAAAAAAAAAAAAATAAAAGACCTATCTAGTAGTGATCAGTGTGATTCGATATCACATTCATTAAATGTATAAACAAAGATAATAATAATTAATAGATAACTTCTACAAGCACGTCGTTGTGAAAGTGAAAAGAAAATTTTTTGGTCCTACGGTGCCGAGTGCGCGTTGGTTGTTACTTGGTCCCCAACCTGTGTTCAAATGTGTTCACATAATGTTACAGGGTCGTCCTGCTGTAAAAGAACACCGTCTAGTCCGTCTGCCTGCATGGTGTGTCAGCCAGACCAGCGGTGTCGGGCTGCCGCCGCCGGTCGCCGGTGAGCGTCGCGCTGGGATGTTGCCGTTCGCGTATTAAACGTGCGCGTGCGCTGTGCAACGACCGGACGCCGCTCCTCCGTGAGGTTCGTGTATTAAATCGGATTCCGTTCGTGTATTAAATTCGAAGGTTTCTTCGCGCCGCGCGAGCGGCGGGGGATATTTTTTTTTTTTCTCTCTCTCTCTCTCTCTCTTCTTTATACTTTGAACATTTTCCTCCGAAAAGGGAATTATTCCTGTGTTCGTGTTATAATCGATGTCCATATCGTACATGCAACCCCACTGTTTCTAACTATATCATTGAAACTATTTATTATTTATAA